>JARQOD010000200.1:0-190199 GCA_033576555.1 Oophaga sylvatica | reverse complement strand
GAGGGAGACACAGCGGAGGACAGAACTATGGGAGCAGCTCGTAGATAAGACGAGTGACGGGAAGCAGAACCATCAGTATGGGAGAGGGAGACACAGCGGAGGCCAGAACTATGGGAGCAGCTCGTAGATGAGACGAGTGACGGGAAGCAGAACCATCAGTATGGGAGAGGGAGACACAGCGGAGGCCGGAACTATGGGAGCAGCTCATAGATAAGACGAGTGACAGGAAGCAGAACCATCAGTATGGGAGGAGACACAGCGGAGGCCGGAACTATGGGAGCAGCTCATAGATAAGACGAGTGACGGGAAGCAGAACCATCAGTATGGGAGAGGGAGACACAGCGGAGGCCGGAACTATGGGAGCAGCTCATAGATGAGACGAGTGACGGGAAGCAGAACCATCAGTATGGGAGAGGGAGACACGGCGGAGGCCGGAACTATGGGAGCAGCTCATAGATGAGATGAGTGACGGGAAGCAGAACCATCAGTATGGGAGAGGGAGACACAGCGGAGGCCGGAACTATGGGAGCAGCTCATAGATAAGACAAGTGACGGGAAGCAGAACCATCAGTATGGGAGAGGGAGACACAGGGGAGGCCGGAACTATGGGAGCAGCTCATAGATGAGACGAGTGACGGGAAGCAGAACCATCAGTATGGGAGGAGACACAGCGGAGGCCGGAACTATGGGAGCAGCTCATAGATGAGACGAGTGACGGGAAGCAGAACCATCAGTATGGGAGAGGGAGACACAGCGGAGGCCGGAACTATGGGAGCAGCTCATAGATGAGACGAGTGACGGAAAGAAGAACCATCAGTATGGAGAGGGAGACACAGCGGAGGCCGGAACTATGGGAGCAGCTCATAGATGAGACGAGTGACGGGAAACAGAACCATCAGTATGGGAGAGGGAGACACAGCGGAGGCCGGAACTATGGGAGCAGCTCATAGATGAGACGAGTGACGGGAAGCAGAACCATCAGTATGGGAGAGGAAGACACAGTGGAGGCCGGAACTATGGGAGGAGCTCAGAGATGAGACGAGTGACGGGAAGCAGAACCATCAGTATGGGAGAGGGAGACACAGCGGAGGCCGGAACTATGGGAGCAGCTCATAGATAAGACGAGTGACGGGTGTAGCGCCGGCGTCCCTGCCCTCTGCCAGGCAGGGACGCTGTTCCCTGCGACAGCGTCCTCTGCCAGGCAGGGACGTCGCCCCCCTTACCCGCGCTCAGCGTCCTCCTTCCGCCCTGCTGGGGCCGCGCGCTCCTTCCCTGCTACTGGACTTAGCGCGTGCGCCCGCGCGCTCCCCCGCTCTTAAAGGGGCCGCGCGCATCTTTCAAAAAGGTCCCCGGCCAATGCCGGAGGACTCCACCCTATATAAAGTACTTCCTCCTTAATGGAGGTGCCCGGCAATGTTGTTGTTGCACTGTTTAACTCTGCTTCAGCCCTCAGGGTCCGTTACCAGTTACCTGCCTGTCCCCTGCCAGTCTGCTGTCTGCTACCTGTCCGCAAGCCTGCCTGGAGGTTCGGCTGTCCCATGCGTGACCATCGGCAATTCCAGAGACTGCCCCGGTCACTTGCCGTGACTACCTGCCTGTCTACCCAGAGACTGCCCCGGTCACTTGCCGTGACTACCCGCCTGTCTATCCAGAGACTGCCCCCGTCACTTGCAGTGACTTCCTGTCTGTCTCCCCGGGTGCCACCAGCTCCTTTACAAGGAAAGCCTCCTTGTATAATAAAGCTCAGAGGTTCCGCCTCCCAGACCCGTTACAGTTTGCTCGGGCCATGGAACCCGGTGGCACCCAAACCCCTTCACTCTCTGACCTGTGTCATGAACTGTCTCGTCAGAGGTCTCAACAGGAGTCCATCCTGGGTCACCTGCGGAATGTTAATTCCCGCCTGGACACCCTGACTACTTCACCAGCAACCACCGCGGGCGCCATGACTCGCAATCCGGCAGTTCCGCTGCTTACCAATTCTGTGGTTTCCGTTCCTGGACCTCGACTTTCAGCTCCTCCTCGGTTTGGAGGCGACCCTGCTCTGGCTCGGGGTTTCATTAACCAGTGCACCCTGCATTTTGAACTCCTGGCACACCAGTTTAACTCCGACCGGGCCAAAATTGCCTTCATCATGTCCCATCTCACCGGAGAGGCCCTGGCCTGGCTAAATCCTCTTTGGGAGAGAGAGGATCCTCTGGTATCCGACCTGTCTGCTTTTATCTCAGCCTTCCGGAAGGTATTCGACGAACCCGGACGGAAGACCTCCTCTGCATCATCTCTGCTGCGTCTCCGTCAGGGAAGTCTCACCGTGGGTCAATATGCCATACGGTTCCGTACCCTTGCCTTGGAGCTGGCTTGGGATAATGACGCTCTGATATCTGTCTTCTGGGAGGGTCTGTCCGGCCGTATTAAAGATGAACTTGCCGGTCGGGACATTCCAACCTCTCTCGATGACCTAATAACTCTTGCCAATCGAATTGATCTACGGTTCCAGGAGCGCGCTAAGGAGGTCACCCGTGAGAGAAGGTTTCCTCGTCTAGCTCCTTCTTTTCAGAGACCTGTAACTCCTTCCGTTTCTCCTCAGGTACACTCTTCTGAGCCTATGCAAGTCGACCAGACCAAGATGGTCAAAGCCCGTCAGGACTTACGCCGTGCCAAGGGGAGTTGCTTCTACTGTGGCAGTAAGGAGCACCGGATCCGTACCTGCCCAGAGAGGTCGGGAAACGCCTGTGTCTAGGTTCGCTCGGAGAGGTCCACCTAGACAAAAATAAATCCTCTTCATCTCTGCTGCTGTCAGTCTCAATTCTCCTCGGTGAGAACCGTTACTTCGAACTAGCCCAACTTGATTCTGGAGCAGCCGGGAATCTTGTTTCACAGGCTCTAGTAGAAAAATATCGCATTCCTACCAAACCTCTGGTTGAACCAGTATCTGTTGCTGCTGTGGATGGGGGTCTCCTACCACGTCCCATCCAACTTATCACTGAAGCCATAACCCTGCAGGTGGGAATGTTGCATTCTGAGAGCATCTCGTTTCATGTTCTGCCTGGACTCTCTCACGCTTTCTTACTAGGTCTGCCTTGGCTCCAAAAGCATGCACCCGTGCTCGACTGGCAGACTGGAGAGATCCTTCGCTGGGGACAGGACTGTCATAAAAGGTGTTTGGTTCCTGTTCATCCCGTCCGTCCTTCTCCTACACCAACTAATCTACCAGGGCTCCCATTTCCATATTGGTCATTCGCTGATGTCTTTAATAAAAAGGAAGCAGAGACATTACCCCCTCACAGACCGTATGATTGCCCAATCGACCTGCTACCCGGTACTACGCCTCCCCGTGGGCGTATTTACCCATTGTCCGCTGCTGAGACCAGGTCGATGTCCGAATATATCGAGGAGAATTTGGCCAAGGGATTCATCCGGAAATCCACCTCCGCAGCGGGAGCAGGTTTCTTCTTCGTAAAAAAGAAAGACGGCTCTCTCCGTCCCTGTATTGACTACAGAGGCCTAAATTTGATCACGGTGAAGAATAAGTACCCTCTTCCGCTCATTCCAGAATTGTTTGATCGTCTGAGGGGGGGCTAGAATCTTCACCAAACTGGATCTTCGTGAGGCATATAACCTAGTCCGTATCCGTCGGGGAGATGAATGGAAGACGGCATTCAACACCTGGGACGGCCACTATGAGTATTTGGTGATGCCCTTTGGTCTCTGTAATGCTCCAGCAGTCTTTCAGGAGTTGGTCAATGACATCTTTCGGGACCTTCTCTACTCCTGCGTTGTGGTGTACCTAGACGACATCTTGGTCTTCTCTCCGGATCTCCAGTCTCACCGGAGGGATGTTCGTCAGGTTCTGCTCAGGCTCAGGCAGAATCACCTCTTCGCCAAATATGAGAAGTGCCTCTTTGAGCAGACCTCGCTTACGTTTTTGGGCTACATCATTTCTCAGACAGGCCTACGAATGGATCCGGAGAAACTGTCTGCCATCGAGAAATGGCCCCGACCGGAGGGGTTGAAGGCCATTCAGCGGTTCCTGGGATTCGCCAATTATTACCGCCTTTTCATACCGCACTTCTCTTCCCGGACTGCTCCAATCTCCGCGCTCACCCGCAAGGATGCTAATCCCAAACAGTGGACGCCCGAAGCAGAGGAGGCCTTTCTTTCTTTAAAACAGGCCTTCTCTTCCGCACCAGTGCTGCATCGTCCGGACGGCAACAAGCAGTTCTTCCTGGAGGTGGACGCTTCCTTTTCTGGAGCCGGAGCGGTACTTACTCAAAGATCTTCATCCGGGAGGATGGTATCTTGCGGCTTCTTCTCCAAACTCTTCTCCTCTTCTGAGCGCAATTACTCCATAGGCGACCGAGAGTTATTGGCCATCAAGCTGGCATTGGAGGAGTGGCGTTACCTACTCGAGGGGGCTCTTCATCCGGTAATCATTTACACTGACCACAAAAATCTGGCTTACCTCCAGCATGCCCAGAGACTTAACCCTCGCCAAGCCCGGTGGTCCTTGTTTTTTGCCCGCTTTGATTTTCTTTTACATTTTCGCCCGGCCGACAAGAACATCAAGGCGGACGCCTTGTCCCGGTCCTTCCTGGTGTCGGATCTCGAGGAGGAACCTAAACATATCATCGATCCCGCCAGAGTGATGCAGGTGGCTCCCGTGAGTCTAAATCGTCTCCCTCCTGGTAAGACGTTCGTATCGGTAACCGATCGGGAGAGAATCCTACACTGGGGTCATTCGTCTAAACTAGCTGGCCACGCTGGTCAGAAAAAGACCCTCCAGCTCATTACTCGGCATTACTGGTGGCCTACCCTGCACAAGGACGTAATAGACTTTGTTTCTGCCTGTGTCTCCTGTGCCCGCAACAAAGTTCCGAGACACCTGCCTGCCGGCCGTCTTCTTCCGCTTCCTGTACCCGCTGCCCCCTGGCAGCATATAGCCATGGACTTCATAACAGATCTGCCCGTCTCTGCCGGTTGTACGGTCATTTGGGTGGTCGTTGACCGATTTTCCAAGATGGCTCACTTCATTCCCCTGCCAGGGCTTCCGTCTGCACCCGAGTTGGCTAAAGACTTTATCCGCCACATCTTCCGTCTTCATGGTCTGCCTCGTCACATTGTGTCGGATCGTGGGGTACAGTTCACCTCACGTTTCTGGAGAGCCACTTGTAAGTTGCTAGACGTCACCTTAGATTTCTCCTCCGCTTACCACCCGCAGTCCAATGGACAAGTCGAGCGAATCAATCAGAATCTGACCAGTTATCTCCGGCACTTCGTTAATGCCCACCATTCTGACTGGGTGGATCTCCTGCCTTGGGCCGAATTCTCTTACAACAATCACGAGAGCGAATCTTCCTCCAAATCTCAGTTTTTTGTAGTCTTCGGTCAACACCCTCGGATCCCTGTTCCTGTCTCCATCTCTGTGGACAATCCAGCTGCGGAATCTCTGGTTAACGAATTTTCCTCCATATGGGAGAGTACCCGGTCCGCACTCATTCTGTCATCCGAGCGCATGAAGAAACATGCTGACAAAAAACGTCTGGATCCTCCTCAATTCCGTCCTGGGGATAAGGTCTGGCTTTCGTCCAAGTATGTCCGGCTCAAGATTCCTTCCTACAAGTTAGGCCCTCGGTTCATCGGTCCTTTTGAGATCATCAGTCAGATCAACCCGGTGTCCTATAAATTGAAACTCCCGGCCAATTTGCGGATTCCTAACTCCTTCCATGTATCTCTCCTCAAACCGGTGGTACTTAACTCTTTTGTCAAGTCTACAGGTACACCTCCTGCTCCAGTGTCTGCTGAAGACGAATTTGAGGTAGAGAACATTCTGGCCACCAAAAGGGTAGGAAGAAAGACCTATTTTCTGGTGGATTGGAAGGGGTTTGGTCCTGAGGAGAGAACGTGGGAGCCTCGGGAGAACATCCATGCCCCTCTCATCCTAGCTAAATTTCTTTCTGGCCTAAAAAAGGGGGGGCCTAAGGGGGGGGTACTGTAGCGCCGGCGTCCCTGCCCTCTGCTAGGCAGGGACGCTGTTCCCCTGCGACAGCGTCCTCTGCCAGGCAGGGACGTCGCCCCCCTTACCCGCGCTCAGCGTCCTCCTTCCGCCTGCTGGGGCCGCGCGCTCCTTCCCTGCTACTGGACTTAGGGCGCGCGCCCGCGCGCTCCCCCGCTCTTAAAGGGGCCGCGCGCATCTTTCAAAAAGGTCCCCGGCCAATGCCGGAGGACTCCACCCTATATAAAGTACTTCCTCCTTAATGGAGGTGCCCGAGCAATGTTGTTGTTGCACTGTTTAACTCTGCTTCAGCCCTCAGGGTCCGTTACCAGTTACCTGCCTGTCCCCTGCCAGTCTGCTGTCTGCTACCTGCCCGCAAGCCTGCCTGGAGGTTCGGCTGTCACATGCGGTGACCATCGGCAATTCCAGAGACTGCCCCGGTCACTTGCCGTGACTACCTGCCTGTCTACCCAGAGACTGCCCCGGTCACGTGCCGTGACTACCCGCCTGTCTATCCAGAGACTGCCCCCGTCACTTGCAGTGACTTCCTGTCCGTCTCCCCGGGTGCCACCGCTCCTTTACAAGGAAAGCCTCCTTGTATAATAAAGCTCAGAGGTTCCGCCTCCCAGACCCGTTACAACGGGAAGCAGAACCATCAGTATGGGAGAGGGAGACACAGCGGAGGCCGGAACTATGGGAGCAGCTCATAGATAAGACGAGTGACGGGAAGCAGAACCATCAGTATGGGAGAGGGAGACACAGCAGAGGCCGGAACTATGGGAGCAGCTCATAGATAAGATGAGTGACGGGAAGCAGAACCATCAATATGGGAGAGGGAGACACAGCGGAGGCCGGAACTATGGGAGCAGCTCATAGATAAGACGAGTGACGGGAAGCAGAACCATCAATATGGGAGAGGGAGACACAGCGGAGGCCGGAACTAGGGAGCAGCTCATAGATGAGACGAGTGACGGGAAGCAGAACCATCAGTATGGGAGAGGGAGACACAGCGGAGGCCGGAACTATGGGAGCAGCTCATAGATGAGATAAGTGACGGGAAGCAGAACCATCAGTATGGGAGAGGGAGACACAGCGGAGGCCGGAACTATGGGAGCAGCTCATAGATGAGACGAGTGACGGGAAGCAGAACCATCAGTATGGGAGAGGGAGACACAGGGAGGCCGGAACTATGGGAGCAGCTCATAGATGAGACGAGTGACGGGAAGCAGAACCATCAGTATGGGAGAGGGAGACACAGCGGAGGCCGGAACTATGGGAGCAGCTCATAGATGAGACGAGTGACGGGAAGCAGAACCATCAGTATGGGAGAGGGAGACACAGCGGAGGCCGGAACTATGGGAGCAGCTCATAGATGAGACGAGTGACGGAAAGAAGAACCATCAGTATGGGAGAGGGAGACACAGCGGAGGCCGGAACTATGGGAGCAGCTCATAGATGAGACGAGTGACGGGAAGCAGAACCATCAGTATGGGAGAGGGAGACACAGCGGAGGCCGGAACTATGGGAGCAGCTCATAGATGAGACGAGTGACGGGAAGCAGAACCATCAGTATGGGAGAGGGAGACACAGCGGAGGCCGGAACTATGGGAGCAGCTCATAGATGAGACGAGTGACGGGAAGCAGAACCATCAGTATAGGAGAGGAGACACAGTGGAGGCCGGAACTATGGGAGCAGCTCATAGATGAGACGAGTGACGGGAAGCAGAACCATCAGTATGGGAGAGGGAGACACAGCGGAGGCTGGAACTATGGGAGCAGCTCATAGATAAGACGAGTGACGGGAAGCACAACCATCAGTATGGGAGAGGGAGACACAGCGGAGGCCGGAACTATGGGAGCAGCTCATAGATGAGACGAGTGACGGGAAGCAGAACCATCAGTATGGGAGAGGGAGACACAGCGGAGGCCGGAACTATGGGAGCAGCTCGTAGATAAGACGAGTGACGGGAAGCAGAACCATCAGTATGGGAGAGGGAGACACAGCGGAGGCCGGAACTATGGGAGCAGCTCATAGATAAGACGAGTGACGGGAAGCAGAACCATCAGTATGGGAGAGGGAGACACAGCGGAGGCCGGAACTATGGGAGCAGCTCATAGATAAGACGAGTGACGGGAAGCAGAACCATCAGCATGGGAGAGGGAGACACAGCGGAGGCCGGAACTATGGGAGCAGCTCATAGATAAGACGAGTGATGGGAAGCAGAACCATCAGTATGGGAGAGGGAGACACAGCGGAGGCCGGAACTATGGGAGCAGCTCATAGATAAGACGAGTGACGGGAAGCAGAACCATCAGTATGGGAGAGGGAGACACAGTGGAGGCCGGAACTATGGGAGCAGCTCATAGATGAGACGAGTGACGGGAAGCAGAACCATCAGTATGGGAGAGGGAGACACAGCGGAGGCCGGAACTATGGGAGCAGCTCATAGATGAGACGAGTGACGGGAAGCAGAACCATCAGTACGGGAGAGGGAGACACAGCGGAGGCCGGAACTATGGGAGCAGCTCATAGATAACACGAGTGACGGGAAGCAGAACCATCAGTATGGGAGAGGGAGACACAGCGGAGGCCGGAACTATGGGAGCAGCTCATAGATAAGGAGGGGGAAAGTGTCCGGTGATTGGGGTCTGCTCCAGGGTCCTGATGCCCCACAAGGTCTGAGGAGCACGATACACAGGTGATGTAGAAAGACCTAAATCCATGCGACACATTCATTCCTGCAGTGAGGTCAGAGGTCGTCACCATTATGTGACTCTTCAGATTCCATGTTATTCTCTGCGGATGAAGAGAGCGGAGGAGTCTCCAGAGCCGCGAATTGTCACCATCTTCTGTCACCGCTAAAAGGACCAAACCACCGAGGACTCCGAGACCGGACTGTAACCAGGAGGAAGAGTCTGCAGCACTGAGGGGAGGAGCTGTGTGACGTCACCATGGTCACATGACCGGACTGTAACCAGGAGGAAGAGTCTGCTGCACTGAGGGGAGGAGCTGTGTGACGTCACCATAGTCACATGACCGGACTGTAACCAGGAGGAAGAGTCTGCTGCACTGAGGGGAGGAGCTGTGTGACGTCACCATGGTCACATGACAGGACTGTAACCAGGAGGAAGAGTCTGCTGCACTGAGGGAGGAGCTGTGTGACGTCACCATGGTCACATGACAGGTCTGTAACCAGGAGGAAGAGTCTGCTGCACTGAGGGAGGAGCTGTGTGATGTCACCATGGTCACATGACAGGTCTGTAACCAGGAGGAAGAGTCTGCTGCACTGAGGGAGGAGCTGTGTGAAGTCACCATGGTTACATGACAGGACTGTAACCAGGAGGAAGAGTTTGCTGCACTGAGGGGAGGAGCTGTGTGACGTCACCATGGTCACATGACAGGACTGTAATCAGGAGGAAGAGTTTGCTGCACTGAGGGGAGGAGCTGTGTGACGTCACATGGTCATATGACAGGACTGTAACTACAGGTCCTTCACCCTTCTTTCCTGAGCTCCGCCCCTGATCACATCACGGTGACGTCACCACAGGTCCTTCAGCTCTCAGTGCAGCAGCTCCGTCCCGGGTGTGTGCAGCTCGTGTTCTCTGGTATCAGCCAGCAGCAGATTTCCGGTTCCCGCCATTTCGGTGAGATTACAGGAGGGTTTGGTGGAGTTTTGGTGCTTGTGGTGAATCTGTGAGAGGAGAGTGTGGGGTGAGATCAGAGCTGTTCCTGTGGAGGCTCCTGCTCCATGTGACTGCGGCTCCTCAGTGTTGGGGACTGCAGCATTGTATGGGGGATGTGCAGCGTCTCCTCCTCATCTCACGGCCCCGCTGGAGGTGTAGTTACCACGGTGACCGTCCCCCGCTGGAGGTGTAGTTACCACGGTGACCGTCCTCCGCTGGAGGTGTAGTTACCACGGTGACCGTCCTCTGCTGGAGGTGTAGTTACCATGGTGACCGTCCTCCGCTGGAGTTGTAGTTACCACAGTGACCGTCCTCCGCTGGAGGTGTAGTTATCACAGTGACCGTCCTCCACTGGAGGTGTAGTTACCCGGTGACAGTCCTGCTGGAGGTGTAGTTACCACGGTGACCGTCCTCTGCTGGAGGTGTAGTTACCACGGTGACCGTCCTCTGCTGGAGGTGTAGTTACCATGGTGACCGTCCTCCGCTGGAGGTGTAGTTACCACAGTGACCGTCCTCCACTGGAGGTGTAGTTACCCCGGTGACAGTCCTGCTGGAGGTGTAGTTACCACGGTGACCGTCCTCTGCTGGAGGTGTAGTTTACCACGGTGACCGTCCTCTGCTGGTGGTGTAGTTACCACGGTGACCGTCCTCCCCTACGAGGCTGATAACGAGCGGTCAGATCGGCGGAGGAGGCCGCGGTGGAGTTTTGTGGCTTTTCCCCAGATTCTTCCTGATAAATGTTGATATTTGGCAGAATTTAGTGATTGTCGTTATATCGTCCCCTGTGATTTCCATCTTCTCCTTCATCATGAAGACGCCGGCAGGACGAGATCCCTCCAGCTGATCCAGTGCTCATCCCTCCTTCTCCTGAATGACCCCGAGGATGGAGGAGGACAGGAATGAGACCACCAGAAGATTATTCCACCTCACCCTGGAGATCATCTCCCTGCTGAGCGGAGAGGTAACTCCTCTACATTTCTATCAGCTTCATTGTGTACAATAATAAATTATATTGTGGTACCGTGTTAGCCAGAAAAATCGATGTGAATACTTCTCCGTCCAATTATGACAAGAGCATTCTTAAAGTGATACCTTTATTGGCTAACCAGAAAATTATATGTTCGCAAGCTTTCAGAGCGCAGAGGCTCCTTCTTCAGGCAAGATTACATTTGGAATAATAAGAAAGACACATTAGATGCTTACTATAGTAGGAAATTTGTTCAAGACCTGGGAGGTGTGATGCCTTCAAAAGATAAGCAAAGGAAATCAAATTAGCATTTTCTTACAAATGGAGAGCTAGTGGGAATGTGTTCTTAGCTATCTGGAGTCCTTCTGGTGAAGGTGTGAACTGTGTCTATGTAGTGGACCATAAAACCGGGTGTTGAGTCCCAGTGTCAAAGTATTGAACATCCTAATAAGTTTGAATTCCCATATTTTTCTCTCCCTGTCATCCTTAAAATGACCTTTTAGTATTAAGACTTTTAAGTCTGTCATACAATGTCCAGTTCTAGAGAAATGTTTTCCCACAGGCGTGTCCATTTCATTCCTGATCGTATGTCTGTGTAAATTCATCCTTGTTTGTAGTTTTTGCATGCTCTTGTCATAATTGGACGGAGAAGTATTCATATCAGCTTCATTGTGTGATGTGACAAGTCCGACATCGAGAGGAGGAAATCCAGAATAGGAGGAGAAGGATTCTCTACTGTAAGAGCTCTCTGCCCGGAGGAGTTGTCATGGGGATTCCCTATAAGAGCTGTAGAGGGGCCGGGATGTCTGTCCTGAGTGTAATAATATTCCCGGTTATGGCCCCAGATTACTGGAGACGGTTATTGATCCCGGGATTTCTACTGATTGTCAGATCTGGAGTCGGGAAGGAATTCTTCTCCCTAAGTGTCTCTCTCCATGCACAGGATTACACCATAGTGAGGAAGACACCGGAGGGCGGTGTGACTCCCATCATCCATCTCCAGGAGTCAGGAGGGCGGAGCCCGGGCCCCATCACAGAGCCGCCCCCGCACCCCCCGATACATGAGAGGAACAAGAAGATCCTGGAGCTCAGCAACAAGATGATCGAGCTGCTGAGCGGAGAGGTGACTGCTGGGACATTATACAGGACGGCACTGGAGGATTCTGGGTGATGAGCGGAGAGGTGACTGCTGGGACATTATACAGGACGGCACTGGAGGATTCTGGGTGATGAGCGGAGAGGTGACTGCTGGGACATTATACAGGACGGCACTGGAGGATTCTGGGTGATGAGGGAGAGGTGACTGCTGGGACATTATACAGGACGGCACTGGAGGTTTCTGGGTGATGACAGGAGAGGTGACTGCTGGGACATTATACAGGACGGCACTGGAGGATTCTGGGTGATGAGCGGAGAGGTGACTGCTGGGACATTATACAGGACGGCACTGGAGGATTCTGGGTGATGAGCGGAGAGGTGACTGCTGGGACATTATGCAGGACGGCACTGAAGGATTCTGGGTGATGAGGGGAGAGGAGACTGCTGGGACATTATACAGGACGGCACTGGAGGATTCTGGGTGATGAGCGGAGAGATGACTGCTGGGACATTATACAGGACGGCACTGGAGGATTCTGGGTGATGAGGGGAGAGGTGACTGCTGGGACATTATACAGGACGGCACTGGAGGATTCTGGGTGATGAGCGGAGAGGTGACTGCTGGGACATTATACAGGACGGCACTGGAGGATTCTGGGTGATGAGTGGAGAGGTGACTGCTGGGACATTATACAGGACGGCACTGGAGGATTCTGGGTGATGAGCGGAGAGGTGACTGCTGGGACATTATACAGGACGGCACTGGAGGATTCTGGGTGATGAGAGGTGACTGCTGGGACATTATACAGGACGGCACTGGAGGATTCTGGGTGATGAGAGGTGACTGCTGGGACATTATACAGGACGGCACTGGAGGATTCTGGGTGATGAGCGAGAGGTGACTGCTGGGACATTATACAGGACGGCACTGGAGGATTCTGGGTGATGAGAGGAGAGGTGACTGCTGGGACATTATACAGAACGGCACTGGAGGATTCTGGGTGATGAGCGGAGAGGTGACTGCTGGGACATTATACAGGACGGCACTGGGGGATTCTGGGTGATGAGTGGAGAGGTGACTGCTGGGACATTATACAGGGCGGCACTGGAGGATTCTGGGTGATGAGCGGAGAGGTGACTGCTGGGACATCATACAGGACTGCACTGGAGGATTCTGGGTGATGAGGGGAGAGGTGACTGCTGGGACATTATACAGGACAGCACTGGAGGATTCTGGGTGATGAGGGAGAGGTGACTGCTAGGACATTATACAGGACGGCACTGGAGGATTTTGGGTGATGAGTGGAGAGATGACTGCTGGGACATTATACAGAACGGCACTGGAGGATTCTGGGTGATGAGCGGAGAGGTGACTGCTGGACATTATACAGGACGGCACTGGAGGATTTTGGGTGATGAGTGGAGAGATGACTGCTGGGACATTATACAGAACGGCACTGGAGGATTCTGGGTGATGAGGGAGAGGTGACTGCTGGGACATTATACAGGACGGCACTGGAGGATTCTGGGTGATGAGCGGAGAGGTGACTGCTGGGACATTATACAGGACGGCACTGGAGGATTTTGGGTGATGAGTGGAGAGATGACTGCTGGGACATTATACAGAACGGCACTGGAGGATTCTGGGTGATGAGCGGAGAGATGACTGCTGGGACATTATACAGGACGGCACTGGAGGATTCTGGGTGATGAGCGGAGAGGTGACTGCTGGGACATTATACAGGACGGCACTGGAGGATTTTGGGTGATGAGCTGAGAGGTGACTGCTGGACATTATACAGGACGGCACTGGAGGATTCTGGGTGATGAGCGGAGAGGTGACTGCTGGGACATTATACAGGAGGCACTGGAGGATTCTGGGTGATGAGGGAGAGGTGACTGCTGGGACATTATACAGGATGGCACTGGAGGATTCTGGTGATGAGCGGAGAGGTGACTTCTGGGACATTATACTGGACGGCACTGGAGGATTCTGGGTGATGAAGGAGAGGTGACTGCTGGGACATTATACAGGACGACACTGGAGGATTCTGGGTGAAGAGGGGAGAGGAGACTGCTGGGACATTATACAGGACGGCACTGGAGGATTCTGGGTGATGATGGAGAGGTGACTGCTGGGACATTATACAGGACGGCACTGGAGGATTCTGGGTGATGAGGGAGGTGACTGCTGGGACATTATACAGGACGGCACTGGAGGATTCTGGGTGATGAGCGGAGAGGTGACTGCTGGGACATTATACAGGACAGCACTGAGGATTCTGGGTGATGAGCGGAGAGGTGACTGCTGGGACATTATACAGGACGGCACTGGAGGATTCTGGGTGATGAGCGGAGAGGTGACTGCTGGGACATTATACAGGACAGTACTGGAGGATTCTGGGTGATGAGTGGAGAGGTGACTGCTGGGACATTATACAGGACGGCACTGGAGGATTCTGGGTGATGACAGGAGAGGAGACTGCTGGGACATTATACAGGATGGCACTGGAGGATTCTGGGTGATGAGCGGAGAGGTGACTGCTGGACATTATACAGGACAGTACTGGAGGATTCTGGGTGATGAGTGGAGAGGTGACTGCTGGGACATTATACAGGACGGCACTGGAGGATTCTGGGTGATGAGCGAGAGGTGACTGCTGGGACATTATACAGGACGGCACTGGAGGATTCTGGGTGATGAGCGGAGAGGTGACTGCTGGGACATTATACAGGACGGCACTGGAGTATTCTGGGTGATGAGGGAGAGGTGACTGCTGCGACATTATACAGGACGGCACTGGAGGATTCTGGGTGATGAGCGGAGAGGTGACTGCTGGGACATTATACAGGACGGCACTGGAGGATTCTGGGTGATGAGCGGAGAGGTGACTGCTGGGACATTATACAGGACGGCACTGGAGGTTTCTGGGTGATGAGTGGAGAGGTGACTGCTGGGACATTATACAGGACGGCACTGGAGGATTCTGGGTGATGAGCGGAGAGGTGACTGCTGGGACATTATACAGGAGGGCACTGGAGGATTCTGGGTGATGACGGAGAGGAGACTGCTGGGACATTATACACGATGGCACTGGAGGATTCTGGGTGATGAGAGGAGAGGTGACTGCTGGGACATTATACAGGACGGCACTGGAGGATTCTGGGTGATGAGGAGAGAGGTGACTTCTGGGACATTATTCAGGACGGCACTGGAGGATTCTGGGTGATGGGGAGAGGTGACTGCTGGGACATTATACAGGACGGCACTGGAGGATTCTGGGTGATGAGGGGAGAAGTGACTACTGGGACATTATACAGGACGGCACTGGAGGATTCTGGGTGATGAGGGGAGAGGTGACTGCTGGGACATTATACAGGACGGCACTGGAGGATTCTGGGTGGTGACGGTGTCGTTGTTGTCAGGTTCCTATAAGGTGTCAGGACGTCGCTGTCTATCTCTCCATGGAGGAGTGGGAGTATCTAGAAGGACACCAGGATCGGTACCAGGACGTGATGATGGAGGAGCTCCGGCCTCTTACACCACGAGGTGAGCAGCGAGGCTCCTTGTTGGCTCCGGTGGATGTGATGACGTCTCTTTGGCGTCGTCCTATAATAGATGATTTTTCTCCAGTCTTGCTCTGGTTTTCTCTACATTTTCTCCGTCTGACAACAGCTTTCATTTCCTGATTATTTTCTTCTGATCTGGGAGTCGCGGTTTCTCCGCTGTCGTCTCGTCTTCATTAGTGTTGAGCGATACTTTCCGATATCCAAAAATATCGGATCGGAATGGCATCGCCGATATCACTAAAATATCGGCGATACCCGATACCGATACCGGAAGTCCCATGTAAGTCTATGGGAACAAAATATCGCAACTAAAAAAACACTTTCTTTCCTTGTAAACACAAAATATACACACTTAGAATACATATATATATATATATACATATATTTATAGTTTATTCACTTCTACATAGTAAAATAGCCTCTGATTCAATTGCCGGGTAAAGCCGGCATTTGTGAAAAGACAGAAGCACCCGAGGGTCCAGTCGCCACAGAGATGTTGCATCGCACCCAGCGGTGTGACAACTTACTCTCAGGTAAGGAGGAAACACCCCATTGACTCCAACCACTGCATTCAACAGTACACTATGCCAGCTGAGTGTAGGCGGACCCAATGGGATGGTCTAGCTCAGGCTGGTTAGAACAGGGTGTAGCTAGTTGGATGGGAGGGGTTGAGGCAGCCTTATGCTGCATGTCTTTGTAGTAAGAATTGTTTCCTTTCCTGCTTTCTTACTACGTCGCATAGTCCACTCTGCTACATCACTTTGCACCATTGCTCTATCTCACATCTATCTGCCCTGGAAGGATAGCGTGTTACCTGTAGAAGACTTTTCACCTACCTGCACTACACCATCCCTTCCAGAGGACCTGCACAGCAGCGCTGGACACCCTGACCAGGTACTACAGGTGGCGTCACGACAAACTACACGAACATTCTATCATCCCCTGGAAATATCCCACATTCCAGTGATCGCCCAGGTCACGGACCGAGCTGTGCTACTCGTGACATCCCCCATAGAAGTCGACGTGATCGGTGCCGAGTACCCCCAAAACCCCTGTCTCTGTGCGACTCAACTTCCCTCACTGTGCTGGCACTTTACATTTACAATGCCTCTGGGTTTTTTTTTTGGGGGGTGGGGAACATTCAGACTTTTGCTATGGGGCCCCATGATTTATATGTACGCCCCTGCTGCTGAGGCATGGTATTTAAGGCTGTTAAGGAGCCAACATACATGGACCTTGCCAGCAGCGTCGGACTGGAGTACCTTGGGCCCACCAGAGAAAATATATTCTTGCGGCCCAACATCATACTTCCCAACCTTTGAATAAGGGAAAGAGGGACAAAGGCTGTGGCACGCTGTGCATGCTGCAGAAAATTTTAGGCCATGCCACGTTGCACCACAGACTGTCCAGGAGTTGGTGGATGCTTTAGTCCAGGTGTGGGAGGAGATCCCTCACGAGACCATCCGTCGCGCTCATCAGGAGCATGGCCAGAAGTTGTAGGGAGGTCATACAGCATACCTCCCAAATTTGGAAGACAGGAAAGAGGATTAAAGGCTGCGGCGCGTGTTGCGCGCCGCTGAAAATTTTAGGCCACGCCCCGACAACACCCATTTCACAGCTAATCACACCCATATCCTCGCCCCAAGCGTAACCATTTAGCACTGCTGATCACACTGACTGGTAATGAGGGCACAGTGGCTGGTACTGAGGAAAAGAAAGAAAGAGCAGCGAGAGAGAAAGAACAAACAGAGAAAGAAAGAGAGGAAAGAAATTAAAGAGAGAAAGAAAGAACAGAGAGAAAAAAGAACAGAGAGCGAGAAGGAAAGAACAGAGAGCGAGAAAGAAAGACTAGAGAGAGAGCCATAGGCGTAGCTAGGGTTTTGGTTTAGTGGGGGCAAAACTTCTGAGTGGGCCCATCATCAGAGAACCTCAGCAAATGACCGCGCTGTTGGCCAAAATAATCTATATATAAAAAGACCAATATTGATATTACCGCCATATGGTCTGTGTTAAATAATACCAGTCCTACAGAACATATAGATTACAGCACAGGTACAGATAATGACTTACCGCTGATGTTCTTTCTAATGGAATTGTTCACTTTTCATGTCTTTTCCATCTGGCCCACACCGACATGACGACTTCTCCAGCCAGGACTCGACTGCACCCCCATTAAAAAAAAAATAAAAAAAATACTCACCTCCCGGCTCCTGTGCTGCTCACTGTTCTCCCTCTCAGCGTCTGACAGCGGGCGCCGGCAGGTGATGTTATTGCGCCCGCTGTCATACGCTGAGAGGGGGATTATGGGAGAGAAGGAGCGCTCGCTCCTTCTCTCTCTATGCGGTCAGCTTTATCGGCTGGATGCCGATACAGCTGACCCTCCGATGACGGGTGGGGGGCCCACTGCTGGCACCGGGCCCCCCCCAACGCCTGTTCAGGCCCCATAGCTTCCGGGCGGCAGAGCAGGGAGAGCGATTCTGCCTGCTCTGCCGCAGAATGTAACTGTATCGTAGCTCCGGGTGGGCCCCCTCAGAGCGCGGGCCCCGGGGCCACCGCCCCCTCTGCCCCGCGACCTATCCTTTCAAATCAGGGCCCACCACGCAGGAGCTGGGGCCCACCGTAGGTTTCTCCGGTGTCCCGGTGCCTCAGTCCGACCCTGCTTGCCAGCCTGATAATACCAGGCCACAGCAGTCTGCTTATCTTTGCTGGTTAACAAAAATAGGGGATCCCCTCGAAAAAAAATTGGCGTGGGGTCCACCCTATTTTTGTTAACCAGCCAGATGAAGCAGACTGCTGAGGCCTGGTTTTTCAGGCTGGTAATGAGCCAATATCCATGGACCTTGCCAGCCTGATAATACCAGGCCACAGCAGTCTGCTTAGCTTGGCTGGTTAACAAAAATAGGGGATCCCCTCGAAAAAAAAAACGGCGTAGGGGTCCCCCTATTTTTGTTAACCAGCCAAGTAAAATGCAGACTGCTGCGGCCTGGTATTAAAAGACTGTCAAGGCCCATGGATTTTGGCCCTCAACAGCCTGATAATACCAGGCTACAGCAGCCCCACATTTGGCGCATCAAAAGATGTGCCAATTGTGGCACTTTACCCGGCTCTTCCCACTGCCCTGTAGCGGTGGCAAGTGGGGTAATAAGGGGTTAATGTCACCGTTGATTGCACGGTGGAAATAAGCCCGGTTAATAATGGAGAGGTGTCAATAAGACACCGATCCATTATTAATCCCAAAGTTTTTAAATGTATAAAAAAAAGACACAGCAAGAAAAAAGTATTTTAATGAAATAAGAGACAACACAGTTTTCATTTCTTTTATTATACTCTCATTCCTGCGACGCCATCGATCTCCTGTAAAAAAAGGAAAAAAACAAACCAACAGTATACCACCTGTCCGACGCAGTCCATAGTAACGAATGTCCCACGACGATCCAGCTCTGCTACATCGGAATGACAGGCAGAGGCTGTCATCCCGGCGCAGCACAGCTGATTACCTGCTTCCCCGGCGGTGACGTCATCGGACTGACTGCTTTACGGCCGGGATTACCCAGCAGTCACTGCAGTTATCGCGAGAAACTGCATGTGACCGCCGGGGAAAGATGATGGCGGCCATCAACCAGTCCAGGCCGTGACCACCGGAGATCTTCTGCCAGGTAAGTGCCGCTGACTCCTGACAGACCCGACCGACGGACACTCACAGTGACAGTGACAATTCCGATTCCGGTATACGATATATTGGAAATATCGAAAGTCAATATCGAAAGTCCGATACAGCTAATATCGGCCGATACCCGATACTTGCGGTATCGTATCGCTCAACACTAGTCTTCATCAGTCTTGAGTCTTCGTTCTCGGCGGCTTCTTTCAGAATCTTTCTCCTTCCTTAGAGCATCGGTCCACATTTTCTCTGCAGATGTCCCGTCCTTCTGTCCGTTCTCTCCTGTGAGTTCTTTCGGTCCTTCAGTCTGTTGTGGATTGTTACTCAGCAGAGTCGGGGTTAATTTACCTTTATTTTTCCATCTAATCCGCTGTCTCTTGTCCGTCCCTCAGAATCTGTGCAGGCTCAATGTCGTCATCAGTCGTGGTCGGCGTCCAGCTCCTCCCTCTTGGCTGACACTTGTGTCACCTTCCTTGGACTCCTTCATTCTCTCTCTTCTTCTTTGTGACAAATCACTTTCTCCGTTCTGGGCACAAAGTCCTGGATAAATATCGGCACCGGACCGTCCCTCAGACCTCGAGACACGAGTCGCTGTCCTGACATAAAGATGGGACGTGGTGGAGACGATCACCCGTCAGTCTGACATGGAGGCTTTCTAGCAGTTCTCCAGCCCTGCGTCTATTCACCACTCGCTCTGCAGGCGTAGAAGCACAGGACTTTCTGTAGTGGAGGATAAGGTCAGATCACCGTGCAGGGGACTAGAGCACCCAACCACATAAAGGGAACCTGCCATGTAAAGTAACATTATTAACCTTCAGACATGGGGGTAACCTGCAGGTTAATAATGGTTTGAACTTGCCCGGCTCCTGCACTGAGAGCCCCTCTGCCAGGTGGAAATTAACTTTATTCCCCCGGCAGCGATCAGCTTCCAGACATTGAGGTGCGGTCGGTGCAGCTTCAGTGTCCCCTTAGTATATAGTGAGCAGCAGCTGAATCTGCTCCACGGCACTGACTGACAGCCGGCTTTAATGCAGAGCCCTAATACTGAGCCTGCTGTCAGTCAGTGTCGGGGGCGCGGTAACTGCCGCCGCTGTTGTGAATATGCTGGAGGCGGCTTCTGATCTGGGGCTCCCTCCGGTGGTTGCTGAGGGTAATTAACTGATTACTGAATAGCCTTCAGCTGGCGCTGAATGGTAGGATATAAGTGGCCTGAGTTCCCAGCAGCCTTGCCGGTTATCAATTGTTCCTTCAGGTCTTGCTTGAAGCACTGTTAGTTTCCTGCTCTCCTTCAGATAAGTGTTTGCTGTTTTTTTTTCCTCTGTTTGATTTTCTCTGCTGGTTTGCTGCTTGCAGTGGACTGCAGCCTGTCCCCTTTTGGGGGTCTGGCGCTGCAATTGTGCTCTGTTTGTGTCTGCACTATTGCTTTGCTCCCTTGTTACTTTTTATTTGCTGAATAGCGTTTTGTTACACCAGAGATCTGATTTAGGTGGATGAGATCATGTGATCTCAGGTTTTTTGGCAATCATAAGTGTTGGTATTTTTGTTAGTTTTTTTGGATTGCAGTCAGAATTCTTTCCTGTACTTTCCTGTCTAGACAGATTGGGCCCCAGCATTTGCTCATTCTATTTTCTGTCTGTGTCCGTGCTTTCTTCTTGTCTAACCGTCATTACATGTTTGGGGGCTTCCTATTTTCTTTGGGGATCTGCTCCGGGGCAGATAGCTTTCATCTTTCTGCCTTTAGGTGTAGTTATCTCTCAAGCTGTGACGAGGCGTCTAGGATCACCGTAGAAACGCTCCACGGCTACCTGTAGTTGTGTGGTTAGTTCAGGTTACTGCAATCCAATAGGTTCCAGCCTCTCTGGTGTATTACCGCTTTTGCTATTTTTTGCTTTTTCTCCTCAGTTGCCCAAACATAACAGTATAACCGGCCCAAAAACTGAAAATTGTATGGTACTCACAGAAGGGAAAATAGTAATAAGGAAACTCTGTTTGTTGCATATTTTTTT
Source organism: Oophaga sylvatica (assembly GCA_033576555.1). Classification (NCBI taxonomy): domain Eukaryota; kingdom Metazoa; phylum Chordata; class Amphibia; order Anura; family Dendrobatidae; genus Oophaga; species Oophaga sylvatica. Next base: position 169,224 of record JARQOD010000200.1, on the reverse strand, counting down.
TTTCCCTCTTTCTCTCTGGGTGCTGAGGAGGAATTTTTTTATTTTTTTTCTCTCAATGGAGTTTGCACAGTTGTCTGGCCGTGTGGATCAGCTTGCCACTGAGGTTCGGAGTATTGCTACCTATCTTGCTAGGTTGCCGGTTGTGGAACCTAGGATCCCCATGCCAGATTTGTTTTTGGGGGATCGGGCTAAATTTCTGAATTTCAAAAATAACTGTAAGTTGTTTTTTGCCTTAAAGCCTAAGTCCTCAGGGAACGCAGCACAGCAGGTTCAAATTGTCATCTCCCTGCTGCGCGGCGACCCTCAGGATTGGGCTTTTTCCCTGACACCTGGGGATCCTGTTTTGAATGATGTTGATGTATTTTTTCAGGCTCTGGGGTTATTGTACGATGAACCTAATGTCGCTGATCAGGCTGAGAAGACCTTGTTGGCATTAAATCAGGGTCTTGAAGACGCTGAGTTGTACTGTCAGAAATTTCGAAAGTGGGCAGTCCTGACCAAATGGAATGATGATACTCTGGAAGCCCTTTTTCGAAAGTGTCTGTCAGATAAAGTAAAGGACGTTATTGTGGGATTCCCTGTTCCCTCTGGTCTCAATGATTCTATGTCTTTGGCTATTCAAGTTGACAGACGTTTGCGTGAGCACAGAGGTATGCGTGAGATAGTGTTGCCTTGTGAGCTAGCTCCTAAGCCCATGCGGTGTGATGGAGTGACTTCTGGGGCTCAGCGTCATGAGTTTCGTAAGCGCAATGGGTTGTGTTTCTACTGTGGTGATGCCTCTCATGCTATTTCAAAAGACAAAAAACCTGACTGGCACTTCCAGACTAATGTGAACTAGGTGCAAACCAAAGGGAGCTACCCTCATGTAAAACATCCAAAAAAAGGCTGCACTCAAGCATACTAAAGCATGACAACATAGAATACATGAAATTTAGAATAGCAATATGGCTTTGGAATATAAGGAAAAATTTGAGACGCTTAGTATAAACATTTGGCCAAACATTTTAAAGCCCAACAATCATCGTCAAGGTGGTCTCAATTCTGTTGAGTCCCTAACCTAATGTGAACATACCTCTATTAGGCTGATATCTGAATTTCTGGGTGAATATGCACCTCTGTCAGTAATGGCTGCATTTATGGGTAAAGTAGGGAGCTGGTGTAATTAAAATCACCACCTGGTGGGGGCGGAGTGCTCGGTCAGCAAGCTAACATTCAAAAGACAAAAAACCTGACTGGCACTTCCAGACTAATGTGAACTAGGTGCAAACCAAAGGGAGCTACCCTCATGTAAAACATCCAAAAAAAGACTGCACTCAAGCATACTAAAGCATGACAACATAGAATACATGAAATTTAGAATAGCAATATGGCTTTGGAATATAAGGAAAAATTTGAGACGCTTAGTATAAACATTTGGCCAAACATTTTAAAGCCCAACAACCATCGTCAAGGTGGTCTCAATTCTGTTGAGTCCCTAACCTAATGTGAACATACCTCTATTAGGCTGATATCTGAATTTCTGGGTGAATATGCACCTCTGTCAGTAATGCCTGCATTTATGGGTAAAGTAGGGAGCTGGTGTAATTAAAATCACCACCTGGTGGGGGCGGAGTGCTCGGTCAGCAAGCTAACATTCAAAAGACAAAAAACCTGACTGGCACTTCCAGACTAATGTGAACTAGGTGCAAACCGAAGGGAGCTACCCTCATGTAAAACATCCAAAAAAAGGCTGCACTCAAGCATACTAAAGCATGACAGCATAGAATACATGAAATTTAGAATAGCAATATGGCTTTGGAATATAAGGAAAAATTTGAGACGCTTAGTATAAACATTTGGCCAAACATTTTAAAGCCCAACAACCATCGTCAAGGTGGTCTCAATTCTGTTGAGTCCCTAACCTAATGTGAACATACCTCTATTAGGCTGATATCTGAATTTCTGGGTGAATATGCACCTCTGTCAGTAATGCCTGCATTTATGGGTAAAGTAGGGAGCTGGTGTAATTAAAATCACCACCTGGTGGGGGCGGAGTGCTCGGTCAGCAAGCTAACATTCAAAAGACAAAAGACCTGACTGGCACTTCCAGACTAATGTGAACTAGGTGCAAACCAAAGGGAGCTACCCTCATGTAAAACATCCAAAAAAAGGCTGCACTCAAGCATACTAAAGCATGACAATATAGAATACATGAAATTTAGAATAGCAATATGGCTTTGGAATATAAGGAAAAATTTGAGACGCTTAGTATAAACATTTGGCCAAACATTTTAAAGCCCAACAACCATCGTCAAGGTGGTCTCAATTCTGTTGAGTCCCTAACCTAATGTGAACATACCTCTATTAGGCTGATATCTGAATTTCTGGGTGAATATGCACCTCTGTCAGTAATGCCTGCATTTATGGGTAAAGTAGGGAGCTGGTGTAATTAAAATCACCACCTGGTGGGGGCGGAGTGCTCGGTCAGCAAGCTAACATTCAAAAGACAAAAAACCTGATTTGCACCTAGTTCACATTAGTCTGGAAGTGCCAGTCAGGTTTTTTGTCTTTTGAATGTTAGCTTGCTGACCGAGCACTCCGCCCCCACCAGGTGGTGATTTTAATTACACCAGCTCCCTACTTTACCCATAAATGCAGGCATTACTGACAGAGGTGCATATTCACCCAGAAATTCAGATATCAGCCTAATAGAGGTATGTTCACATTAGGTTAGGGACTCAACAGAATTGAGACCACCTTGACGATGGTTGTTGGGCTTTAAAATGTTTGGCCAAATGTTTATACTAAGCGTCTCAAATTTTTCCTTATATTCCAAAGCCATATTGCTATTCTAAATTTCATGTATTCTATGTTGTCATGCTTTAGTATGCTTGAGTGCAGCCTTTTTTTGGATGTTCTCATGCTATTTCAGTCTGCCCTAAGCGGGGAAGACGTTTTGCACGCTCTGTTGTCTTGGGTAGTGTTCAGACTAAATTTCTGTTGACTGTTACCCTGATTTGCTCCCTGTCCACATTTTCTGTTCAGGCTTTTTGTTGATTCAGGAGCAGCTATTAACCTGATGGATTTTGACTTTGCCAAACTTTGTGGGTTTCCCATGATACCCCTGCGGAAGTCTATTCCCCTACTGGGCATTGATTCTACCCCTTTGGCGGAGAATAAACCCCAGTTTTCTACTCAGGTGATAATGAGGGTTGAACCAGATCATCAGGAGACTTGCAAATTTCTGGTGCTGCATAATCTGCATGACATTATCGTACTGGGTTTCCCTTGGTTACAGTCTCATAATCCTGTTTTGGATTGGAAATCTGTGTCTGTGACCAGTTTGGGCTGCCAATGTGTTAATACTGACACTCCTGTTTTTTCTGCCTCTCTCCAGTCTCAGGATGTCCCTGACTTTTTGACTGATTTTTCTGATGTGTTTAGTGAAAGTAAATCTGCATCCTTGCCCCCTCACAGAAGCTATGATTGCGCTATTGAATTAGTGCCTGGTGGTAAATTTCCTAAAGGTCGCCTTTTTAATTTATCTGTACCTGAACACGATGCTATGCGATCTTATATCAAGGAGTCATTGGAGAAGGGTCATATCAGACCATCCTCTTCACCTTTGGGCGCCGGTTTTTTCTTTGTGGCAAAAAAGGATGGTTCATTGAGGCCGTGTATTGATTATCGCCTCCTGAATAACATCACTGTTAAATATCAATATCTGTTACCTTTGATTTCTGACCTGTTTTCCAGGGTGAAAAGTGCTAGTTGGTTTACCAAGCTTGACCTCAGGGGGTGCGTATAACCTTATTCGCTTTAGCACGGGGATGAATGGAAGACGGCGTTTAATACCCCAGAGGGGCACTTTGAGTACCTAGTGATGTCTTTTGGGCTTACTAATGCCCCTTCCGTCTTCTAATCCTTCATGAATTCATGAACTACAAACAAGGATGAATCTACACAGACATACGATCAGGAATGAAATGGACACGCCTGTGGGAAAACATTTCTCTGGAACTGGACATTGTATGACAGACTTAAAAGTCTTAATACTAAAAGGTCATTTTAAGGATGACAGGGAGAGAAAAATATGGGAATTCAAACTTATTAGGATGTTCAATACTTTGACACTAGGACTCAACTTAACACCCGGTTTTATGACTCATTACATAGACACAGTTCACACCTTCACCAGAAGGACTCCAGATAGCTAATAACACATTCACACTAGCTCTCCATTTGTAAGAAAATGCTAATTTGATTTCCTTTGCTTATCTTTTGAAGGCATCACACCTCCCAGGTCTTGAACAAATTTCCTACTATAGTAAGCATCTAATGTGTCTTTCTTATTATTCCAAATGTAATCTTGCCTGAAGAAGGAGCCTCTGCGCTCTGAAAGCTTGCGAACATATAATTTTCTGGTTAGCCAATAAAGGTATCACCTTAAGAATGCTCTTGTCATAATTGGATGGAAAAGTATTCACATCGATTTTTCTGGCTAACACGGTACCACAATATAATTTATTATTGTACACCAATCCTTCATGAATGATATTTTCAGGGATTTTGTGGATCAATTTCTGATTGTTTATTTGGATGATATCTTGATTTTTTCCAATGACTGGGACTCTCATGTGAAACATGTTCGGACTGTGTTCCAGATTTTGAGAGAGAATTCACTGTATGTGAAGGGATCAAAGTGTCTTTTTGGCGTACAGAAGATCTCATTTCTGGGATTCATTTTGTCTCCGTCTGTTATTGAAATGGACCCGGTCAAGGTTCAGGCCATCTGTAATTGGGTTCAACCTACTTCATTGAAGGCTCTTCAGAGATTTTTGGGTTTTGCCAATTTTTACCGTAAATTTATTGGTAATTTCTCTGGTATTGTTAAACCATTGACTGAACAATAAGGGTTCCGATGTGGTGAATTGGCCTACTGAGGCAGTTTCTTTGTTTCAGGAACTTAAGCAGAGATTCATTTCTGCTCCTGTTCTAAGGCAGCCTGATGTTTCTCTGCCGATTCAGGTGGAGGTTGATGCCTCTAAGATTGGGGCTGGTGCCGTTTTGTCCCAAAGGGATCCAGAGACCTCTAAGAGTAACCCTTGTGCCTTTTTCTCTCGAAAATTTTCTCCAACTGAACGCAATTATCACGTGGGTAATCGGGAGTTATTGGCCATGAAGTGGGCCTTTGAAGAGTGAAGACATTGGCTGGAAGGAGCCAAACATCAGGTGGTGGTCCTCACGGACGATAAGAACCTGGTTTATCTCGAATCAGCCAAGCGACTTAATCTTAGACAGGCCAGGTGGGCCTTGTTTTTCACACGTTTTAATTTTGTGGTTTCTTTTCTTCCTGGCACTAAGAATGTTAAGGCTAATGCACTCTCGAGGAGTTTCTTTGCAGATTCTCCTGAGTTATTTGATCCCGCTGTTATTTTGAAAGAGGGTGTAGTACTTTCCGCCATCTCGCCCAATTTGAGACTGGCTCTGGAAGGGTGTCAGGAGGATAAACCTGAGTGCTGCCCTGTTGGGAAGTTGTTTGTTCCAGACCAGTGGAAAAAGAGTGTGATGTCTGAGATTCATTGTTCCGCGTTGGCTGGTCATCCCGGGATTTTTGGTACCAGAGACTTGGTGAGTCGCTCCTTTGTCTCGTGACGTCAGGGACTTTGTGCAGTCCTGTGGGACTTGCTCTCGTTCCAAGCCTTGATCTCGTTCCAGTGGTTTGTTAATGCCATTACCTGTACCCAAGAGGCCATGGACCCATATTTCTGTGGATTTTATTTCTGACCTTCCTGTATCTCAGAGAATGACCGTTATCTGGGTAATCTGTGATAGGTTTTCCAAGATGATACATCTTGTGCCATTACCTAAGTTGCCTTCCTCCTCCGAGTTGGTGCCTTTGTTCTTTCAGCATGTGGTTCGGTTATATGGCATTCCGGAGAACATTGTGTCTGACAGAGGAGTCCAGTTTGTTTCCAGATTTTGGAGGACATTTTGTTCTAAACTTGGTGTTCAGTTGTCTTTCTCCTCTGCATTTCACCTTCAGACCAATGGACAAACCGAGAGAACAAACCAGACCTTGGAGACATATTTGAGATGTTTTGTGTCTGCTGATCAAGATGACTGGGTCTCTTTTTTGCCTTTGGCAGAGTTTGCTCTTAATAATAGGGCTAGCTCTGCCACCTTGATGTCTCCATTTTTCTGCAATTCCGGCTTTCACCCTCGATTTTCTTCAGGACAGGCGGCGGCTTCTGTCTGTTCGGGGGTTGACTCTATTGTGCAGCGTATGCAGCAGATTTGGGACCAGGTGGTGGAGAGGTTGTCTCTCTCTCAGGAGAAGGCCCAGCGGTTTGCCAACCGGCATAGGACTGATGGTCCTCATTTTAAAGTGGGGGACTTGGTTTGGTTGTCCTCAAGGAATATCCCTATGAAGGTTGCATCTCCAAAATTTAAGCCTAGGTTCATTGGACCTTATAAGATCATGGAGATTCTTAATCCTGTTTCCTTCCGTTTGCTTCTTCCAGGGACATTTAAGATCCATAACGTGTTCCACAAGTCCTTATTGAAGAGGTTTGTCGAACCAGTGATTCCTATGGCTGCGCCTCCCGACCCTGTTTTGGTTTAGGGCAATTTGGAGTATGTGTTTGAGAAGATATCGATTCTCGTTTTGCTAGACGGAAACTCCAATATTTGGTTAAATGGAGAGGTTATGGTCAGGAGGACAATTCTTGGGTGTTTTCTTCGGACTTTCATGCTGGGAGACTTATCCGTGCCTATCATTGAGCCCATCCTGATCGGCCTGGTTGCGCAGGTGAGGGTTCGGTGACCCCTCTTCAAGGGGGGGGTACTATTGTGAATATGCTGGAGGCGGCTTCTGAGCTGGGGCTCCCCCCGGTGGTTGCTGAGGGTAATGAACTGATTACGGAATGGCCTTCAGCTGGCGCTGAATGGTAGGATATAAGTGGCCTGAGTTCCCAGCAGCCTTGCCGGTTATCAATTGTTCCTTCTGGTCTTGCTTGAAGCACTGCTAGTTTCCTGCTCTCCTTCAGATAAGTGTTTGCTGTTTTTTTTTTCCTCTGTTTGATTTTCTCTGCTGGTTTGCTGCTTGCAGTGGACTGCAGGATGTCCCCTTTTGGGGGTCTGGCGCTGCAATTGTGCTCCGTTTGTGTCTGCACTTTTGCTTTGCTCCTTTGTTACTTTTTATTTGCTGAATAGCGCTTTGTTACACCAGAGATCTGATTTAGGTGGATGAGATCGTGTGATCTCAGGTTTTTTGGCAATCAGAAGTGTTGGCATTTTTGTTAGGGGTTTTTTTTGGATTGCAGTCAGAATTCTTTCCTGTAGTTTTCTGTCTAGACAGATTGGGCCCCAGCGTTTGCTCATTCTATTTTCTGTCTGTGTCCGTGCTTTCTTCTTGTCTAGCCGTCATTACATGTTTGGGGGCTTCCTATTTTCTTTGGGGATCTGCTCTGGGGCAGATAGCTTTCATCTTTCTGCCTTTAGGTGTAGTTATCTCTCAGGCTGTGACGAGGCGTCTAGGATCACCGTAGGAACGCTCCACGGCTACTTCTAGTTGTCTGGTTAGTTCAGGTTACTGCAATCCAATAGGTTCCAGCCTCTCTGGTGTATTACCGCTTTTACTATTTTTTGCTTTTTCTCCTCAGTTACCCAAACATAACACGCCGCTCTCTGTACACTGAGCGGTGACTGTAGCTGCGCCGGCTGAAACTATGACTGAAAGCTGAACACTACCAGGTGGAATAAGGTTCATTTCCCCCCGGCAGCGGGGCTCCCAGTGCTGACACCGGCAGGTTCAAAATGCTGTTAACTTGCAGATTAACCCCGTATCTGCAGGCTGTTAGCATTATTACATGACAGGTTCCCTTTAAATGATGCTGTCAGGCTGTCGGCAGCAGTGAACTGGTTAAACATCAGCAATCTGAGCTCACTCCACAGGCGCGCACCTGGCATCCTCCATGTATGAACACCAGATATCAAGAAGGGGTTAAAGAGACGTCTGAATTCCAGGGACGGGGTGTTCTAGCCTCAAGGGCTCAACAACCTCAAAATGTCAGGGGGTCCGCTCTTCCTCTTCATGGGGTCTGATCAGAATGATATAAGTGGGATGGTGACGCAGGTGTTGGTCCTGCAGGGACATCGGGCAGCACAAGGGTGATAATAATTAGTGTAAGTCTCCCGTAAAGGGTTGTTCGTTCAATAGAATATGTATTATGGGGCTTTTCTGTGGAATCTGTCCAGACAATCTCTCCTTGGCTCCCCGTGTACATCAGTAAGCGCCCGTGACCCCGGTGCCTGCTCTCTAGTGTCCTCTTATATTACACATTGATAGGCAGTAACCGCTGTGTACCGGGGGCTCCCACAACACCGTCTTCCCTAGCGCTGTGACCGTTAGCCGCACATGTGCACTTTCCTCCTTCAGAGACAAACTCAGAACTTTCCGCGCACTTGCTGCCTATTTTAGTGTTTATATCGAGACGAATGTTGAGAATTTTCTCTATTTAAATAAGAATAAAAACGCAGTAACTCGTCTGTTAATAGGAGGACGGCAGGTTCTCTCCTCTTAGGCTGTGTTCACACTCGGCGTTTGTGCTGTTTTTGTTTATGCTAATTTTCAGCCTCGTTTTACAGTACCAGCTTTGTCTATCAGATTTCAGAAATCTCATGCACATGGCTTGGTTTTTTGTCATCAGTATTTTGTGCTTTGCGTGGTTTCTTGGACATAGAGCAGGTCACTTCCTTCATCATTTTTTCAGTGTTTTTCACCCATTGACTTGAATGGGTGGTGAAAAAACGCTGCAAAACGCACCAAAAATGCAAGTATCATTTTTTGTAGCATTTTTCGTGCTAAAACCTCATTCTTTGGAATAGGACTTTTTTTCTGCAGCTGCTTTCCTGCCAAGAGATCACGTTTTACTGCAGAAAAAATAGGCACAAAAACGCCCAGTGTGAACTTAGCCTTAGAGTGATTCCAGAGATCCTGCCCAGGAGGGAGGTCGTGTCCTCATGGTGACATCATGAGCTATCAGAAAACAGTCACTGGTAAATGGTCACCGTCCTTTCCCCAATCTCCATAACGTGAATTAGGAGAGAAGAAACCGCTGGATAGAAATGTGGAGCTTTCTCCAGCTCCTCTGTGGTTCCATCCCTGGTGGAGGGAAACTTGGAGAAGTTGTGTTTCTTAGTGCGGCTCCTCCATCTGACTGACGAGGGTCTTCTCTGTCCCTCTCCTCAGGGTCCTCATCCTCCGGGTGCAGAGCAGAGAACATTAGGCTTTTGCCTCGCTGATTATCACTTCATACTTGGGGCCACAATGTGCTGGGACCTCGGTATCGGTGGTGAGGACCACAACAATGTAATTTAGTCCCTGATACATAAACCTAGAATTACCGGCTCTGAGAGACGTGTCTCATATATAGACAGATACACGGCAGGTCATGTATTCAGTCTGTGTCTCCACAGATGGATCCAGGAGGAGAGATCCACCAGAGAGAAGTCCCCGTCCTCTGTGTCCCCAGGACTGTCCAGAGGAGAATCACAACATCCCGGAGGATCATCAGGTAGATGACACTGAAGCCCCCACAACATCTGACCATGAAGTGATGGGACCTGAGCTCATCTTACATTTTTCTTTTTAGGGTGAAGATCTGATTGATATTAAGGTTGAGATCATAGATGACGCAGAGGAGATGATGGATGAATGGGCCGATCAGCAGGGTGAGGAGGGGAGACTGTCATGTCTGTTCTGTGGTCACCTACTACTACTCCATCATCTCATCACATGACACAATCTATTCCGTCACTGTGTGTTTCCTACAGATGGATCCAGGAGGAGAAATCCACCAGAGAGATGTCCCCGTCCTCTGTATCCCCAGAACTGTCCAGAGGAGAATCACAACATCCCGGAGGATCATCAGGTAGATGACACTGAAGCCTCCACAACATCTGACCATGAAGTGACGGGACCTGAGCTCATCTTACATTTTTCTTTTTAGGGTGAAGATCTGATTGATATTAAGGTTGAGGTTATACATGGAGCACAAGAGGCGATCGCAATATGGGCCGATCAGCAGGGTGAGGAGGGGAGACTGTCATGTCTGTTCTGTGGTCACCTACTACTACTCCCATCATCTTATCACATGACACAATCTACAGTAGCATGTAAAAGTTTGGGCACCCCTGGTCAAAATTATCTTTATTGTGAACAGTTAAGCAAGTTGAAGATGACACGATCTCTAAAAGGCCTAAAGTTACAGATGACACATTTCCTTATGCAAAATAATATATACATTGTCATTTGTTACACTTTAAAAATGACAAAAGGGAAAATAGGCCAATGCAAAAGTTTGGGCACCCTTGGAGATTTGTGTGCTCAGATAACTTTGACCAAGGTTTCAGACCTTAATTAGCTTGTTAGTGTTATGACTTGTTCACTATCATCGTTAGGAAAGGACAGGTGATGTGAATTTGCCAGCTTTATATAAACCCTGCCTCCTCTAACCTTGTGCTAAAAACAGCACCCATGAGTTTTTCTAAGTACCTTATATACTTGTGTATAAGCCGAGATTTTCAGCCCATTTTTTAGGGCTGAAAGTCCCCCTCTCGGCTTATACGCGGGTCATATACGGGGGTCGGCAGGGGAAGGGGAGCGGGGGTGTCGGATTATACTCACCTCTCCGCCGCCGCGGTCTCTGCAGCCCCCCTGCTTCTCCCACAATCTCCGGCTCCTTCCTGCAGCGGTCACCTGGCACCGCTCATTAAAGTCATGAATATGCACATATTCATGACTTTATATGAGTGGTACCATGTGACCGCTGTAGGAAGGAAGCGCTGCGGAGAGCGCCGGGAGAAGAGGAGAGGCTGCAGGGACACGCGGCGGAGGGGTGAGTATAGCGATATTTACCTGTCCTCTCTCCACCGCTGTGCTGCGTCCTCGTCTGACTCCTCTGGCTGTGAATGACAGGCAGAGGGCGCGATGACGTCGTTAGTGCGTGCCCCGCCCCCTGCCAGATCATTCACTGCCGAGGACCAGGAAGAGGGAGCAGCGCTGCGGTGCAGAGAGGACAGGTAAATATCACAGGTGCCGGGGTCCTGAGTGAGCGGTGACACCGGCACCTGTCCCCCATAGCGCGCCGGTGTCACCGCCTGCTCAGGACCCCGGCACCTGGCCCCCAGCGACGAGAGGTGAGTATGCTATTTTTTTTTTTTTTGCAGCAGCAGCAGCATATGGGGAATAATCTGGAACATATGGGGGCATAATATGGAGCATATGGGGGCATAAGCTGTGGAACATATGGGGGCATAATCTGGAGCATATGGGGGCATAATATGGAGCATATGGGAGCATATGGGAGCATAAGCTGTGGAACATATGGGGGCATAATATGGAGCATATGGGGGCATAAACTGGAACATATGGGGCATAATCTGGAGCATATGGGGCATAAGCTGTGGAACATATGGGGGCATAATATGGAGCATATGGAGGCATAATATGGAGCATATGGGGGCATAATATGGAGCATATGGGGGCATAAGCTGTGGAACATATGGGGCATAATCTGGAGCATATGGGGGCATAAGATGTGGAACATATGGGGGCATAATATGGAGCATATGGGGGCATAAGCTGTGGAACATATGGGGGCATAAGCTGTGGAACATATGGGGCATAATCTGGAGCATATGGGGCATAATCTGGAGCATATGGGGGCATAATCTGTGGAACATATGGGGGCATAATCTGGAGCATATGGGGGCATAATCTGTGGATCATACGGGGGCATAATCTGGAATATATGGGGGCATAATCTCTGAAGCATATTGGGCATAATCTGGAGCATATGGAGGCATAATCTGGAGCATATAGGGGCATAATCTGTGGAGCATATTGGGCATAATCTGTGCAGCATATGGGGGCATAATCTGTGGAGCATCATATGGGGGCATAATCATTTTTCACCCTAGGCTTATACGCGAGTCAATAAGTTTTCCCAGTTTTTTGTGGCAAAATTAGGGGGGTTGGCTTATACATGGGTTGGCTTATACATGAGTATATACGGTACTTGTCTAGCACTCTGAACATGAAATTGGTGGAGGCCCACAAAGCAGGTTATCAAGAACAGTGGAGGTCAAGATAAGGTAGGCAAAATTTCAGTGATAGCTGCTGCCATTATTTTTAGACAGGCAAATCAGAACCCCCTGCTTGACTGCAAAAAACCTTCAGAAGGATTTAGCAGACTCTGGAGTTGTGGTACATTGTTCTACTGTTTAGAGACACCTGTACAAATATTGCCTTCATCGAAGAGTCATCAGAAGAAAACCTCTACTGCATTCTAAGCAAGCCTGATGCATTGTGGAAACAAGTTCTGTGGACCGGTGAGGTTAAAATAGAACTCTTTGGCCACAATGATCAAAGGTATGTGTGGAGAAAACTGTCACAGGTTTACCGCATCAGAGAAGAGTCAGAAGACCACAGCATCTAAGTAACGTACTCCTGCACTTTTCCTTCATATTAAATTGTGCAGGTTTTTGTCAGCAGTGCAGGGGTTAAACTGATCAGCTTGGATTATCTGTAGCTTCCTGCTTCGAGGATCTCAGCTGTGCTGTATTGGCCACTGCCCTCTTCTATATATTCGCGCCTCTGGCAATATGGATTGCCAGTATTAAGTCTTGTGCTTCCTGGTGAGGAGTGGAGGATTCGGTGTTTGTTAGAGGTGTTTAGGAGAGTTCTGTGACTGTTGCTTGGTGTTTCAGTTGTGTGCATAGACCCCATCCAGTCCTACTTTGTTTACCGTCCAGGTCCCTCCAGTGTCTCCCTCTATTGTCTGTGAGTGCATATTTTGTATGTTTGGTATTTTGGTATTTTCATTTATCCCTTAACGTCTTCCCCACTTTCCTGGGAGTGGGAGGGGACAGATAAGGACTGATTCAGGAGTGCAGCAAGGTACATGGCCCCAACATCTTCACCATCAGAAGTAACCTGGGGAGCAGGGATCGCTAGGTCTTCCCTAGCGTTAGGGACAAGGTGGGAGCCCCTGGACCCCGGGTTATCAGATAACAGACTAGTGACAGTAACACTGGCCCATAGTATTTTTTGATCAATCATAGACCATATTACTGCTCTAGCTGGGCAATTGCTGCCGCTCAGTTTATAGGTTGCAGATCTTCGCTCTGTTGATTTGCGATTCCCAAACAACCCCTGGTAGAGCCCAAGGTCGCTTTTCCCTGACAGTTTCTCTGGGGGTGTGAAAAGTTTGTTGCTTTCAGGGAAGCCTGTAAACTATACTTTAACTTGTATCCTCACTCCTCTGGTACTGAGGAGCAATGCGTGGAGATCGGAATTTTGCTCTTTCAGGATGACCCCCAAGCCTGGGCATTTTCTCTCCTGGACGGCTGTCGCTATAGACGTTTGAGGAATTTTATGAGGCGCTGGGTCACATGTACGTTGACTGCGACCACGCACTCCGTAGCCAGTTAACTCAAGGGTTCAAGGGCATGAGACTCGGTCTCCCTGGAGGCGACCATGTCTCTAGCCATCAGTTTGCAGAAAACCCGGAGTCAGGGGAACCTGGGTCTGAGTTTACTGTTGAGCCCATGCAATTGGGTGTTACGGCACGTTCTGTGGGTTCAATAGTAGTTTAGTATAAAGGAGGAGTGTTGTGAGTTTTTTTTTGGGTAGAAAGGGTCATTTTGTGGGTACGTGTTCCTCCTTATCCCCCTGTAAACAGCCGTCAGAAAAATAAGGAACCCGGGTGTGTACTTATTTCCTCCCTTGGTAGATCTCAATTTTGTCTTCCGACCGAGATCCATCTGATAGGTGGTCATTTCTGCGTTTCTGGACAGTGGAGTCGTGGTTTTATTTGACCTACGCCAGGTTCTTCCAGGCTCAGGGCCTCAAACCACAAGTATTGTTTAAATCAGTACCCATTATCGCTATTGACTCTTCACCCTTGAGCAAGGGGTATGTTACTCAGGTCATTTGTATGTTGCATATACAGGTAAGGGCCATGCACTCTGAATCTATAGACTGTTATGTGCTAGAGGGTTTGCCTTCTGGTGCTTTTTGGGTTACCTTGGCTTTTGCTACACAACCCTGTGGTAGACTGACAGACTCGGGAGGTGGTTAAATGGAGTGAGTATTGCCAAGAACACTGCTTGGCCGCCCTGCTAGCCAGAGTTGGTACTCAATCTCTGCTTGAATACATGTCTGACTTCAGGGATGTTTTCAGAACCAGGGTGTCAGGATCTGCCTCCACATCGTCCTTATGATTGTGCCATTAATTTTATTCTTGGGGCTAAGCTGGCAATGAGCAGGTTATACAACATCTCTGGACCAGACAGGCAGGCCATGAAGGACTGAGAGACTAACAAAGGATCACATCAGACCTTCTTCATCACCATTGATGGAAGGTTTTTCTTTGTCAAGAAAAAAGACGGGGGGTTTTGCCCTTGCCTAGACTTTTGCAAGTCAGTCGGATCACAGTATGTGATACCTATCTTCTCCCTCTCACCCCGGACCTGTTAATCAGATTGTTTGAGACAAATAGTTTTCTAAATTAGACCTCAGGGTGGCTTATAATCTCTTTTGCAGCAAGGAGGGGGATGAGTGGAAGACAGCCTTCAATACACCTGAGGGACACTGAGAACCTAGTGATGCCATTTGGGTTTACTGACTCAGCTGCCACCTTCAACACTTTGTTAATGACCTCTTTAGTCACCTGGCAGGCAGGTTTGTTGTGATCTACCTTGATGATATTTTGATTTATTCACCTGACCTTGAGACACATCAGATACATATGAGGTAGGTCATTCAGATACTCAGTCAATAAATGATTTGTCAAACAGGAGAAATGCATGTGAGTGGAGATAATTGTTATTGGTTCATATACTACAGAAAGGAATAGTTACTGCTGCTATAAGTTCTGACCTTGAGAAAGAAGTTGTAGAGGCTCAGGGGGACGCCCAAGCTGTCTTTTCTTTAGGTAAATTGTTCGGACCTGTTAATCTATGTCTCAGTTGAAAGTGAACATCATGATTCAGTCTTGGCTGGGCATCCTGGTGCTAAAGATACCACAGATCTCCTTACTCGGCATTTATGGTGGTCTGGGGTGCATCAGGATGTTTGGAAGTTTGTAGCTGCCTGTAGTGTGTACACGTTCTAAGACCCCTCATATTCTTCCATCTGGGTCCCTCCAACCATTGGTGATTCCCAGTAGACCTTGGACTCATCTATCAGTAGAATTCATTACTGATGTAGTCGTATCTGCAGGTAATACAGTTATTTTGGTGGTGGACAGGTTCAGCAAGATGTCTAATTTTATTGCGCTATTTAATTTATCCAACGCCAAGATCTTGGCGCAAATTTTCATCAAAGAAATTGTAAATTATATGGGATGCCTGCCCATATTGTTTCTGTCTCCAGGGGGTGCAATTTATTTCCGAGTTTTGGAAGGGGTTTTGCGCTCGGTTGGGGATCCATCTATTGTTTTCATCCACCGTCTAATGGGCAAACTGAACGCGTTAACCAGAATCTTGAGACTTATCTTAGGTGTTTTGTATTGAGAATCAGGAAAATTGGGTTACTTTATTTACCTCTAGCTGAATTTGCGGTGAATAACTGTTGTCATGAGTCTACTGGTAAGTCCCATTCTTCAGGGCTTACTGTTTTCCTCCTCAGTTCAGCTCGTTTAATAGGAATTGTTCCTTTGGAATACCTGAAGAGGAACAATTTTCATAATCTAATATGTCTGTGTGGCAAGGGGTTTTTCATAATTTGAAGAATATGGGTCCAAATATGAGTGTGGCTGATTGGAGACGTTTGGTGGGTCCAGACCTGTGTGTTGATGACTTGATATGGTTGTCCTCGAATATTATTAAGTTGAAGGTTCCTTCTTGGAAAGTGGGTTCCAGGTTCATTGTTCCCATCGTCAATCCTGTAGTATTTTGCCTTGCTTTGCCACCTACTTTTAGGATTCATAATGTGTTTCACCGGTGTTTCCTCAAAAAATATGTTGCTTTTTCTGAACCATCAATACTACTTCCATCTCTGGTCATAGTTGATGGGAATTTGGAATTTCAGATAGCTAGGATTATGGATTCTCGCTTTGTTTTGCGGTCTCTTCAGTATCTGGTACATTAAAAGGGTTACGGTCCTGAAGAGAGGATGTGAATACCAGGGCTGTGGAGTCGGAATCGTGGAGTTGAAGTCAGAGCCCATTTTGGTGGAGTCGGAGTCGGTATAAAATGGACCAACTCCGACTCCTAAAATTTATAATTAATTGGGTACAGTAATTCAATGCAGTTTGTGGGGAATATTTTTTTTCATAAGAATTTGTGAAAGTTATGAATGTCCTATAAATGTCTGTCCTATTCCTGATCCTGCAGTTTATGTTCATAAGTAGTGAAGCTCCTCCTCTACAGATATGGGGAAAAATAACAAACACACAGAGAAAGAAAGCCTACATTCATCCCAGAACTTCTGGAGTGAACAGGAAAGCAGGATTAAGGAAGGTAAATACTTCTTTAAAGCATATCTAAACTTTCAATAAACTGTGCATAAATCAATAGTGCAGTATATGTTGTCTCTGTATGCTTGATGCTTCAGTTTGTTTTTTCTCTTAGCTCATGTTTGGAGAAATTAGCTGCTCTGATGACTTATATACACTATACATAGGATATAAGGGGAAAAACTGTTTTCTAACATCTCCAATTTGGAATAGAGTAACAGGATCGATGTGGACATATATTTGTGTGTGTCTGTGTGTTCTGGAATATGATTCAGCACAAACATGCTCCCTCCCTCCTCCCCTCTTCATAGACTGTGAAGAAATATGATGTGAAGCATTTAGTGAGCTGTTGTGTTTTGGTAGCTGAGGAGAAAAAGCAAATACGTCAATACACCAGAGAGGCTGGAACCTATTGAATTGCAGTAACCTGAACTAACCACACAACTAGAGGTAGCCGTGGAGCGTTCCTACTACACCTGAGATCACACGATCTCTAACCACCTAAATCAGATCTCTGGTGTAACAAAAACTAAGCCGCAGCCACTGAAAAAACAGGAAAAAGCAAATGAACAAATAACAGTGGCTTCAGATAAACTGAGAGGAGCACAGGCCCCCTGGAGGGGACCCGGCTGACCTCCACAGAAGTGCAGGGAACTATGCAAAAAGCAAGCACAAAAATAAAAGCAGAAAATATCTTATCTGAAAGCAGAAGATGCAGGCAAGACTCAGCAAACTTCCAAATGAACCAGGAACCACAATTGAGACAAGAACAATTGATCACCGGCACCCATCATGGGAGGGAACCTCCCTTATATCAGACCAGTCAGTGATCCCAGATTGCCATTCCTCGCTGAAAGGTTCAGTACTGTCTGTAACCACCAGAGGGAGCCTCTGCTCAGAAACCATCTCTAGCACATTCATAACAGTGAGCTGTACCCTGAGACAAGCCTGACATTGAAAGTTCAGAGTAAAGCTATCTAACAACATATTTTACAAACTTTATACTTATCTGTCCTATTGTTTTATTTCTATCCAAAATTATACAGTGCATGATTCCCTATTCTTGCAAGAATTACAATATACTGTATTTACTAGTGTATAAGCCAAGTTTTTCAGCAAATTTTGCGCTGAAAACCCCCCTTCGGCTTATACACAATTGTCCCAGAGGGCCGGCTGGGAAGGGGGAGCAGCGGGACACAGGCAGGAGCAGGCGGCTATAACTGTGCTCACTGCTAAAGAGAAATGAATATTCATTTCTCTTATAGTGCGCACAGTGACACCCGCAGCCGCTGACTTCCAGAAGACATCCTGCTCCCCTTCCTGCGCACCGAGGAATAACGTGGCCCTGCTCATTAAGGTTATGAATATGCACGCCTCTCCACTCCCATAGGCATGTGATATAAATATTCATTACCTTAATGAGCGGGACCATGTGATCGCTCTGCAGGAAGAGCTGCAGGCGCTGGAATGAAATGCTGCAAGGGCGCGCAAGAAGGTGAGTGGGATGTTTGTTTTTTTAATAGGAAACATGCACAAGATAGGGAATAAGGAGCCATGCATACCAGGACAGCGATGGGGGAGCCATGCATACAAGGATAGGCGATAAGGAGCCATGCATACAAGGACGGGGGAGCCATGCATACAAGGACAGGAATTGGGGGAGCTATGCATACCAGGACAGGGATGAGGGGACAATGCATACCTGGCTTATACTCGAGTCAATAAGCTTACCCAGTTTTTCGTGGCAAAATTAGGTGCCTCGGCTTATACTCGAGTATATACGGTACCTTTTTTTTTTTTTTACAGGACAAAATTATTTTGAGAGCGAATTTACATAATTACAAAATGTCTAAGAAGCATCTTATGACGTCAGCTGTATTTGAGCATTTCACAGTGACTCAAAATAAAAAAACATTTTGTATGTCAGTGTATAAGTGACCCAGATGAAAAAAAATGCTGTGATGCCAAAATCAGTGCAGACTCAGGCAGTGATAAAAATGCTCCTTCAAGAGCTTCCAATCTAAAAAGACATTTACAACGCTGCCACCCAAACGTTTACAAAACTGTTATTGAAAAAGATCACAGCAGCACCAAGAAACCAGAGACCAGTGCTTCCCACCAGGCAAAGGAGGAGGAAAGAGTGTCTGAAATATCAGTTACAAGATATTTTGTAAGTGACAAAGTTACAGTAACAATGACAGCAGATGTGTTTAAAAGACAGCTCATCAAGCTTGTTGTGAAGGACAGTGTACCATTGTTATTTGCATGACCAGGTTTCACAGCTCTTAATGGAGAAAAGAGCTCACAAACTTGGTGTTTCTCTGGAAAGAGAAAGTATTAGAAAGTTAGTGATTGAAGAAGCCCTTAACCAAAAGGAAGATCTTAAAAAGACTCTCAAGAGACGCTTGTGTTTCTTGAAATGGATGCCTGCACACGTCACAGAGTGAACTATTTTACTATCAACATTCGATATGTTTGTGACAACAAAAAATTGTTACTAAGACACTGGCACTAAAAGATACTAAAGCTCCTCACAGCAGCCAGTTTCTCCAGTCCTTAGTGGAAATAGTTCTGCAAGATTATGAACTCAAAAAAGAACAGGTTCTTGCTATTGTAACTGATAATGCTTCAACATGATAAGTATAATGAAACTGATGAATAAGAATAATGAAGGTGAACAGCACCTAGAAGAACATTTCACATTCAGTATGTTGGAGATGGAAGGCCACAGCCCTGTTCCCATAACGGAGGAACAAACAGATATTACTACAGAAGAACAGAGAAATGATTCTTTGCAATTAGATGATCTTGTTGAAGCTGCTTCACACCTCTTTCCTATTCATCACATTCGCTGTGTTGTGCATATACTGCAGCTGGCAATAAGAGATAGTCTGCAAGAGGGATATGCTGGAACTTGATTAGCAAAGTGAGGAAATTGGCTATTGCTGCCAGAACCCCTAAAATTGATTCCATCTTGAAGAGACGTGCTGGAAAAGGGGCAATTGTGGATCAAGCCACTCGGTGGGGCAGCACCTATTTAATGACTGAGTGATTGCTTGAGCTGAAACCCTTCCTTGTAGATATGGCCAACCCTCAGGTAACACTACATAAAGGTCAATGACACAGGTGGCTGAATTGAAAGAATTGCTTCATCACACATTTACAGTGACTAAAAAGTTACAAGCTGAGGATTATACTCCTGGCATTTTTATAAAGGAGTGGAAGAACTTGTTGTTTTGCCTGTCCCAAAGACGAGGTTTAATCACAGATGGCATTGGCTGCTTCAATGAAACGGAGAGAGACACTGCTATTAGAAAATAAAATTCTTCTGGCAGCTGTTTATGTGGACCCGAGTCATCGTATATTGCTGGATGATCAACAGCTTACTAAAGGAAAAGAAGATCTGATTGAGGTAGCAGTTAGGATGAGAGGACTACAGATTCATAGAATGGTAGAGTTGGAAGGGACCTCCTGGGCCATCTGGTCCAACCCCCTGCTCAAAGCAGGATTCTCTAAATCATCCCAGACAGATGTCTGTCCAGCCTCTGTTTGAAGACTTCCATTGAAGGAGAACTCACCACTTCTCGTGGCAGCCTGTTCCATTCATTGATCACCCTAACTGTCAAAAAGTTTTTTCTAATATCTAATATGTGTCTCCTCCCATTCAGTTTCATCCCATTGCTTCTAGTCTTTCCTTTGCAAATGAGAATAAAGATGATCCTTCTACAATGTGACAGCCCTTGAGATATTTGTAGACAGCTATTAAGTCTCCTCTCAGTCTTCTTTTTTGCAAGCTAAACATTCCCAAATCCTGCAACCGTTCCTCATAGGACATGGTTTGCAGACCGGTCACCATTCTGGTGGCTTTTCTCTGAACTTGCTCCAGTTTGTTGATGTCTTTTTTAAAATGTTGTGCCCAAAACTGGACACCGTATTCCAGATGAGGTCTGACCAAAGAGGAGCAGAGGGCAATAATGACCTCACGTGATCTAGACTGTATTCTTCTGTTGATAATCCTAGAATTGTATTTGCCTTTTCTGCTGCTGCATCACACTGTTGACTAATGTTCAGTCTGTGATCAATTAGTATACCCAAGTCTTTTTCACATGTGCTGTTACTTAGCCCTATTCCTCCCATTTTGTATATTCTTTTTTCATTGGCCAAGAGCAAGAGGACTCGGGTCCTGCCAATGCTGCTGTTGCCATTTCTTCATCCTCATCAGATGAGGAGTTTGATTTCGACAAGCATTTGGACGACATAAAGCAGGCAAAGCATTGCCGCAGGGAAAAAATTCCCGATCTGGTCATGTCAGGGGTTAACCTTTCTCAGCCTCTGTCTGGGTTCAGGTTTGCTATTTATCACTGCTGCTTCCTGCAGGCAATGTCAGTTATAGTTCTGCCTACGGCGTGAGTAGCTGACTCTGGGGCATCCTGATTTGTCCTGCTGTGATTCCTGACTTGACCCGTGTCTGTTAAATTCCCTCTCCCTGTGCCGACTGTGTTTCCTCTGTGTGTTGTGACTTACTGGTACTTGAACTCGGCTTGGACTGACCTGCTCTTTGTCTCTTGTATTTGGCACATCCGCTCCTGACATTTACTGATCCTTTGGCTTGTCCCTGACCCTGAGTTTGTATATTCCTTTGGTACTGCACTACAGTCTAGGATTTGACCCGGCTTATTTGACTATTCTGCTCCCACCTGGTGGCAACCTCGCTGCTGCACAGCAAGTCTGCTTCATCTGTGTGTAAACCTCCTTCCACTCTATCGCCATCTAGTGGAGTTTGCATCTACCTGCATTGCAGCAGGTGATATTATAACTGACCCAAAAACAGAGTTTTGTTCTCTGCTCCTTTTCTATGGATCTGCTCCGTACCTTGCAGATACGATGTCTAGTTTGACACAAATGATGCAGGATTTGTCTGTGGAACATAGGACTCTGGCCACATCTCATAAACAACTGCAAAGGGAGCTTTTTGAAACTGTAAAATCTTTTCAGGGTTCTATTTCCCTGTCTGTCTGTAAACACTCTGACACTTGATGTTTTGGGGCACTCTCCTGAACCTACGGTCAGGCTCCCAGATAACTTCCCTGGAGAAAAGGAGAAGTTCCGTACATTCAGGGAGAGTTGCAAGCTACTGTTCTCTCTTAGACCCTGAGCCTCTTGAGATGAGAGTCAGCGGGTGGGGATAATTATTTACTAACTTCGGGAGGGACCTCAATCGTGGGCTTTCACTTTACCTGCTACTGCCCTAAACATTTGTCTGTGGATAGGTTCTTTGAGGCCTTAGGACTTGTTTTTGACGAACCTGACCGGGTCGGAGTGGCAGAGGACACAATCATGGGTCTCTTTCAGGGTAAACTTTTGGCCGAGTGCTATTGCTCCGAGTTCCGACGATGGTCCACTGAGGTGTCCTGGAACCACTTTGCGCTTAGGTGTCCGTTCAGGAGAAGACTGTTGGATCAGCTGAAGGACACTCTAGCTCTCCATCCACCACCCAGCTCCTTGGAGGAGGCTATGACTCAGGCTATCAATATGGATCGGATGCTGCAGGAGAGAGGTGTTACACAGAGAAAGGTTCCTTTGCTTCCTGCTAATCCTGTTGTTATGCCACCTTCCAAACCTATGGAGGTGGAGGCAACCAACCGAGTCAAGAAGAAGAAGAGGAGACGGCGACGTGATGGAAATTTGTGTTTCTACTGTGGAAATCCCGGACATTGGAAAAAGGACTGCCCCTCCTGCCCACCGACTATCAAGCGGCTGAGTCTGGGTGACTGTCCAGGAGGTCACCCAGACTCTCAGGTACCTTTTATCCTTGTTTTCTAAAATATTGTTGGAAGTGGAACTTTGTTGGGGAGTTGCTTCACGCTCACTTCTGCCTTCGTGGACTGCGGGTCGTCCATGAACTTTATTGACTCTAACTTGGTGACCAAGTGTAAGTTAGGGACAGTTAGGCTGGAGACCACAATTCATATTGTTGTCATTGACAAAACACCGCTGACTAAGAATGTCATTAAATTTGTCTCGGAGGAGTTTCTCCTCGAGGTGGGTTCCTTGTATCAGGAACGTATTTCATGTTTTGTTTTGGACAATCTTCCTGCGGGACTGGTGTTGGGATTTCCTTGGTTACAGTTACCAATCCTGTGATAAACTGGGAATCTCGGGATATTGTTAAATGGGGTCCTAATTGTGTTAAAGGTTGTCTTGCTACTGTAGTTGTGTCATCTATTAATCTGGATGGTATTCCGGAGTACCTGAAGGAGTTTAAGGATGTTTTTTCTGAAAAGGAGGCCAAGGTCTTACCACCACACCCCTTTTGACTGTACTATCACTCTGGTTCCGGGTGCTAAATTGCCCAAGGTCCGTCTGTATAGCCTCTCCGGCCCGGAGCGAACCGCTATGAAGGAGTATATCTTTGAAAGCCTACGTAAAGGTCACATCCATCCCTCTGTCTCTCCTGTGGTGGCTGGATTCTTTTTTGTAAAAAAAAGATGGTGGTTTTGTGCCTGTGCCTCGATTTTCAGGAATTATATAAGATCACAGTAAGAAATACCTATCCCTTCCCGCTCATCCCTGATCTGTACAACAAATTATCTGGAGCCAAGTGATTTTCTAAAATGGACCTCAGGGGAGCATATAATCTAATCCGTATTCGGGAGGGGGATGAGTGGAAAATGGGATTTCTTACCTCTGTAGGTTTGTTTGAGAATTTGGTTATACCCTTATGCCTTTGGTCTCACTAATGCGCCGCCGTTTTTCAGAATTTTATTAACCATGTATTTTCTGATTTTCATTGGGATCTTTATGGTGGTGTATTTAGATTATATCCTTGTGTTTTCTTCTGACAAACAAGCTCACATGGGTCATCTACGTGCAGTTCTCCTGAGGTTACGGGAGAACTAGCTTTTTGCAAAACCTGAAAAATGCTCATTTTTTTGTTCAAGAGTTGTCATTTCTAGGGTTTATCCTGTCTGCTAAGGGGTTTCGTATGGACACTGGGAAGGTACGGAACATTGTGGATTGGATGCAACCCAGAGACTTGAGGGGTCTTCAGTGTTTTTTGGGTTTTGCCAATTAGTACAGGAAAATCATTAAGGGATTTTCACAGGTGGTCAAACGTCTCACTGATCTTACTCGTAAGAGGGCTGATCTCAAGAACTGGTCAGCTTCGGCAGTGGCGGCATTTTCTTCATTAAAGGAATGCTTTATGTCTGCCCCTGTTTTGGTCTAGCCCGATCGGTCTGAACCATTCATCGTTGAGGTGGATGCATTGGAGGTGGGGTCGGTGTGGTCCCAAAATAGACCTCAAAATAGCAGAGGATGCAAGACGCCCCAGGAATCTCACAGAACTGGAGGCATTCTCCATGGAAGAATGGATGAAAATCCCTCCAACAAGAATTGAAAGACTCATCTGACTATAAAAAGCTTTTACAAGTTGTGATACTTGCAAAAGGGGGTGGCATTAGGTACTAACCATGCAGGGTGCACAAACCAGTATTATCCCATCTTCCTTTTTAAAATGTAAAATATGAAAATATATTTATTTTTTGCCTAAAATGCAAAGGAAATGTGTCCTCTTTAATTTTAGGCCTTTTAGAGAACTTTTAATGCTTAACTGTCCACAATAACAGTAATTTTATCCAGGGGTGCCCAAACATTTTTATTCCATGGTATTCTGTCACTTTGAATTTCCTACAGATGGACTCATGGAAAGAAATCCACCAGAGAGATGTCCCCGTCCTCTGTATTCCCAGGACGGTCCACAAGAGAATCACAGTGTCCTGGAGGATCATCAGGTAGACTATGCTGAGCCCTGTACCGGATCTGTATATGGGGGGACTTTTCGGATCGGGGTCATAGGTGTCATAGATTTTGGTGTTTGTTTTTGTGTTGTGCTGATTGTTACATCTGATATATCAGGAACATCCAACTAAGAATAAAGTGAAGGATGAGACAGAAGAAGTGATGAGGGGGGATCAGCCGTGTGTGAGTGACGGGAAGGAGGAGATTTCGGTAGATGTTTCCACAGGTATGTAATAATGGCCAGCATGTGACGATGATGTCTGCCGTGTGTCGATGATGACCGATGTGTGATAACATGTAAAATTCTCTGGTGCAGTGAGGCTTTGTCCGTTGTCCACATCACACAGAAATGTCCGGTGATGGCGCGGCTGCTCCTGTACAGAGTCTGGCGGTGCACCGATAAATAATGGGGCTGTCTTCACACCTTCTTAATGATTTAGAAAGCACATTTTTAATTTTCCTGATGATACCTTTTAATATTACTTCCATTGTTTACTTACCGTATTTTTCTGACTATAAGACGCACTTTTTTCCCCCCAAAATCGGGGGGAAAATGAGGGTGCGTCTTATGATCGGAACGTACCTGTAAATGGGGTTCAGCGGCATCACAGGAGCTCGGAGCCGGCGGTGGGGCGGCACTGCGGGAGGCTCCATGGCGGGACCGTCGGCGGTGGAGCAGGAGCCGCCGGCGGTGAAGTGAAAGCCGCCGGCGGTGAAGTGGGGCTGTGGGAGCCGCCGGCGGTGGAGCACAAGCCGCCGGCGGTGAAGTGGAGCTGTAGGAGCCGCCGGCGGTGGAGCACAAGCCGCCGGCGGTGAAGTGGAGCTGTGGGAGCCGCCGGCGGTGGAGCACAAGCCGCCGGCGGTGAAGTGGAGCTGTGGGAGCCGCCGGCGGTGGAGCACAAGCCGCCGGCGGTGAAGTGGAGCTGTGGGAGCCGCCGGCGGTGGAGCACAAGCCGCCGGCGGTGAAGTGGAGCTGTGGGAGCCGCCGGC
Organism: Oophaga sylvatica; assembly: GCA_033576555.1. Classification (NCBI taxonomy): domain Eukaryota; kingdom Metazoa; phylum Chordata; class Amphibia; order Anura; family Dendrobatidae; genus Oophaga; species Oophaga sylvatica. Next base: position 143,929 of record JARQOD010000200.1, on the reverse strand, counting down.
GGTGGAGCACGAGCCGCCAGCGGTGAAGCAGGTCCCGTCGGCGGGGATGCAGAAGCACATTAAAGATGGCCGCCGCATACTCTCGTTCAAATCTCGGCAACGAGATCTTGTCCTGAGGGAAGAGATCTCGTTGCCGAGATTTGAATGAGAGTATGCGGCAGCCATCTTGCCGGAGGCCCCAGGCGGCCATTCCTCATGCCGGCACCACGTCGCAGCTGCGGGGGGGGCTTTCCGGCTGGGACGAGATGCCGGCGGAGCCCCCCACGCAGCCCAGAGGCCCGCTTGCTGCCCGAACACCACCACCGCACCACACATTGGATCGGGACCGCCACCGGAGGCACCGGCACCGCGTCGCAGCTGCGGGGGGGCTTTCCGGCTGGGACGAGATGCCGGCGGAGCCCCCCACGCAGCCCAGAGGCCCGCTGCTGCCCGGACACCACCACCGCATCGCAGCCAAGCTGCATTGGGAGCGCCGCCGCCCCGGATTTGTGAGTATATGGCCACCCTGGCCACCCCACATAACACAGCCACCCACATAACACAGCCACCACATAACACAGCCACCCCACAGTGCCCAACCACCCCACAGTGCCCAACCACCCCACACAGTGGTAAGCTAAATTCGGACTGTAAGACGGACCCCCATTTGACACATTATTTTTTTTCCCAATTTTCCTTCTGAAAATTTGGGGTGCGTCTTATGGTCCGGTGCGTCTTATAGTCCGAAAAATACGGTACATATTTTCTTACACAAGTCCTGTGCTGCCATATAAATGACCTCAGCTTTTGATTCAGACAGAACCTTTGCTGGAAGATTCCCGATATTGAGGCAGATGGAGGCACTGTGGACGCAGTCTGTCCTATGATCCAACGGTGTCAATCTTTTTAGGCTTGCATAGAAGCACGGTCGACCAGTGTTGTGCACCTCTGAAAAGAAGGACACCACTGAACTGAGTCCACAGTAACTCTACTGCCTCATTATAGTGAATGGATCTCTCGGGGATGTCCTCTGAATCACATATTTATTCGAACGTCCATGACAGCACTACGGAGAGAGTGGATCCGCCCCTTAGGAACAGGAAACCTACAGATATAAAAGAGCGGCACCTCTCCCACACATCAGTTGGTTTCCTGTTCCTGAAGGACGGGTTTCCTACAGATGAAGATCTTCAGGAGGACCCAGGCCGGCCGGTCGACCCAGGTAGCGGGGGGTCTCCTACCTCGACCGGTGCGGAGTCCCTGGAAGCGCCACAGTGGGTCCGGGTAGGATTCCACGACAGTGTGCGGAGCAGGTGGAGCAGTATCCAGAGGATCCCTGTCTCCCAGCCAGCGCCGGTTGGTAAGTATTCCCCCCTCTCCCTAGTCCCGGTACCTACTCCCTGTCTTCTCCTGCGGTCCTGTCATGGTAGGGGCCTGCCGAGGTGATGCAGCCATGGGGGTAAAAAAAAAAAAAAAAAAAAATTTTTTTTGAATTTCCCGCCACGCATTGCTTCTGTGAGCAGCGCGGTGGGGTTTTTTGAATTTCCCGCCGCGCGTCACTGCTGTGGCGGCGCGGCGCGGTTTTTGAATGCTCGCCGCGCGTCGCTGATATGGGCGTCGCGGCGGGGGTTTTCTTTTGAGTCTCCCGCCGTGCGTCGCTGCTGGGGGTAGCGCGGCGGGGTTTTTGGGATCGCCCGCTCGCGTCTCTGCTGTGGGGCGACGCGGCGGGAGACGTACCTGCGTTAGCGTTCCCCGCTGGGTCGCCGATTCAGTCGCGGTAAAAGGGGGCGGGGTCTCCATCGCCGGAACCGGAAGTGGGGCACCGGCCGGCGTCTTTGAAATATTTGGCGCGGCTGCATCGCATAATGGGCGGCGCCTGCGGTGGGGACGGCGGGGAAGTGCAGGGGGGGGGCTGTGGGGCAGGGAGCAAGAGGGTTGGACCCCTGGCCACACCTGCTGACCCGGATATCCGGAGAAGGGGATATATAAGGAGCCTATGAAGCTGGGAAAGCGCTTCTGCCCCATTTCTTGCAATGGACACTGCAGAAGCTCCCTCAGTGCAGTAGGAGAGCCAGCAGCAGCAGACAGAGCGCACCTCTTCAATGGCCGGGCGGTCAAGTAATCAGTCCAGCCGCAGGAGTTTGTCAGCCGGCAAGAAGGCCCTCCCCGTGATCCGGTACCTACTGCTGTATGTACTGGGTTAGAGATCGTCAGACTTAGAATACCCAGTAATGCAGTTTTTCCCCCATTCTGTGTTTTGTCACTAGGGGAAGAAGTGTTTGGTGAAAAGCAAGCACAGGGAATGTGCCTTTTGCGCTTGCCCTCTGCCAGACGCTTGCCCTAAAAGGTTATGCCAGCCGTGTATACGACAGATGGTAGGGCATAAAAGGGGGGAAGGGCAGAGGCCTGGGATGAGATAGTAACCCCCCCCCCCTTTCCCTTTTAGATAGCGAAGAGACTCCGGATTTCACTGAAAGCCTGACGGAGATAGTAAGAGCAGAGATGAAGGAGTCCTTAAGATATGGAGAATCTTCCAGGCGTAGGACTGTTCCAGTGTTATCTGATTCAGATTCACCCGCTGCCCATGAGAAGGGTGAAGTTTTTTCAGGACCCTCTTCTCCTTCCTCTTCGGCTTCTTCCTCTTCTTCTACAGAAGACGCTACCCGATTTTGTTTTCCCTTGGACCAAATGGACAAACTTATCAAATCAGTTAGGTCCACCATGGGGATAGAGGAGGCGAGACCAGAACTCTCGGCACAGGATCTGATGTTCGGTGGTCTGGATCCAAGGAAACGCAGATCCTTTCTACTAAACAGTAGAATCCAAGGCCTAATAGACAGAGAGTGGAAGAAGTCAGAGAAAAGAGGCTCCTTACCCCAAGCGTTTAAACGGAGATATCCCTTTGAAGAACCCTTGACAGGTAGATGGGATAAAGCCCCGAAGCTGGACGCAGCGGTAGCAAAGGCTTCCAAAAAATCCTCCATCCCCTTCGATGATATGGGGTCCTTGAAAGACCCACTAGACAAGAAGGCAGACTCCTTCTTGAAAGGGACATGGGAGATGTCAGCAGGTGCCCTGAGACCGGCGGTTGCGGCCACTTGTACAGCCAGATCAATGATGGTCTGGCTGGACCAATTAGAGTCCCAATTAGCAGATGGAACCCCTAGGGGGTCAATTCGGAAAACTTTACCGATAATCCAGAACGTGGCGGCTTTCCTGGCTGATTCCTCTGCGGACTCAGTAAGAATGGATGCCAGAGCGGCAGGTTTGTCTAATGCAGCGCGAAGGGCGTTGTGGCTAAAGTGTTGGCCGGGCGATATTCAGGCCAGATCGCGTCTCTGCTCCATTCCCTGTGACGTGAATATCTTTTTGGCCCGGTCCTGGACGAACTTTTAGAAAAGGCAGGGGACGACAAGAAAAAGTTTCCCAGCCTGTCGACTCCTTCCTACAAGAGGCCTTTCAGCAGAAGGAGGTTTGGCCGCAGAAGGTCGTCCAGGGAGCGAGCCAAATGGGATGAAAAGAGGAGAAGAGGTACAGGGTTTATGTTTAGGGGTCAGTCTCGGGAAACTAAAAAACCCTCGCAATGACTGGCAATACCGGTAGGAGGCAGGTTAATGGCCTTCTACCCAGCCTGGTCGGAAATTTCAAACAGTAGCTGGATCCTTAACCTCATGGCTACTGGGCTGCGGTTAGAATTCTCCTCAGTACCCCAAGATAGCTTTAAAATTACCACCCTCAGGTCATCCCCATCAGAGCAGGCCGCTCTAGAATTGGAAATACAAGAGCTTTACGCTAAAAAAGTCCTAGTGGAGGTGCCGGAAGCGGAGTGGGGTAAAGGGTTTTACTCCCCTCTGTTTTTGATCCATAAACCGGACGGTTCTTTTAGGACAATTATTAATTTAAAGGCCCTCAATAAGTTTCTTGTTATTCAACCATTTAAAATGGAAACGGTCAGCTCAGCAATAAAGCTTCTGTTTGAAAATTGCTTTATGGTGGTGTTAGATCTGAAAGACGCTTATTACCACATACCAATCCATGTGGCCCATCAGCGTTTCCTCAGAGTAGCAGTCCACATGGGGGAATCTCTACAACATTTTCAATATAGCACCCTTCCCTTTGGCTTGGCGGTTGCCCCACGAGTGTTCACTAAAGTTATTTCGGAAGTCATGGCCCACTTACGTGAATCCAATATTCTCATAGTCCCCTACCTCGACGACTTTCTTATCATTGGAAAGACAGCAGAGCATTGCCTAGAGCAACTGCAGAGAGCAATATCTACCCTAGAGCGTCTAGGATGACTAATAAATACCAAAAAGTCTTGTTTGAATCCAATGAGAGTTCAGCAGTTTTTAGGGCTAATTCTGGATTCACGGAATCAGAACTGTAGTTTACCGTCAGACAAATTGATTCGCTTGCGTTACCAGGTCCTGAACGCCTCCAATAACCCCTCCATGTCTCTTAGAAAGGCCATGTCTCTTTTAGGCTCCCTCTCGTCCTGCATCCCTGCGGTTCAGTGGGCACAATTTCACACAAGGACACTACAGGGGAGGTTTTGTTATATCAAAATCTTTTAGGTGGTTGCCTGGAAGGCCAGCTATCCTTGTCCCAGGCTGCTATAAGGTCCCTGGATTGGTGGAAAGAAGAGACAAACCTGTCTAAGGGGGTTCCCTGGGAATATGAAATATCCCGGGTAGTCACGACAGTGATATGGAAATTTAATTAGGATAAAAATATCCTGTGTTTGCTGCTTGCCATGTCCAAATCTCTATATAATGTCTTTTTGAGCGCTCAGAACGAAATGAGGACTGTCCACACGAAAGTGTCAGTATAACAGTTCGTCAAAGACATACATTTATTATTCATTCAAGGTTTTATACGTTTTCAAAAAGGGGCTGGTTAGTCAATTAACATACAATTAAAAGCTGCTAGATTATTGGCTGTTCTAGTGTAAGTATGATAATTATGATAATCATGATTAAAAGAGCTGAAGTTGCAGAATTATTGTTTATATTCTTGTAACCTAGTTGTCTTGCATAACTATAATGTAAACAACAGATATCTAATAGGACATTTTGTACTTCATGCATTTGTTCCTTTACGAAGGTCTTATGGAGGCCAGATTTCTTTAAAACGACTGATTATATCTGGCCTAGAAATATGTGAGCACAAGGTTTTTTAGCAAGTGAAATCTATCTAACTGTGAACTGTGAATACATATATGTGAATATACTTTGAATATATGGAATACATATATATTTCCATGACAGTCCCCCCTTAGATACCACTTGCCCTAAAAACCTGCTCCTGGCCCAAAGCGCTGCAACTCTTTTGTGCTGCCGGTGAGTTGAGACACCCTAGTACATGCCTCCCCCACCGAATACAGACTTTTCGTAAATGGGCGGTCAGGAGGACTGTCCCTGTCGGGGGTTTATGTGTTTGCAATCATAGTCTCCTTATTTGATAGGATGTTTCATCAAGGATGTGTATTCTCAGTCTGGAGGTAGTTCGGAGATCTGGTCAAGTCAGGCAGTTCCATCCGGACTGGTGCGAGGTCCAAGATGGTGAGTGGCATCAAATTGGTTGTCTCCTGAACAGTTTTTTCCATTATCCTGCGGATACAAGGAATTACACAGCAACCAGTAATTAATGCAAAAATGAGAACCCCATAATGGCTGTCCCAACCTGTGCCAACATTTTCTGCCACCCACTCATCCACCCAAAGTATCGATCCCATGGGTCAGTGACACCTGAGTTCTGTTTCAGTTCCTCTGATAACTCAGTAAGTTTCTGTATTGCCATTGTGACTTTACCATTTGGGCCAGTGTTGTCTGGGATGTAGGTGCAACAGGTGTCTTTGATCATTTTGTAAACACCTCCTTTCTCAGCTAGAATCATATCCAAAGCCATTCTATTCTGGAATGCCATAATGGAAGTGGGGCCTAACTGTGCTGCCAAACCTTTTACAGCATCTATGGTGAAGTTAACAAATCTCTGCTGGTTATAATAGATGTAATTTATCCAATCAACATTTTTTTATAGTTACTAGTGGCAATAGTGACTCAAATCCTGCTTTAACTTGGTCTCTGGCCTTGAACTCATCAGGTAGGTCATCTGGTCATCTGTCTGGTCAGTCAGAGCATCCACGACATCCTTCGTGGCTTAGGTGTCTCTCCTGGTACGGGAGCTTCCTTGCAATGCGATACGTGGATTCAAACAGGCTTTCCCTCTAGTTACACAGAGGTTGATGTCATCTGGGGCTCTTGGACAGGATCATCAAATCTGGCAGTGAGGAGAAAAACTCGAGAATGGACATTAGTTTTTGACCAATTCAATTACATAAGTGTTATGATTTGGTAGCTGAGGAGAGCAGGCAAAAAAAGTAATACACCAGAGAGGTTGGAATCTATGGGATTGCAGTACCCTGACTAACCACCACAACTAAAGGCAGCCGTGGAGCGTTCCTACGTTGGTCCTAGACGCCTCGTCACAGCCTGAGAAGCTAACTACACCTAAAGATAGAAAAAGGAAAGCTATCTGCCCCGGAGCAGATCCCCAAAGAACATAGAATAGAATGTCAGAGTACGTGAGAAGCAAATAGACAGGCAGCCTTTACGCTGCATAATGAAATGTTTTTTCTTGTTTTTTGTTATTTGAAAGGTAACGGGAAAGTTTAATAGATTACCATCTGCTATAAAAGAGCAGCGGTGCATCGTGTAAAAGATACAGCAAGTTAATTTGAACGGACCAGGAAGTGATTTTTTTTTTTTATGTGAATAAGTTTGAAAAGGTGTTAAATCATCTGTGAGAAAAAGATCACTGACATGTCACAAGAGCAGAATTCAGAGTCACACACATCACATGTCCATCATGTGGAGACACGGGACAGGTGTAGGCTGCTCTCATTGAGTAAGGAGCCTTGTACAGGGAAAAATGCTCCCCGCCTCTCTCCACAGGGAGAAGGCATTTTTGTTTCAACCATCCCCTCTCAAGAGTCACAGGGGGGACACCCTCTCCTTTTTCTTCTCTCAGTCCCTTTCTCTTACTTCTTCAGACTTTTCTCCTCTTTCCTCGCTGCCATCCCTCTCATTCCTTCTTTTCCCTCCATCACATCTCTGACACATCCATTTTCTTCATCTTCCTCTTCTTCTATCTCTTCCTCTCCAACTCTCAAATCTTGTTCTTCATCTTCTTCTACTTCTCCCCCTCCATCTTTCTTCTCTCTCTCTCTCCTCCATCTTTCTCTCTTTTCCCCCTTTCACTCTTCTCTCCCTCCCCTCCTCTTTCTCTCGCTCCTCCCTCACACCTCCCTTCTCTTCCTCTTTTTTCTACTTCGTCATCAACTGGGTCAACGCCCAATCCAAGCAATGTGGTGTCCCTGTATTCAGTGTCTCCAGCACAGGGCACCTTGTCTATCCCAAGCACAGTACAAACATTGCCAGTCATTATATCAGGAGAAGAAAGTGCAGATCTCCCTACACAAAACGCTACATGTAGCCCCCAGACACAACAGTCCACTGCTAGGGCTTCACAGGGGAGTGGTATAGCTACAGGGCTGCTAGCATGGAACCATGACACTGATCCACCACAGCCTCAGCAAGGAAGTGGGAAATCCCCATGCAGCAAGACAACTTTAAAGCCCAAATCTCACCCAGTGTATGCACCAAGTACACCATGTCACTTCTTATCTGATGAAGATGAAGATGCAACGTCACACATGCTGCCCAATACTAGGGAAGAAAACACACAAGCACCAATAGAGCAGGGACAGGTAGAGGCACCATCCTATGAGCCCTTCATCCCAAGCCAGGTGATCAGTATGCTGCCAGACCCAGGGATACACCCCATGCCATTTTGCCAAAAAATGCAGCAGATCCAGCGAACGTATGCAGCAGCCTGGACTGATCTCTGGACCGTAATGGAAATAAAAGCAGGTGATGCATTCTGGCCAATTATGAGAGAACACTTCAAGCTTCCAACAGAGTTAGATGCGTATGCCTGGGAGACAGGACCAAAGCTAATTGAGCAACTCAGAGAATGGGCCAAAAGCAGACTGACAGGACAAACTCTCAGCCTACATGTCACGAGTCAAGACAAGACAGAGTCTGTGGAGAAGTTCCATGACAGAATGATGCAAGTGTTTCAAGATTTGGGCCTCATTACCCATGATCAGACACACAGACGGATGTTGGCACAGGCTTTTGTGCATGGACTGAGAGAATCAATCAGGAAACCACTGGTAGCAGCCAGGCCTGAGTACACGTCAATAGCAATGGACACCCTGCTCACAGTAGCAAAAAGGATTGAGTCCCGCCGGGACAGAAGGAATGTCAAGTGTTACAACTGTGGCAAGCATGGCCATTACCGGAACCGCTGCAGAGAACCCCTACGACCCACCACTTTGTGTAGAGAAGCAAGCCAAGGAAGAAACACAGAAAGCAGTGAAGAACCCCGTCCATAGGACAAGAGCACACCAAGTCCACAAGGAACCCCACCAGTGGGACCAATATCCTGAGAGTGGATGGCGTAGTCATATCTTTTCTTGTGGAACTCCGCAACCTCACCTACCTATCAGAATCTTCTGCTTCCTGCATGGGAATTGATGGTCAAGTCAGATATTTCCAGATTATGAAGCCCCTGAGCGTGTGGACTCAGCCAGAACACTCCATCATGTCCCAGTTTGTTGTGTAAAAAACCTGCACCCTCAACCTATTGGGAGTGGACCTACTGCAGAAGCTGAAAGCGACCAGAGTGTTCCAGGAAGATGGGACCATGACACTTTCTTCACCCTGACCCAAGAAGAAACAGGAACCTCAAACAACCACACTGCAGACCTATCACAGGAGGTGCTGGACATAGTACCAGAAAAAAACACTCCATCACCCAGGGTCAAGATGTCTCTGACCAACTGAAGGTCTAAGTGAGCTCGCCTAAGAAGACGGCCTGAGAACTTTGACATTGGCCAGGATATTCAACTCAAGAAGGACTCTACTCGCTTCATGGAATGGCAACACCTCATCCAGCTCTAACGCCAGAGGTTCATCTTTTGCAAGCACCAGGAGGTGCCCCCTGCAATCAACCAGTTCACCCAGGCCCTAGACCGGAAAAAGGCCACTCAGCTCTTCAAACTTGTGCACAAATACTGACCTGAGACCGAGCTGGAGAAAAATAAACTACTGATGGCCCGTGCTGAGAAAAAAGCAGCCGTTTAAGGAGACGTCCCAACAAGAAGACCCCCTGTGACCAGAGCAGGTGCTAACACAGTGACTGTCTTGGTGGAGAACAAGAAAGCCAGCTGGTCGTCATCTCTCATGATGTGGATCCTAGTAGACGGCTTGTTTTCCCGCCAGCTCTGCACCAGCAGATGGGAGTCCCCTGCTGCATACTGAAGGACAAGGCCAAACTGGGCTGCCTCGCCCATGGGAATCAATCCCAGCTTTCCACAGTGAAGAAAAAGACTGTAAACCCCACTGAGTTCAGAATGGTGCAAGGCCTGGAGGCCGCGAAAGAGGCTACAGTATTTGAAACCCCAACAGTGCTGAACCATCACACTCTGCTCTCAAGAGTCCCAGTCACCGCAACGGTATTCACGGTGATCAACCTGGCCAGTACCTTCTTCAGTGTTTCCCCTCCACCTGGAGGCCTGCTTTCACGCACCAGTGCAGTGCATATGGACAATGTTGCCTCAAGGTGCTCAAAACAAGCCCTTCAAGTTTCACCAAGACAATGTCCTCCATCTTCGTCAACTGGATTGCAGAATATGCAAGAGTCACTCTTCTACAACACGTGGATGACTTTCTCTTTTGTGTGGTTGACATTCACACCTGCACAGCCTATTCCTTATCTCTCCTACTCTACCTGGAAGAACAGCAACGCAAGGTCTGGAAGAACAAAGTCCAGTGATGCCAGAAGCAAGTTACATCCCTGGGACACTGTATTGCCCACCAGACGAAACACATGTCAAAAGACTGGAAGACCACTGTGGAGAAGATGGCTCCCCCAACAACTCCAAGAATGCTGCAGGACTTCCCTGGTCTAGTGTCATATTGCAGAACCTGGATCCCTGATGCCTCAGACCTAATGCAGCCTCTGTGCGCTTGCATCAACGCAACCCCGCTCCTTCTATCAGACGCAGCCTTCAACCCATTCAGGAGATTGGAAGAACTCCACAGTCTCAGCGCCAATACCAGGCCTACCTGACTATGAAAAGTCTTTCCGTCTACCTGATGGAAGAAAGAAGGTCATGCTATTGGAGTCCTGGCACGGATTCACGGGGGAAAACAGAGACTTTTAGGCTGCCTCTCAGCCCGCTTGGATCCAGTTGCAAGAAGAACACCCTCCTGCCTGATGGCAGTATCTGCAGCACACACCCTCCTGGACAAGGTTGCTGACATCACTTTTGGACAGCCACTGGAAACTCTCACTCCACATGACATCTTGGCAATCTTCAATCAAGCTCAACCAACAGTAATCTCTCCACCGCCAGGCATCTTTGTGGCGCCTCTATTGCCTTTGTCTCATAATGTCACTGTCTCCAGACCTACAGTCCTCAGCCCGGCCACTCTACTCCCACTCCCAAGGGGGGATACTTGGATGGCTCCAGAAGAAGTTTCAACACAGGAAGTGCAGTGACCAGCAATCAAGAAATCCTGTGGTCCAGAAGTCTGTCACCTAGCCTGTCAGCCCAGGAAGCAGAATTGATAGCGCTGACGAAGGCCTGCCAGATGGCAGAAGGCAAGACTGCAAACATCTACACGGACTACAGGTACTCGCATGGCATAGCACACGACTTTGGACCCATCTGGGCTACAAGGGACTTCATCACAGCAAACGGGACAACCGTGAAGCATCATGGAGCCTTCAGGGACCTACTGGGTATACTCCAACTTCCAAAATGGTGGCAATTTGAAAAATCAAAGTGCATGGAAAACTGAAAACAGAAGAGGCGTGAGGCAATAACATGGCCGACATGGCAGCCAAAGAAGCAGCCAAAGGAAGACAACATGGAGAAGTGGGAGAGGTCGTAGAGCCGGACGGCTACTACATGACGACTGAAGACAAGAAACCTGACAAAGAGACGTCCTGGAATCTGCTCAAGAAGTTACAAGACCAAGCTCCAAAAGGAAAAGAGCTGAATGGGAAAAAAGCAACACGTGAAGAAGGAAGGCTATCAATAATAGACTTCAAACTCTGCCTACCACAAAGTATGCACCCTATGGTGGTCCAATGGGTACATGGACCCACATCCACATATCAAAGACACAGATGAATGATCTGATTGGTGCTTACTGTTTCGCTTCAGGGATCTCCACCCTAACAGCCAAACTCACCAGCAGCTGTCTGACCTGCGGCAAATTCAAGCCTGGACGTATGGAAGAAAGACCCCTCACCTCATCTGGAAAGACCACTTTACCAGCTTCAAAGGATCCAGATAGACCACATCCAGATATCGCCAAAGTGAAGGATTCAAATACGCCATTGTGGTCAAAAGAAGTATTTTCAAGATGAACAGAAGCCTTCCAAGTCAGCAAAGACTACTGCAACGAAGCTACTTTCGGAAAATAGTGTGCAGATACGGGGTTCCAGAAATGATAGAAAGTGATCAGGGACCCGCATTCACAGCAAATCTGACACACAAGACCCGATTAGCAGTAGGGTCAGATTTAGGCCTACACACTCCTTACCACCCCCAGAGCAGCAGGAAGGTAGAAAAAACTGAACGAAACACTTAAGAATAGAATGCTGAAAAATTGCCCAAGAGACACGCAAACCATGGCATGACACACTCCTAATTGCACTGTTTAGCGTAAGGCACACTCCCAGAGACCCAGAAAAAGCTGTTTCGTGCCTGCATCTTCTGCTAACAGATAAGACATTTTCTTCTTTTAGTTTTTTGGTGCCTGCATTTTGTCCTGCACTTCTGTGGGGGTCTGCCGGGTCCCCTTCGGGGGCTTATGCTCCTCTCAGTTTAGTTCAGCCACTGTTTGTTCATTTGCCTTTTCCAGTTTTTTCAGTGGTTGCTGTTTAGTTTTTGTTACACCAGAGAACTAATTTAGGTGGTAGAGGTCGTGTGATCTCAGGTGTTTTTGTAATTAGTAGAGTTGGTACTTTTCAGGGTTTTTTTTTGGGGTTGCAGTAAGTGCCTTTCCTATCCTTTTCTATTTAGGAAGTTTGGGCCCCACGTTGGGCGCCAACTGATATGGAAATTTAATTAGGATAAAAATATCCTGTGTTTGCTGCTTGCCATGTCCAAATCTCTATATAATGTCTTTTTGAGCGCTCAGAACGAAATGAGGACTGTCCACACGAAAGTGTCAGTATAACAGTTCGTCAAAGACATACATTTATTATTCATTCAAGGTTTTTTATACGTTTTCAAAAAGGGGCTGGTTAGTCAATTAACATACAATTAAAAGCTGCTAGATTATTGGCTGTTCTAGTGTAAATATGATAATTATGATTAAAAGAGCTGAAGTTGCAGAATTATTGTTTATATTCTTGTAACCTAGTTGCCTTGCATAACTATAATGTAAACAACAGATATCTAATAGGACATTTTGTACTTCATGCATTTGTTCCTTTACGAAGGTCTTATGGAGGCCAGATTTCTTTAAAACGACTGATTATATCTGGCCTAGAAATATGTGAGCACAAGGTTTTTTAGCAAGTGAAATCTATCTAACTGTGAACTGTGAATACATATATGTGAATATACTTTGAATATATGGAATACATATATATTTCCATGACAACAGATGCAAGCCCTTCGGGTTGGGGGGCTCATATGGGGGATGTTATGGTTCAGGGCTTATGGGAGCTGGATCAAATACAGATGTCTTCTAATATGAAAGAGTTAACGGCAGTAGAGCAAGCGATTAAAAAGCTCCTTGTCTATCTACAGGGTCACCACTTTCGAGTGCTCTCCGACAATCGTGTCACAGTCGCTTACATCAACCACCAGGGTGGTACTCGTTCCGGTCCTCTCATGGAAGTGGCAAGGCGCCTACTCCAGATAGCAGAACGACATTTTCTTTCTTTAACGGCTCTTCACATAAGGGGAGAAGAAAATACCAAGGCGGACTTCTTAAGCCGCAATCTCCTGAGTCAGGGAGAATGGTCGTTAAAAACTTCCATCTTCGACCTAATTGTGCGGAAATGGGGTCTACCGGAGGTAGATCTCTTTGCTACCAAATCCAACAGAAAAGTGAGACGGTTCTGCTCTCTGAATCCCAGAGAACGCCCTCTGGCAGTGGACGCTCTTCTGTTAAAGTGGGATTTCAATCTGGCCTACGCCTTCCCTCCCTTGTCCTTACTCCCCCTAGTACTGAGGAAGGTCAGAAAAGACAGGGCAAGGGTAATAGTAGTCGCTCCCTTCTGGCCCAGGAGGACGTGGTTTTCAGGTCTCAGAAACATGTCGATAGCCGACCCGTGGGTCCTGCCGGATATTCCCGATCTGCTCTCCCAGGGTCCAGTCTACCATCCTCGGGTAGCGGGCCTCCACCTGACGGCGTGGATTTTGAACGGTCGCTGCTGAGAGATAAGGGGTTTTCGGCTAATCTAATTAATACTCTCCTTAAAAGTAGAAAAGAGGTTACAACTAGAATCTACGCTAGGACTTGGAAAACATTTCTTCAGAGTTCGGGGGTGGTAGCAGGGGACCCAACACCGATAGCCCAGATTCTAGAATTCCTGCAAAAGGGTCTGGACTTGGGTCTCTCCACGAGCACCCTTAAGGTGCAGGTTTCAGCTTTAGAAGCACTCTTCAGTTGCAATATCGCCAATGATTACTGGGTCAGTAGATTCATTAAGGCTGCGGGTAGGTCGAGACCCATAGTGAAGTACAGAGTCATGCCATGGGATTTGAACCTTGTTCTTACTGCTTTAACAGAACCTCCCTTTGAGCCTATTTCAGCAGCATCAATAAAAATTCTTTCCCTAAAAACCGCCTTCCTGGTAGCATTAACTTCGGCTAGGAGGGTAAGTGACATCCAGGCACTATCTAGACTGTCTCCTTACACTCAGGTCCTGGATGACAGGGTAATACTTAGACCTGATCCGGCATACCTACCTAAGGTGTCTTCCGCTTTCCACAGAACACAGGAAATTGTTCTCCCTTCTTTTATCCCTAATCCATCTAATCAAAAAGAGATAAAACTCCATACTCTAGATGTTAGAAGATGTCTCCTGCAATATTTAGCAGTCACTGACCTCTGGAAGAGGGACGATGCATTGTTTGTCTCCTTTCAGGGTATTAACAAAGGCCGTAGAATAACAAAAAGTTCATTGGCCAGATGGATTAGGGAAGCAATTTCTCTGGCATACACCTCAAGGGGCAAGCGGGCACCTGAGAGGCTGAGGGCGCATTCCACCCGAGCTGTGGCGACTTCATGGGCAGAGAGGGCAGAAGTCTCCATTGACCAGATATGTAAGGCAGCTACGTGGTCTTCTCCACACACGTTTTACACTCATTATAGGTTAGATTTGGGTGCTTCCTCAGACCTTTCTTTCGGACTAAGGGTGCTGCAGGCAGTAGTCCCTCCCTAAATAGTTATTACTCTCTGTAATTCTCGCCGTAGTGCTGTCATGGACGTTCGAATAAAGTCTTAGTTACTTACCGTTAACGGTATTTTTCGAAGTCCATGACAGCACCCTTACATTCCCACCCGTGTTCTATGTGCACTTCTTCCTCTTATATAGTCCACATGTAATAAACAATTGACCAATATTACTGTGTGATGCATAATTTTTTGCTGTATACCATTTAACCTTGGTAGTCCTTGTATGCTCTGTAATCCAACTGATGCGTGGGAGAGGTGCCGCCCTTTTATCTGTAGGTTTCCTGTTCCTAAGGGGCGGATCCCCTCTCTCCGTAGTGCTGTCATGGACTTCGAAAAATACCGTTAACGGTAAGTAACTAAGACTTTTGTAGATTTAGATGGAAACCCCGATGTTAGTACTCAGCGTAGAGCCACACAGGATAAATGTGATCCAAAAAGTTCTTTACCCCAAAATGCCACCAATAAAAGCTTGTACTCAACCTACAAAAAACAAGTCCCGACTTAGATTCCTCAGTTATTATCAGAAATATTGGGGCTTCCACATTACTGGTAGCACAAAGGCTCTGGAAAAGTGACGTGTCTCCCACCAAAAGAAATCCAGCAAAATCTGCGCTTCCAAGTACCGAGCCCCACAGTGTGCCCAAACCACAGTTAGTATCCACGTTTGGCATTACTAATAAAATTATTTATTAAATACAATAAACAGTAAGAGGTATATAAAAACACCAATGTATATACGATACACAAGAATTTCAAATGAGTATCTGACAAATGAAGGACACAGGTAAAAAAAAGTCCAAAGAACAACACTGATAACTGTGAAAATCCGACCAGAGGAACCAAATTCTTTGAAAAAAAAAGACCATATAGTAAAATGTGTATTCACCTTTAAGGGCACTTAACAAGTTGGCTAATCAAAGATGCATCCTCACCCATCATGGTCACAGTGTGTCAAAGGACTGCCAGCCCCTAACTCTAATATTAAATACCTTACCATTTGTCAAGTGGCATGTCGTTGTCTTCCTTATTACCGGTCTTTTCACTGACTGGTGTTTTCATTGTAAGCTCCATAAATATATATTTAGAAATCTCTTTTGTGTTGTAGATTGGATGTGATTTTTTTCATTCTTTCATCCTCAGGAAATCCTTGTGAGAATAACGGTTTATCACTCAATTGTAAAAAAGAAGATATCAGGAAGCCCTCTAATGGAGAAAATCTCATTACCCTTCATGGACCTCCTGGACTTCACAGCGCTTCACTTTCTCATAATCCTCCTAATCATGAGGAACCCTCTCCTGAGCAATCTCACATTGTTACCACAATTCCAGGTGACAAAGTGGATACAAGATTTCAGTGTGACAAGCAACTTGCAAAAATCTCAGATTTTTTAACACAAAGAAAGCATAAAGGTAAAAAGCCATACTCCTGTTCAGAATGTGGGAAATGCTTTACATATAAATCACAATTTGATATACATGAGAGAATTCACACACGAGAGAAGCCATTTTCATGTCCAGAATGTGGGAAATGCTTTATAGATAAAGGACATCTTATTAGACATCAGAGAATTCACACAGGAGAGACTTCATATTCATGTTCATTCTGTGAGAAATGCTTTACACATAAATCAATCTTGTGAAACATGAGAAAAGTCATAGCAATGAGAAGCCGTATTCATGTTCAGAATGTGGGAAGGCCTTCACAGGTAAAATGAGTCTTAATAGACATCAGAGAATTCACACAGGAGAAAAGCCGTATTCATGTTCAGAATGTGGGAAATGCTTTACAACTAAATCACAATTTGTCTACACATGGGAGAATTCACACAGGAGAAAAGCCATTTTCATGTTTAGAATGTGGGAAATGCTTTACAACTAAATCACATTTTGTTACACATGGGAGAATTCACACAGGAGAAAAGCCGTATTCATGTTTAGAATGTGGGAAATCCTTCAAAGATCAAACGAGTCTTATTAGACATAAGATACTTCACACAGGAGAGAAGCCATATTCATGTTCAGAATGTGGGAAGGCCTTCACAGCTAAAACGAGTCTTAATAGACATCAGAGACTTCACACAGGAGTGAAGCCGTATACATGCTCAGAATGTGGGAAATGCTATATAGATAAAGGACATCTTATTACACATCAGAGAACTCACACAGGAGAAAAGCCATTTTCATGTTTAGAATGTGGGAAATGCTTCAAAGATCATGCGAGTTTTAGTAAACATAAGAGACTTCACACAGGAGAGAAGCCGTATTCATGTTCATTCTGTGAGAAGCGCTTTGGACATAAATCAAATCTTGTGTCACACGAGAGAATTCATAGCAAAGAGAAGCCGTATTCGTGTTCAGAATGTGGGAAATCTTTTAAGCATAAATCATGTTGTGTAAAACACGAGAGAAGGCATCCAGGAAATAAACTGTAATTATATGTTTTTTAAATGTTAATAAACATTGCTCAGCATAAATGAGTACACCCTCTTTGATCGGTAAGATTATAATTAATATCACACTGAACACAAGAACAATTTCTAAAATTTTGCCAACTCTGAGTTTCATAGAACTTTTTTTGGAATAAAAACATAAAAGTAAGGTTAATAATATAAATTTCATTACAAAATCTTCAGTTTTAGGGCTCATACTCACTTGAGCTGAAAACGGATGATTTTCAGCCGATAAAAAATTGATTCAAATCGGACCAATGTTATTCAATAGGTGACATCTCATTTGCGATTTTTTTTCTCAGCCGAAATCGGTGTGAGAAAAAAATCACAACATGCTGCGATTTGATGCGATTTTGGCATTATAATCACTAATGCAATAGATGGTGCTATAAAAAAATCGCATGACAATTGCACATAATCAGACCATCCTGAAAACTGACCGATTTTTTTTCAGCAAGTGAGTATGAGCCCTTACTCAAATTAGTTGATGCAAAAATTAGTGCACCCCAAAAGCTACATCTTGCATTTTGTTTGGTTTCCATGATTTTTAAGCCCAGCATCAAGTCTTCTATGCATGGAATGAACAAGTTGGTGACATAATACATCATCTATCTTTTTTCCTTCTTCAAGAACTAGCTCTCTTTTTGAGTAGATGATGGATGGAGAGTGATGACAACTTGTCTCTTCAGGATTCACCATAGGTGTGTGGTTGGGTTCAAATCAGAAGACACTTGGCCTCTGAATCACTTTCACCCTGTTCAGAAATACAACATTGGCCTTACATGTGTGTTTTGGATCATTGTCATGTTGGAGAAGTGCAGGTCTACCAAGAGCACGGAGTGATGGCAGCATCTTCTCTTTCACTGTAGAGTAGAACATCTGTGAATTCATGATGCCATCAATGAAACTAGCTCCTGACTCCAGCAGCACTTGTGCAACCTCCACATAAGAACACTGCCACCACCAGGTATAATGTAGGTTCCATGCATTTCTCATTGTATTTCTCACCTTTACAATGTCATACAGTTTTGGAGCCATCAGTTTCAAAACAAACGTTTATTTTGGTCTCCTCTCTCCAGAGTCCCAGGAGTCTTCATATTTATTATGTGTTGTGGGGCTGAGAACATCCTTAATGTGTCCCCAATGCAGTGACTTCAGGTTCCCCACATATTGCAGTGGGCAAGCTTCACACTATATGATGTCACGATAATATGAATATGCTCATATCCTAAGTACACTTGGAGAACTTTCCACTGCATTAACTGGGACACACACCCGCTTCCCTTCCCCCCATTAGGTTTGTGCAAAGTACACATGCTGCAGCAATGATCCCCCTTACAGTTTTCCCCCTGTGTAGTTTTAAGGCCCTAAATTGGTTACAAGCAGCCTGAAGCACATGGCAAACCAAAACTTCTTTGTCCTAGTACAGTGTTCCTTAAAGACCAAATATCTTAACACAGAATATTCATAGAAATAGGAAGCACATATTTCTGGAAACCACAGGGTCCAAGCTCCACACTGGTGGGTTTTGGGAGCTCAGCACCTATCAGGAGCCGAGAACCGGTTCCCTACTTACCCCTAGCCGGCTGACAGTTCGGGTTTGAACTTAAATGAACGCCAATTTCATACTCGGAAAAATGATAGTTCTGCCGCGTCTCTATGAGCCTCACAGCCCGAGATACGGAATTAATAAGGTGTTAGTAAGTTTTCAGTCCTTGTGAAAAGTGGATTGCATTCCACAGCTCTGCCCACTCAGTGATGTCATGAACAGAGGGTCTATGATTATGAAGCCCAGTTAGGAGGGTGTCATTTGCCCGGGTTGTCAGCTAGGAGGCTCTGCTGATGTACCATCGTCCCATGGGGAAGGCGCCCCTCCCCCACCTCCACATTGTGTGCCTGTAACTGAGCTATGTAAGTCCTCATCATTAATCCATTTTGTTTTGTAATTGTCGGTATATACTGTAGATTGTCTCATTTGTTATATCTTTTTTTTTAAAAATTTTGCCTATTTCTTTTTGGAGCAAAAGTTACAATATTTACTAGTTTGGTTTTCCTTGCTCTAATACTTATGGCCACGTCCTTCAACTAAGTCAGCGCTACTGATTGGGTTGGCTCCTGACCAGATATTAATTATAAAAATCAGGAGGTGGCAGAAAAGAGTTCTGGGCTTTTGGGAGACTGGCAGTGACGGACGGAGGTTTACAAGTGCATTTCCCCACCGGTGACCGGGAATAGTATACAACCCTCCCTGCTGAGTGCCAAATAGGCAGTACACGACGAGGTGGCCCGTCTGGCGACTACCTATCCTAGGCGCAGTTCCCTGACTGACAAGAGGGTAAGGGGGATGCCAGAGAGTTGCAAGTTACAAACCGAAAGTGGGATATAATAAATCCCCTGATGAACTGGGGGGCAACCAAACACCCCCAGTTCATGACAGATGTCAGTGACATGAGGAGCTACAACTACTGAGACGTCCAATATTATATTATTCTGTTTAGTAGATGAAACATTTTTGCTTTTGGCACATACTTACACAAACCACATTTTGGTCAACCACATCCAATAAAACCTTGGGTATTTGGCACCCACGTGTCGGCTGACTTTCTTGTTGACAGATATAAGCTAGGAGAAATTATGTTACCGGTAATAACTAGTGATGAACGAGTATGCTCGGCACTATTTGGTGTTCGCCCGAGCATCGCAGTGCTCGGGATGCTCGGAGCTCTTATAGTATTTCCGGGGTTGCTCGGCAGAAACTCGAGTCCCCACCCGGCGTGTTTGGTGCTATTTAGAGAGCCAATGAACATGCAGGGATAGTCTGCCACACACTGTAATGCTGCAGCAAAGTTGTTTGTGGTCTTGCAGTGATTGGCTTGCCCCACAGCATCATCAGGTCTATTTCAGACCTGGCACCGCCATGCTAATCACATGCTGTGTCTGCTATTGTGTGCAGCTGTGTTTGTGTGTCTGCATGTGTGTGCGGGTGTCTGTGTGTGTGTGTGTCTGCAGGTGTGTGTGCGGTAACGCTACCTCCGGTACTGTCGGTTACAGTGCTGCAGGATCATGCTGGCAGATGTCAGCGTTATTCCGCAGCTGACTGTGACCCACAAGTGATGAAGCAGGCTTGGCCCAATGAGACTACTGCTCCCATCGGGCTATCTCTGGTGTCACTGATAAGTGACAACAGATGCCGCTGATGGGAGAGTAGTCAATTTTTTTCATCTGCTGGCACCTGTGCTCACTGTTAAAAAAAAAAGTTAAATTACATAAATATTCATTATTGACATAAAACATACATATTGATACATAATACATACATATTCACATAGAATAATCACTGCTGCGTGGAAAAGTTCTCACACAGCGGTAGTGCCATAAAGTGAGAGCATCAGAGTGATAAACTCCGGTGAACTCTCACTGCAGCTCCATAATACCATGCGGGAGATATTAGCTCCTGTCAGTGTATCACCGGAGGTCGGCTAGAGCAGTCACATGGGGAGATGTTACTGTTCTTCAAGTGAGATTGTCGTGGGACACTCGTAATTAAATTGACTATGGCAGACAGGGAGTATTTATGTTGGTTTATTTTATTTTTGTTGCAGGAGACCGAGGGAGTCAGGGATTAGGTGATGCAGTAAGTATGGTTAATTAAGATTAATAAAGGACTTTATTCTGGCTGTGTCTTTATTGACCATATAACTATAGGATTAGTGATGGATAGGTGTCTTATAGATGCCTCTCCATTACTAATCCATGAGCTTGATGTCACCGGACAATGCAAAGGTGACATCAACCCCACAAATATAAACCCCACTTGCCACTGCTACAGGGCAAGTGGGAAGAGGGAGGCAAAGTGCCAGAATTGCCGCATCTATAAGATGTGGCATTTCTGGGGTGGCTGACAGCTGATGTTTTAGCCTGGTGGGTCAATATCCATGGCTCCTTCCCAGGCTATTAATATCAGCCCACAGCTGTCTGCCTAGCCTTTGCTGGTTTTGATTTTATAGGGAGACCCCATGTCATTTTTTTCTGGGGTCCCCTGTAAAATAGCCAGTAAAGGCTAAGAAAACCTGTGAGCTGATATTAATAGCCTGGGAACCTCTATGGCTATTGGCTCCTTCCCAGAATATTAACATCAGCCGTCGGCTTTCCCTCTGCTGATTATGAAAATTACACTGGAGCCCATGCAATTTTTTTGAATGTTTTGAAAAATAAAAATATTGCGTTTCACGCACTATAAGGTGGTATGTGAGCACTATATGGCAGTATGTGAGCACTATATAGCAATATATGAGCACTATATGGCATTATGTGAGCTGTTGTGTTTTGGTAGCTGAGGAGAATAAGCAAAAACGGCAATACACTACAGAGGCTGGAACCTATTGGATTGCAGTAACCTGAACTAACCACACAACTAGAGGTAGCCGTGGAGCGTTCCTACGTTGATCCTAGATGCCTCGTCACAGCCTGAGAGATAACTACACCGAAAGGCAGAAAGATGAAAGCTATCTGCCCCGGAGCAGATCCCCAAAGAAAATAGGAAGTCCCCAAACATGTAATGGCGGTTAGACAAGAAGAAGCACGGACACAGACAGAAAATAGAATGAGCAAACGCTGGGGCCCAATCTGTCTAGACAGAAAAGTACAGGAAAGGATACTCACTGCAATCCAAAAAAAACCCTAAAAATTCCAACTCTTCTGATTGCAAAAACACCTGAGATCACACGATCTCTACCACCTAAATCAGATCTCTGGTGTAACAAAACTAAGCCACAGCCACTGAAAGAACAGGAAAAAGCGAATGAGCAAATAACAGTGGCTTCAGATAAACTGAGAGGAGCACAAGCTCCCCGGAGGGGACCTGGCTGACCTCCATAGAAGTGGAGGGAACAATGCAAAAAGCAAGCACAAAAATAAAAGCAGAAAATATCTAACCTGATAGCAGAGGATGCAGGCAAGACTCAGCAAACTTCCAAATGAACCAGGAACCAGAATTGAGACAAGAACAATAGAACACCGGCAACCATCATGGGAGGGAACCTCCCTTATATCAGACCAGTCAGTGATCCCAGATTGCCATTCCTCACTGAAAGGTTCAGTACTGTCTGTAACCACCAGAGGGAGCCTCTGCTCAGAAACCATCTCTAGCACATTCATAACAGTGAGCACTATAAGATGGTATTTGGGCATAATAAACCAACATAAATACTTCCTATCCACTGTAGTCCAATACCGAGTGTCCCACGACGATCTCACGTGTAGAACAGTCACATCTCCCGATGTGACTGCTCTACCCTACCTCCGGTGATACACTGACAGGAGCTAATATTTCCCTCAGTGTATCATAGAGCTGCAGTGAGAGTTCACCGGAGTTCATCACTCTGGTGCTCTCACTTTATGGCACTACCGCTGTGTGAGAACTTTCCCTACTTGGATCAACCTGCTCCAAAACCTGAAATATTAGTTGTGCGAAATTATGTCCCATTTTATGGAAGTGGTATGGAAGAGGAAGATGTCCTCTGTTGCACCTAATGTTCGATTTGTGCTGTGAGATCCTGTCCCTCACAGCTTGTGTAGTCTCTCCCACATAGACGAGGCCACGTGGGCATTTGATGGCATAAACCACAGACAGTATGTGGATTAACAAGTATAATAACCTTTTAGGGGGATGTCCTGGCCTGTGTGGAGATGAAAAAAATAGATGGCCCTTTTGTACATTACTGCACTGTAGACACTTAAGACATGGGAAAGTGCCCCGTTTCTGGGTTTGGAGGAACGTTTGTCTCGGTACCACTGTTTCAGGGCCCACGTCTGCTCTAGCCAGTATATCTATTAGATTTGATGGACAGCGGTAGCAGGGGAGGAAGGGCTATTGGAACTCCCATGTATTGGGATAACTTTTCCAAAGTATGTTCCAGTGTTTTCTAATGGTGGCATGTACTTTGTTGGAATAGGGATGATATGTGTGTACAAATGGTATGCGTTTATTGGATTTTCTGGATGTGGGAACGAAGGCATTATGTCTGGATGATAAAAGTAACTTGGATGGATAACCTCTAGCAATGAACTTATTTTCCATTTCTTCCATTCTTTGTTGTTTGATTTGTTCTCCTGTCACTATTCTTCCCACTCTTTGGAATTGGCCTTTTGGAATAGACCTTTTAACAGCAGGGGGACGAAAGCTGGTATAGTAGAAGAGACTATTTCAATCTGTCTCTTTGATAAAAAGATCTATGGAGAGATTACCCTCTACCTGTAGACTGTGAGCCCTTGCGGGCAGGGTCCTCTCTCCTTCTGTACTTGTGTGTGCCTTGTATTGCTCACGTTTATTGTACTTGTCTATATTTGCCCCTTTTCACATGTAAGGTGCCATGGAATAAATGGCGCTATAAAAATGTATAATAATAATATATCTTTATGAACCATAGTGTCCAGAAAATTGATGCTCACCAAGTCGTGTTGCAACATGAATTTAAGTTCTGGCCAGATATTGTTGATGTGCCTATCAAAGGTTAGAATTGTGTCAATGGGTCCATTCCAGATGCAGAACACATCATCAATATACCTCCGCCATAATATAGAATGTTGTTGGTACAATGGGTGGGTATAGCAAAATCGTCCTCAAAGGCTATCATGTACGCAATTGCGTATGGGGGTGCTACAATTGATCCCATTGCAGTGCCCTGCAATTGGACATAAAACGTATCTTAGAACAAGAAGTAGTTCTCTTTGAGAACCAAATTTAGAAGGTCAGAGCAGAATTGCCTGATTTGAGTATCAAGTTGTGCCTTGGTCAATAGTCTCTCAATAGCCTCTATGCATTTGTTGTGGGTAATGGATGTATAGAGACTGCTAACATCCCAAGTCACGAGAAATTATGAAGGAGGGAGGGATGAATTCACCCGTATCAAGTAAGAAGGATTTGCTTTTCTTCACTAGTGGGATTAAGATTTTTTCCAAGACCATAGCTAATGGAGAGAGTTTGGAATCTGTGGAAGACACTATTGGGCGACCAGGAGGTTTATGTAGTCTTTTGTGGATTTTGGGCAAAATATGGAACACAGTTGTAATGGGATCTGACTTTAAAAGGAATTCTTTCAGTCTCTTATCAATAGTGCCCCGTTGTATGTGATAGTCCACGACCTGTTCAATTTTAATGGCTATGGAATTTATTGGGTTATGACTTATGAGTGATGATCTTATATACTTGAGTGTCATTGAGATGTCTACTGATTTCTGTCATATAATCTGTTTTATCCATTATGACAATGGCTCCCTCTTTGTCAGCTGGTTTCATAATTAGAGATTTATCCGATGATAACTTCTCTAAGGCAATTGTTTCTGCGGTAGATACATTCTGTTGAAAGTATAATGAACCCTGGATAATCTCCCTATTGAGACTATTGACATCCCTCTCCACTAGTGCAATGAAAGCCTCCACTGAGGGTTGTTCTTTGGTCTTCCTCTTAGCCGACCTTGACCGCTCCCTAAAAAAGTAGTAGTTGTTAGAGTGTATGTGGAGCCATGTCTGCTGTCGGTTGAACTTTAGGAACTCTGAGAGGCTCTGCGTCTGTAAGATCGTTGCATATCCCGCCATCGGTAAACCCTGTTTTGCAAGTAGTCTTCAGTATCTCTCAGAAATTTGGATCTCTTCTTTTTCTCTAGTTCCAGACTGTAACTGCATAGAGTCTCCTGATGTTTGGACTTGATATCCTGAAAATTTTCCTGGGACAAAGTGCTTGAGAGTTGGGTCTCAATTGCTGAAATTTGCGTGTTGACCGTGTCAAGGTTTTTCTGTAAAGAAGAAAGGGTTAAGGTCATCAAATCAAATGAGCATTTATTGAGAATCTGCTTAAATTTTGTACAGTCCTTATCGTCCTTAAAGAATATTGGTTGAAGGGGAACACGTAGATGTCTAGGTATTCGCTGGACCCGTAGATATTCTGTTATGGTGATGGTATGTAACTGAAGGGTCACGGATCTTTTGGTTTCACTTTCCAATTCCCTGTTCTTTAGCTCTTGTGCTGGAATTTGGAGAAAGTCGCTAGAGGCAGTCATCTTGGAGATGATTTCTGTGACTTCAGCGGCGTTGTAGAAAAAGGTTTCAGTTGACATCACATGAGTAAGGTTCTCGTGTGAAGAAGGCTCCAAAGGTAAAGAAAAAGATGGGAACTCCCTCGACTTGGTCTTCTCCCAGCTTTGCTCAGTGGATGAATTCACAAACTCCCCTCTCCTGCTCTCTTACCACAACCTTCTTTCATTCTCTATCAAGAACTGCCATCCCGCTCAGGTCACCCCAACTTTCCACACATATACAGTACAGACCAAAAGTTTGGACACACCCTCTCATTTAAAGATTTTTCTGTATTTTCAGGACTATGAAATTTGTAAATTCAGACTGAAGGCATCAAAACTATGAATTAACACATGTGGAATTATATACTTTACAAAAAAGTGTGTAACAACTGAAATTATGTCTTATATTCTAGGTTCTTCAAAGTAGCCACCTTTTGCTTTGATGACTGCTTTGCAGACAACCCTGGCACACGTTGCAAACAAGTTTCCTGCAGCGGTGCTCCAGGTGCGCCGAACGTCTGTGGAGAAAATCTAATCTACCCGAAGATTTCATCCATTACAAGTTTATGCTTAAAACATACAACACTGCCCTTCACCTCTCCAAACAAACCTATTTCAACACCCTCATCACCTCACTATCCAATAACCCTAAACGTCTCTGTGACACTTTTCATTCCCTATTCAACCCAAAAGTGCAGGCCCCAACCACAGATCTCCGCGCTGACGATCTGGCCAATTATTTCAAAGAAAAAATTGACCACATCCGACAGGAAATTATCTCACAATCCCCTCATACCATGCACTGTCCTGCATCCCCCCTGCATCTAGCTCACTCTCTGATTTTGAACCAGTCACAGAAGAAGAAGTGATCAGGCTCCTTGCATCTTCTCGCCCACTTGCACCAGTGACCCCTGTTATAAATGTGCTAGAGATGGTTTCTGAGCAGAGGCTCCCTCTGGTGGTTACAGACAGTACTGAACCTTTCAGCGAGGAATGGCAATCTGGGTTCACTGACTGGTCTGATATAAGGGAGGTTCCCTCCCGTGATGGTTGCCGGTGATCAATTGTTCTTGTCTCAATTGTGGTTCCTGGTTCATTTGGAAGTTTGCTGGAGTCTTGCCTGCATCTTCTGCTATCAGATAAGATATTTTCTGCTTTTATTTTTGTGCTTGCTTTTTGCATTGTTCCCTGCACTTCTGTGGAGGTCAGCCAGGTCCCCTCCGGGGGCTTGTGCTCCTCTCAGTTTATCTGAAGCCACTGTTATTTGTTCATTTTCTTTTTCCTGTTTTTTCAGTGGCTGCGGCTTGGTTTTGTTCACACTGAGATCTGATTTAGTGGGTGGCGAGATCGTGTGATCTCAGTATTTTTGTAATCAGAATTGTTGGATTTTTGTAGGGTTTTCTGGATTGCAGAAAGTAATCTCTCCTGTCCTATCCTATTTAGTCAGCTTGTGGCCCCAGCATTTGCTCATTCTATTTTCTGTCTGTGTTCGTGCTTTCTTCTTGTCTAACCGCCATTACATGTTTGGGGGCTTCCTATTTTCTTTGGGGATCTGCTCCGGGGCAGATAGCTTTCATCTTTCTGCCTTTAGGTGTAGTTATCTCTCAGGCTGTGACGAGGCGTCTAGGATCAACGTAGGAACGCTCCACGGCTACCTCTAGTTGTGTGGTTAGTTTAGGAATCTGCAACCCATTAGTTACCAACATCTCAGGTGTTCGGCTGCCCGGCTGTTGTTCCTGTCCTCCTCAGCTACCTAACATAACAGTATCACCGGCCAAACTGAAAATTATATGGTACTCACAGAAGGGAAAAATAGTGTGGAAAGAAAAAAGTTGTCAGAGTTTATTTTTTTTTCTGTTTGTTGCATTTTTTTCCCTCTTTTTCTCTGGGTGCTGAGGAGGATTTTTATTTATTTATTTCTCTCTCAATGGAGTTTGCACAGTTGTCTGGCCGTGTGGATCAGCTTGCCACTGAGGTTCGGAGTATTGCTACCTATCTTGCTAGGTTGCCGGTTGTGGAACCTAGGATTCCCATGCCAGATTTGTTATTGGGGGGATCAGGCTAAATTTCTGAATTTCAAAAATAGCTGTAAGTTGTTTTTGCCTTAAAGCCTAAGTCCTCAGGGAACGCGGTGCATCAGGTTCAAATTGTCATCTCCTGCGCGGCGATCCTCAGGATTGGGCTTTTTCCCTGACACCTGGAGATCCTGTTTTCAATGATGTTGATGTATTTTTTCTGGCTCTGGGGTTATTGTATGATGAACCTAATGTCACTGATCAAGCTGAAAAAACCTTGTTGGCATTAAATCAGGGTCTTGAAGACGCTGAGTTGTACTGTCAGAAATTCCGAAAGTGGGCAGTCCTGACCAAATGGAATGATGATACTTTGGCGGCCCTTTTTCGGAAGGGGCTGTCAAAGAATGTAAAGGATGTTATGGTTGGATTCCCTGCTCCCTCTGGTCTCAATGATTCTATGTCATTGGCTATTCAAATTGACGTGAGCGCAGAGGTATGCGTGAGATAGTGTTGCCTTGTGAGCCAGCTTCTGAGCCCATGCAGTGTGATGGAGTGACTTCTGGGGCTCAGCGTCATGAGTTTCGAAAGCGCAATGGGTTATGTTTCTACCGTGGTGACGCCTCTCATGCTATTTCAGTCTGCCCTAAGCGGGGAAGACGTTTTGCACACTCAGTTAACTTGGGTAGTGTTCAGACTAAATTTCTGTTGACTCTTACCCTGATTTGCTCCCTTTCCACATTTTCTGCTCAGGCTTTTGTTGATTCAGGAGCAGCTATTAACCTGCTGGATTTTGACTTTGCCAAACGTTGTGGGTTTCCCATGATACCTCTGCGGAAGTCTATTCCTTTACTGGGCATTGATTCTACCCCTTTGGCAGAGAATAAACCCCAGTTTCTACTCAGGTGATAATGAGGGTTGAACCAGACCATCAGGAGAGTTGCAAATTTCTGGTGTTGCATAATCTGCATGACATTATTGTACTGGGTTTCCCTTGGTTACAGTCTCATAATCCTGTTTTGGATTGGAAATCTGTGTCTATGACCAGTTGGGGCTGCCAATGTGTTAATGCTGACACTCCTGTTTTTTCTGCCTCTCCCCAGTCTCAGGATATCCCTGACTTTTTGACTGATTTTTCGATGTGTTTAGTGAGAGTAAGTCTGCATCCTTACCTCCTCACAGGAGCTATGACTGCGCTATTGAGTTCGTGCCTGGTGGTAAATTTCCTAAAGGTCGCCTTTTTAATTTATTGATTATCGTCTCTTGAATAAGATCACTGTGAAGTATCAATATCCGTTACCCTTGATTTCTGACCTGTTTTCCAGGGTGAAAAGTGATAGTTGGTTTACCAAGCTTGACCTCAGGGGGGCGTATAACCTTATTCGCATTAAGCACGGGGATGAATGGAAGACGGCGTTTAATACCCCAGAGGGGCATTTTGAGTACCTAGTGATGCCCTTTGGGCTCACTAATGCTCCTTCCGTCTTCCAATCCTTCATGAATGATATTTTCAGGGATTTTGTGGATAAATTTCTGATTGTTTATTTGGATGATATCTTGATTTTTTCCAATGACTGGGACTCTCATGTGAAACATGTTCGGACTGTGTTCCAGATTTTGAGAGAGAATGCACTGTATGTGAAGGGATCAAAGTGTCTTTTTGGCGTACAGAAGGTCTCATTTCTGGGATTCATTTTGTCTCCGTCTGTTATTGAATTGGACCCGGTCAAGGTTCAGGCCATCTGTGATTGGGTCCAACCTACTTCATTAAAGGCTCTTCAGAGATTTTGGGTTTTGCCAATTTTTATCGTAAATTTATTGGTAATTTCTCCGGTATTGTTAAACCATTGACTGATTTGACCAAAAAGGGTTCTGATGTGGTGAATTGGCCTCCTGAGGCAGTCTCTGCGTTTCAGGAACTTAAGCAGAGATTCAATTCTGCTCCTGTTCTATGGCAGCCCGATGTTTCTCTACCGTTTCAGGTGGAGGTTGATGCCTCTGAAATTGGGGCAGGTGCCGTTTTGTCCCAAAGAGATTCAGAGACCTCTAAGAGTAACCCTTGTGCCTTTTTCTCTCGAAAATTTTCTCCAACTGAACGTAATTATGACGTGGGTAATCGCGAGTTATTGCCCATGAAGTGGGCCTTTGAAGAGTGGAGACATTGGCTGGAAGGAGCCAAACATCAGGTGGTGGTCCTCACGGACCATAAGAATCTGGTTTATCTCGAATCAGCCAAGCGACTTAATCCTAGACAGGCCAGGTGGGCCTTGTTTTTCACACGTTTTAATTTTGTGGTTTCTTTTCTTCCTGGCACTTCCTGCCCTCTCGAGCAGTTTCTTTGCGGACTCTCCTGAGTTATCTGATCCTACTGTTATTTTGAAAGAGGGTGTAGTTCTTTCCGCCATCTCGCCCAATTTGAGACTGGCTCTGGAAGGGTGTCAGGAGGATAAACCTGAGCGCTGCACTTGTCAAGTATAGTGTACAGTTCCTATAGCGTCTTGTGCTTGGGTGCATAGGAGACATAGGTTGAAATGAAATGACTTGTATTACTTCATACAAGCATGCTGAAAAGTTCACACAGTTTGCAGGAACAGCGACAGGAGACACAGCAGGCCAGAGTAACTTCAAGCACTACAATAAATCTCCAAAGCAGGTTCAGGATCTCTTCTCTGTACCGTAATTCCTCTGCAAACATGGATTCACCAAACAGCAGGTTTCCAGAGTCCAAAAGTGTTCCAAGGTTCCTCAGTAGGGAATAGCTGGAGTACAAGTCCAAGGCTTCCAGGAGTCAGGTCACAGACTGACTGAGGCTTGATTCAGGAGCACTGATTGTTCAGCTGAGGCTGCTTAAGAAGCAAGAGGGAAGAATCAGGGCGGGAACATGAAAACTGGAAACTCCATATTAACTGAGGGCAAGAGCTGCAGAAAGACAGAAAGCAAAATGGCCGACGGAAAACTGCGTTTCAAGGAACATGTCAACAGAGACAAAGAACCTTACATTACTCCCCCCTTAGGGACAACCTCCGGATGACCTCAGACCAGGCTTGTCAGGGTACCTCTGATGAAACTGGCGGAGCAGGCGAGGAGCATTTACATTATTGACTGGTTCCCATGAGTTGTCCTCCACTGGGTAGCCCTGCCATTTAATCAAATATTGCAACTGATTTCTGTACAACCTGGAATCTAGAATCCTTTCCACCATAAATTCTTCCTGACCATCGACCAGCACTGGGTCAGGGCAAGGAGAAGAACGTCCAGGAAACGTATTGGGTGTTGCAGCCTTTAGTAGGGATACATGAAAGACAGGGTGGATTCTCATAGTTCTGGGCAGTTGAAGACGACAAGCAACAGCACTTATAATCTTATTGATCTTATAAGGTCCAATGTACTTATGTCCCAATTTAGACGATGGAATCTTTAATTTAAGATTTCTGGTTGACAGCCAGACCAAATCTCCTACCTTGAAAGCTGGTGCAGGTTTACGAAATTTATCTGCTGCTTTCTTGTACCTTTCCTGAGCCAATTCTAGATTTTCCTTTAGAAGATCCATATTCTTTTGTAAAGAAGTGATTTCTGTGCAGCATTGGACATTAAAGTAAACCTTTCTTCTGCTTTTCATCCCCAGACTAATGGACAGACCGAACGAACCAATCAAACCCTGGAGCAGTATCTCCGCTGCTTTATCTGCCACCTACAGGATGATTGGGTGAATCTACTTCCATTAGCTGAGTTCTCTTATAACAACTCTCAGAGTGCCTCCACTAAGCAGTCTCCTTTTTACTCTAATCTAGGTTATCATCCTAACATTCTACCACGATTTCCCATAGAAACACCTTTACCAGCAGTGGCTGAAAGAATCACGTCTTTACAGAAGAATATGGATCTTCTAAAGGAGAATCTGGAATCGGCTCAGGAAAGGTACAAGAAAGCAGCAGATAAATTTCGTAAACCTGCACCACTTTCAAGGTAGGAGACCTGGTCTGGCTGTCAACCAGAAATCTTAAGTTAAGGATTCCATCGGCTAAGTTGGGACATAAGTACCCTATAAAATCAGTAAAATTATAAGTGCCGTTGCTTGTCGTCTTCAACTGCCCAGAACTATGAGAATCCACCCTGTCTTTCATGTATCCCTACTAAAGGCTGCGACACCTAATACGTTTCCTGGACGTTCTTCTCCTTGCCCTGAACCAGTGCTAGTCGATGGTCAGGAAGAATTTGTGGTGGAAAGGATTTTAGATTCCAGGTTGTATAGAAATCAGTTACAATATCTGATTAAATGGCAGGGCTACCCAGTGGAGGACAACTCATAGGAACCAGTCAATAACGTTAATGCTCCTCGCTTGCTCCGTCAGTTTCATCAGAGGTACCCACACAAGCCTGGTCTGAGGTCATCCGGAGGTTGTCCCTAAGGGGGGAGTAATGTAAGGTTCTGTATACATGTTCCTGAAACTCAGTTTTTTCGTCAGCCATTTTACTTTCTGTCTTGCTGCAGCTATCTTGCCCTCAGTCAATATGGAGTTTCCAGCTTGCATGTTCCCGCCCTGATTCTCTCCTCTTGCTTCTTAAGCAGCCACAGCTGAGCAATCAGTGCTTCAGAATCAAGCCTGCAGTGAACCTGTGACCTGACTACTGGAAGCCTTGGACTTGTACTCCAGTTATTTCCTATTGTGGAACTTTGGAACACTCGTGGACTTTGGAACCTTGCTATTTGATAAATCCACGTTTGCATGGACTCACGGTAACAGAGAAGAGATCCTGAACCTGTTGTGGAGAGTGATTGCTGAGCTTAAGTTACTCTGGCCTGCTGTGTCTCCTGCTTTTGTATCTACAAACTGTGTGACTATTATTGCTACTTGTATGAAGTAATACAAGACCTTCTATATCAAACCTGTGACTCCTGTGTTTTCATCGCACCCAAGCACAAGACACTATATGAACTGTACTACTTACATTACACAGATCTTTTAAGGCAGAGGTGCTGGAAGGAGAAGAGGAAAGGAAAAAAAAAAAAAAAAAACAATAGTGTTTACCTGTGGTAACACTCCAGAGTAAAATTTTAAGGGAATGCGCTCACCTGGAATGGTTGTGAGAAGTCACAACCACTGTCATCACATAAGGTATTAAACGGACATCTGATATCCACAGTTACAGCAGACACGGCTTTCCCAGACCCAGCAGACACTAAACATTGGCTCCTGAATCTTGTCATGTATAGTGTACAGTTCCTATAGCGTCTTGTGCTTGGGTGCGAGGAAAACACAGGAGACATAGTGTCGGGGTCGTAACGACAAACCACTCATCCTCCAGTCATGCCAAATTAGACTAAGAGCACGGGTCGACCGAGAATGAATCAGGCAATACGCTGGTTCAGACTTCAGAACATGCTCTAGAAAACGGTGCTATCAGGCGACCATCTTCAGCAAATACTGAACTTTTTATTCATATACATAAGATTACATACACAGAACATTAGGGTGGAGTAAAGGAGAGATTGGGGGAGGGAGATTTGCTGAACATGTCTATATATGTACACATTCAGCATCTGGTCATCCTAATTGGTCCTTAGATCTCCTTCTAAGTCCTCCTTGATCATGTTGTCATCTTTAGTTTCATTTCTTGAAGAAAGATTCTATTGTTCTCGTGTATCATGTGGTTCCTCAATTCCCCAAAGGTGGGGGGCATTTCAGTGGATCCAGTTCAAATTATTAGATAGTTAGTGTAATACAGTGATAGGACACAAGGTGGAGACAGACACCAGCAGATACTGACATTATCTTAAAATAAGTTTCAATCTGAATAATATCATTTAAGGGAAACTTCGTGTTTACAAAATACATATACACACTATGAATATAAAAGTATAGTAGAAAATTATATTTTACCTTGACAATCCCCCCTAAACACTAAGTTTTTCCCTTAATATATGTGACCTTCGAGACTGTCCATGTGTGGGGACAGGGGTAATGGATTTCTTCGCTTGGTCATTTTAGAAACTGGCCCCTTATGGACCGCCCCCAAACAACCAAGTCCCTACCAAACATGCACATGGAGTTCTCCCACTATCCCTAAACTAAATCTCTTATTTCCATTTGTATTTTGTTATAGGGGGTTTTATCAGGTTTATTATGTGGGGTATATTTCTCCATATCACCATTGTCAGTGTCATCATATAGCAGGGACACAGCTTCCTTATAAAGGAAAATACCTGAGGAGGCAGTTGCATTGGCCACAGCTTTCCTATACATAGATATCACACAACATAGAATTATCAATCCTAGTACCAAAAAGTCCTGTTACCACTAAGCAGGCTTGTTGGAGAAATTCTTTAAGTCCTTCAAGCCATCTTAAGAAGAAAGAGGTATCTACTTCTGCATTGGCTTTTATTTCCTGAGCCAGATTTTTAATCTCTGTAAGGGCCACTATAGTTTTACCATTGACTCCAGAATTCTGAGGAATATAAGTACAACATTCTTCCCCTATCATCCCACAGACTTCATCTTTTTCAGCTAGAATCATGTCAATGGCCAGTCTATTTTGAAGAGTCAGTCTTTTGTTTTGGGCCCAGTTTCTCAACTATACCCTGGAAAGCATCTTGACTAAAATTGATATTGATAAATCTTTGCTTAGTGTAGTATATATATTTTATCCAATCTACATTGTAATTGATCTGCACAGTTGGGATGAGAGAACGGAAACCCGCCAGGATCTGATTCTGAGCTTTGTATTCGTCTGGGACCCCCCTAGGAACACC
Organism: Oophaga sylvatica; assembly: GCA_033576555.1. NCBI lineage: Eukaryota > Metazoa > Chordata > Amphibia > Anura > Dendrobatidae > Oophaga > Oophaga sylvatica. The sequence goes on along the minus strand of JARQOD010000200.1, from coordinate 110,106 downwards.
TATGGAATCCATATAAACTTTGGGATCCTCAGCATAACCGGTGTGCAGCTGACCCAGACTCCTTCTTTTTCTGGATATCAGTGGAGCTATATTCTCGGATCCAGACTCTTTCTCACGTGTCTTTTAATGACTACCCAGTCTCCAGGCTGCAGGCTGTGACTTCCAGGATCCTGGTTCGGATCTGGAAGAGAACTGAAAACATTATCATATACTTTCTTGAGTCTTTTATGCAAATCCCTTACATATGAACTTAATACATGGTTACTTATTTCCAATGCTTGGGAAAAGAAACATCCTAAACTAGGCACTTTGCCAAATAGTACTTTATACGGAGAAAGTCCAGTTTTTCTACTTGGAGTGTACCTTACTGAGTATAGGGCTAATGATAAACATTCAGGCCAAGATTGCCCTGTTTCAGCCATGGCCTTTTAGATTTTTAACTTCAATATCCTATTTAGTCCTTTTACTTTTACACCGCTTTGTGGTAATATGGGGTGTGGAAAACTTGTTGAATTCCCAGCGCTGTCAAGACTTCATTCATTATTTCACCTGTGAAATGTGTACCTCTGTCACTTTCGGTCACCTTTGGTACTCCATACCTGCACACCACCTCCGCAAGCAGCTTCTTTGCGGTTGCCGCAGCCGTAGCCTTGGCAATCGGGAAAGCCTCCGGCCAACCTGAGAATAAATCAAAAACACCAACACGTACTCCCATGAACCTGATTTTGGCAGCTGAATATAATCAATCTGCAGTCTCTGGAAAGGATAGAAGGGCCGAGGGGTTTGTTTGGGTGGTGTCTTGACTACCCTTCTCTGATTATGTGTAGCACATACCATGCATCCCTGGATCAAACCTTCTATACAGGTGGAAAAGCCTGGTGCCTCCCACTGCTTCTGCATCACACTCATCACAGCAGTTTTGGACTGGTGGGTTGGCCCATGTAACATCTGGGCGACCGCAGGGTACAACGCTCTTGGAAGGCATCGACGCATCCCTCTTCCCCATACCCCAGTTGCTGCATTCAGACATGCACCTTCTTTTTCCCACTTTTCTACTTCCTCCTGGCGCACCTGAGCCTGCATCTGGGCTAAGGCATCCTCCGACACAAAGGGATTTTTGGGAGCGCTTACCTGGTGCATCGTTACCCCTTGGAGTGGTCTACTGGCTGCTGTTTTTGCTGCTGCATCGGCCATTGCGTTTCCTTTACTGACCTGATCAGTGCATCTGGTATGTGCTTTAACTTTTGACAACTACTTCTTTTGGTAATTGTAATGCATCAATTAACTGCTGGACTGCGTCAGCATTTTTAATGGGATGTCCTGCTGCCATCAGGAATCCTCTAGACTTCCAAATTGGACCCAAATCATGAGCTATACCGAATGCTTATCTAGAATCTGTGTAGGTGTTAACAATTCTACCTTCAGCTATCTTACAGGCCTCGGTCAGAGCCTTAAATTCAGCCTCCTGGGCCTACTGATATGGGAGCATTGGTTCTGCTTTGATTACTGCATTCAGGGAGACGATGGCATACCTGGTGTGGAAGGTACCTGAGTCATCTTGGTAGCGAGTTCTACAAAAGATTTAAAGTCAACATTACGTCTTTCAGTTTTAAACACTGTGGGTAGACCTGCTGTTTCCTGTGCCATAAGCTGAAGACAATCATGAGGAATCTCCTCTCTTGGATCTTCTTTGTACAATACCGTACAATACCTGACCTCCCCCCTAGATCCGAGAGAGGTAACAATGTGGCAGGATTAAGTGTGGTACATCTCTGCAAAGAAACATTTGGAGGCATTAAAAGTGCACATTGCAATCGAAGGTGACGTGCAGCTGAAAGATGTGCCGGCTGCACCTGGTTCAGTATGGTGTATACATCATGAGGTGTAAGTGCTGTCAGTGGATAATCAAGAACGATATCTGATGATTTGTGGAGCAATAGTCCTACAGCATGTACCGCCCGTACACAGGACGGAGCACTCTAGCCACTGCAACTAGTCTTTCACTGAAACAGGCCACTGGCCTTTGATTGTCACCATGTAACTGAGTCAATACTCCTGCCGCGTGTCCCTGCTGTTCATAAAGATACAGGATGAATGGTAGTTCATAGTTGAGAGTTCCTAGCGCTGGAGCTGCCACAATCCTGTTTTTGAGGGAATGAAAACAGTCTATACCTTCAGGAGTTAGTTTAAAAAGCACAATGGTGATACAGTCATAGAGAGGCTGCATGAGGATTGACACAGCACGAATCCACTGCCTGCAGTAGAAAATCAGTCCAAGAAATATCCTAAGAGCGGCAACATTAACAGGCATAGGAAAGTTCTGTACAGCTTCTTTGCGAGCGCTGGTCAGATGTCGCGCCCCCAGTGTAATGCAATGTCCCAAAAAGATAACTGAAGATTTACAGAATTTCAGTTTATCCTTTAACGCTTACAACCTGCTTGGTACAAAAACAACATATTATAAAAATAACATTGGCAAAATCAATAACTGTAAACTAAGCAGCATCCTGAGATATCTGGAACAAAAGTGTATATATATATTGTACCAGCCAATACATAGAGGGTTAAATCTCGTAGCCGAAGGGGGAAGCTGAAGGTTGGAATTTGTACTGTCAAGGCCATTGACAAGGAACCTTACTCTTAGCTGCAGAGATGCCGAAGGTGGGGGCTAGGTTTTAACTAAAACACCCCTTGTTCTATAACATGGTGGGAGAAATTACTTTTCCCAAATGGCCAGTCCTTTTCTGTAATTACTGAATTGTCTGCCCCGTGTCCACTTGGAACTCAACCTTATGTCCCCCTAGTAGGTTCACCTGCACTGTGCAATTAGGAGTGGGGGGTAAGGAGACAAGGGGTTCATGTGCAAGCTACCATTATCCTATGGGAGCGCCTCTAATTGGTCTTGGGGGCCTCTTGCAGGCGAGTCATTTGCATATGGATTAGTTGGACAGGCTGGATATGGGTTAGTTCTGCAATCCCTCCTGAAATGTCCTGGTTTCTTGCACCCGTAGCACAATTTCTGCCCATCTCCTGGCACACGTCTCCTCTCCCTGTTGTTTGCAGGACGAGTACCTACAGCATGTATCCTTGCTCCTCTTTTTGCCTGCGCTAAATCATGTTGTGCCCCCTGTGCTTTTCTGGCTAGATCCTCTGCTTTTACTGATCTCCAATCCGGTCTACTTACTTTCAGTTTTTCCTTGTCACTTTTTTTTTTTTTTTTTTAACCCATTCATATAAAACTTGCTAGAACTTTCTCACTAGTCTTGTTTTCTTTGACAAAACCCATTTCCACCCAAGTTTTTCTTAGAGTCCAGAAATAATCTTTTGGCTCTTTCCTGAACTCTGTCTTCTAGTGTAACTTCCTTTCTCTGCCTATTTGCTTCTCACATACTCTGACCTTCGATTCTTACGTACTGTGTCTATTCCAAAAACATAAAACTGTTGCACTCTTTCCTGTGCATCCTCACGAATACCCGATGGGAGGGGCTGGTCAAACCACTGCGTAGTTTGTGTGTCCTCTCTCCCTCAGCCTGCAGTTTGCTTATCTGTAGAATGACCTTGGTGTACAGCAAAATACCATCTCGCTGCTGCCAGCACTTATCTCTGCTTGCTGTCACTGACTTTTGCATTCTTAGATCAGTTCCTACAAATATAACACTTGTATATCTCATTTATCAATCTATTGTATCTAGCTTCATCTGCCAATTTTCCCTTTTTCTGTTTTCTATCCCACATCTAACCAATCATAACAGTTTTCATTCCCTGGGCGGGTGACATAGAGATAAAATGTCCCTTTTCCCCTAAGTCTGGTGCGTTGATCCCTTGAAATCATTCCTATCACAGTTGAATATTTGATAGAAATCGAACTTAAAGATAACCACAGGGGTTGTAGTATTAACCCAAAAGGTGGGCATACTGGCACTACTGGAGATCAGGATATAGCTCAAAAGGATATGTATATCAGAAACTTCATGACTGCTGATTAATCTTGTCCTTCTTGCAATGGGAGGCGTGAATCCAGGTGCTCTTGCCCTCGAGCTTCGGGCAGTAGGGGTGGACAGGATCACAGAGTAGGGACCCTCAAATCTGGGCTGGAGACAGTCTCTTCCCATAAATTTTTTATATATATAAGGTCATCAGGCGAGAAATCGTGCACCGTGTCACCTGTAAATTCTGGGAGAGAAGCAGACACTGTAGAGTGGGTGTTAGTTAACTCTTTAGACAAAGCAATCACAAATTTGCTATTTTATCATTGGTTTCAAATAATTCCTGGTGCCTAATGTCTTCTGTTTTTAACATACCAGCATGATGGAGTATTGAATGTATAGTGGCCCGAAGGGTGGCCCGTGACTCATTTGAGTTTAGAGGATCATGGACTGGACCTGCTGCATGGATGATGATATCAGCGGGAAGGTCCCCTGCATGGGTTGTCAGAGTCTGTCCAGGTGGCAAAGGGCCATGAGTGTATATATGAGCCATGCATTCTGCAGTGACGATGGGACCACCAGCTTGGGCTATTAATAGAGCCAGACCCCCTTTATTGGAGCAGTTGGAGTTGACAGGACTAACTATAGCACCAACCCGATGTGTCAGGATATCACCGTACCCTATGGATAATATCACTGGATTTCCGTTGCGGTCTGTGTAATGCTGTGAATGGCAGGGATACCAGTTTTCAAGTACACCGGGAGCTGGGGCCTGACCGGGGTTTCCATGAATCTTACAGAGCGACTGTCCTCTTTGAGGATTTGTGGAGGAGAGGAAGGTGCCTTAGCTCTGAAGTAGGGGTGAAATAGGCTCTAGGACCAGGGGTTGACAATGATGGTGGGGGAATGGAGGAGGGAAGAGAAGATACTGGTGCTGCTGGGGATAGTGGTGGCTGTTAAGGGGCCCACCCCTTCTCTCTCCTGATCCTCCTCCCCTTTATTAGATCCCATAATATCATGGCGGCGGCTTCTGATCATTGTTTGAAAAACTGAAGATTCATGCATTGCAGCAATGGCCGGGTTGGGGTGTGTGAAAGGGAACAATGGTGTTGCATCTGGTGCCATATTGGGAGCTGTGGCCTGCACAGGTGCGGGCGGGGGCTGGTAGTAGGCCCTGGTTGGTGTCAGCAAGGGATATAGGCCTGACTGGGTGTGCTTGGGTGTCTCAAGATGGCCACCGGAGGAGATGGGGTGTTGGTCATTTCCAGGTGTATTAAGATGGCCACTGGGTGTGGGAGGGGCGATGGGCTGGGCATTACACCAGGAGCGACCCGCCCTACAAACACGGCAGGTCTCCGCCCAGGGCGGATTCTGTTCACCATACACATGACAGGTCCAACCTCCCTTTGTTCTGAGATCGGCACCATTATAGGGCGGTGGCCGAGGGCTTGGAGCGGCCATTTTAGTTACATCAACAAGATCATATGCAGAGCATTTTACATATCCAAACAAAGGCTCAGCACCTTCTAAATCTCCTGCTCCATTTACTTCCTTCCAGTCTTCAATTTTTAAATTATTTGCTACTCTCAAATGTGCCTGAGCCTGATGCAGAAGTCCCTCATCACCCAACTTTCCTTTCTTCTATGCTACATAATCCTTCTACACTGAAGGCTGAAATCTGCTCATACTCGGTAAATCCATCATCTTATACAAACTCCTCATTTTCTTAACAGCCTTTTTGCCTCCACGTGATTCCACCAATTCAACCACTCCCAAAGCACCACCCTCTAACTTGTGGGTTTTGTTTGATTTAAACATGCGCATCATAATTTAACAGAGTGAAATGATCTGTCGCGACTCAGACCACCGGCGTCACTCGCAGGTCACCACCCGTCACTGCAGAGTCCCCCTCAATACTGTGACAAGACAAAGAGTCCCCCTCTATTCTGTCTTTTCCCTAACTGTGGATGGTGACGTTACAGCGCAGCACACCGTGACACTCTACACAGCACAGAGTCCCCCTCCATATGCTGACACCTGGGCTTCTCCTAATGAGACTTCCCGGGTTAGACAAAGAGTACCCCTCCATTTGTCTGAGACAAAGAGAACCCCCTCCATTCGTCTCCTAGCAAAATTTAGGTATGCGCACCCCTCCCACAATTCTCTATACAATACTAGAAATTTAGACACCTCCAAATAATCACGGGAGACAACTATCTGCATAAAAGTACAGTGACTGGAGGAGGAGGAACGTGGTAATTTTCACGAGAACGTGCAGGCATGCAACGTCACTCGGTCAGACTTGCTTGTTCGTGGCGTGGGATTGCCCTTGGTCTCACCACTCAACCAGTCACCCACCCAGACCCAAAAAGACAATACAGCTTAAGCCAACAATGACTGATACACAGGCAAGTGGGACGCATATAAAGTATATGATCCCAACTTACCGTGTTCAACGGAGGCTGCAGTCCTCGCACTCAGTCACCGCGGGCACCACCGCAAAGTCCTCAGGACGGGTCCGGACGGGCGGCAATCCACGGCCCCACGTGTTAGGCGCCAAATGTCGGGGTCGTAACGACAAACCACTCATCCTCCAGTCATGCCAAATTAGACTAAGAGCACGGGTCGACCGAGAATGAATCAGGCAATACGCTGGTTCAGACTTCAGAACATGCTCTAGAAAACGGTGCTATCAGGCGACCATCTTCAGCAAATACTGAACTTTTTATTCATATACATAAGATTACATACACAGAACATTAGGGTGGAGTAAAGGAGAGATTGGGGGAGGGAGATTTGCTGAACATGTCTATATATGTACACGTTCAGCATCTGGTCATCCTAATTGGTCCTTAGATCTCCTTCTAAGTCCTCCTTGATCATGTTGTCATCTTTAGTTTCATTTCTTGAAGAAAGATTCTATTGTTCTCGTGTATCATGTGGTTCCTCAATTCCCCAAAGGTGGGGGGCATTTCAGTGGATCCAGTTCAAATTATTAGATAGTTAGTGTAATACAGTGATAGGACACAAGGTGGAGACAGACACCAGCAGATACTGACATTATCTTAAAATAAGTTTCAATCTGAATAATATCATTTAAGGGAAACTTCGTGTTTACAAAATACATATACACACTATGAATATAAAAGTATAGTAGAAAATTATATTTTACCTTGACAATAGGTTGAAATGAAATGACTTGTATTACTTCATACAAGCATGCTGAAAAGTTCACACAGTTTGCAGGAACAGCAACAGGAGACACAGCAGGCCAGAGTAACTTCAAGCACTACAATAAATCTCCAAAGCAGGTTCAGGATCTCTTCTCTGTACCGTAATTCCTCTGCAAACATGGATTCACCAAACAGCAGGTTTCCAGAGTCCAAAAGTGTTCCAAGGTTCCTCAGTAGGGAATAGCTGGAGTACAAGTCCAAGGCTTCCAGGAGTCAGGTCACAGACTGACTGAGGCTTGATTCAGGAGCACTGATTGTTCAGCTGAGGCTGCTTAAGAAGCAAGAGGGAAGAATCAGGGTGGGAACATGAAAACTGGAAACTCCATATTAACTGAGGGCAAGAGCTGCAGAAAGACAGAAAGCAAAATGGCCGACGAAAAACTGAGTTTCAAGGAACATGTCAACAGAGACAAAGAACCTTACAGCACTATTGGGAAATTGTTTGTCCCAGACAAGTGGAAGAAGAGTGTGATGTCTGAGATTCATTGTTCCGCGTTGGCAGGTCATCCCGGGATTTTTGGTACCAGAGACTTGGTGAGTCGGTCATTTTGGTGGCCTACTTTGTCTCGTGACGTCAGGGAATTTGTGAAGTCCTGTGTGACTTGCTCTCGCTCCAAGCCTTGCTCTCGTTCTAGTGGTTTGTTAATGCCATTACCTGTGCCCAAGAGGCCATAGACCATATCTCTATGGATTTTATTTCCGACCTCCCTGTTTCTCAGAGAATGACCGTTATCTGGGTAATCTGTGATAGGTTTTCCAAGATGATACATCTTGTGCCATTACCTAAGTTACCTTCCTCCTCCGAATTGGTGCCTTTGTTCCTTCAGCACGTGGTTCGGTTACATGGCATTCCGGAGGACATTGTGTCTGACAGAGGAGTCCAGTTTGTTTCCAGATTTTGGAGGACATTTTGTTCTAAACTTGGTGTTCAATTATCTTTCTCCTCTGCTTTTCATCCTCAGACCAATGGACAAACCGAGAGAACAAACCAGACCTTGGAGACTTATTTGAGATGTTTTGTGTCTGCTGATCAAGATGACTGGGTCTCTTTTTTGCCTTTGGCTGAGTTTGCTCTTAATAATAGGGCTAGCTCTGCCACCTTGATGTCTCCATTTTTCTGCAATTTTGGGTTTCACCCTCGATTTTCTCCGGGACAGGCGGAGGCTTCTGTCTGTCCGGGTGTTGACTCTGTTGTGGAGCGAATGCAGCAGATTTGGGACCAGGTAGTGGAGAGGTTGTCTCTCTCAGGAGAAGGCCCAACGGTTTGCCAACCGGCATAGGACTGATGGTCCTCGGTTTAAAGTGGGGTACTTGGTTTGGTTGTCCTCAAGAAATATCCCTATGAGGGTTGCATCTCCAAAATTTAAGCCTAGGTTCATTGGACCTTATAAGATCATGGAGATTCTTAATCCTGTTTCCTTCCGTTTGCTTCTTCCAGGGACATTTAAAATCCATAACGTGTTCCACAAGTCCTTATTGAAGAGGTTTGTCGAGCCAGTGGTTCCTATGGCTGCGCCTCCTGACCCTGTTTTGGTTGAGGGCAATCTGGAGTATGTGTGTCACGGGTGTATCGCCACGAAGATCGTCGCGATTTCACATTCTGACTTCTCGCAGCTGAGTTGTTGGTGCTTGGTGTTTATTGGCAGTGAGGGAGTTAATTCTACCTTTCTCTGTGCTTAGACTAGGTCCAGCCTCGCCCGGCTGCAGTGTATTAGGCACTAATTAGCTTCCTTCAAATTCCTGCCAGTCTCTTTGGGAGTTGTCAGTGAAAGCATTCATTCAGACCAGCAGAGCGGATCGTTTCTGAGAAGACTTAAGCTAAGAGTGCCTGTTGTGGTTTATCCTCTCCTCGCTTATTGTTTATCTCCTTAACCTTTTGTGTCCCCTCTGTAGTTGAAGTTTTGTATGCAAGGCAGTATTTACTTTACCCCTTGTCTGTCTCGTTTATCTTATACTGTTTGTAAGCTGTGACCTGCCCATTCCCTGTGGTGGTAATCAGGGTCCTTCTCAGGACTAGATTACAGTGGTCAGGGATCTACAGGAGACAGGGTTACGCTGGCGGCCTGGACCTCTGTACCATTAACAGTACCTCCAGGTAGAGGGACTAGTCAGGACCCCAGTTTAGGGTCAGCATAGACCCCGGTCCACCTCTATCCTGAGACAGCGTGACATTTTCACCGACCATACTAAAGATTCTCCCCAGCCACCATGGATCCAATAGCCCATCTAGCTCAGCAGTTGCAGAGTTTGTCCATGGAGCTGACGGACGTTAAATCCAAGGTTTTGTACCCCCGGGAGCAAGCCAGATCTGAACCTAAAGTGGCTCTCCTGGACAGGTTTACTGGTGGGCGGGACAAGTTTTTTACTTTCCGGGAGGCATGTAAATTGTATTTTCGGCTGCGGCCTCGGTCGTCGGGGAGTGAGGATCAGAGGGTGGGAATTGTCATCTCGCTCTTACAAGGGGACCCTCAATCCTGGGCGTTCTCTCTCCCCCGGGCTCCCCGGCTCTCCAGTCAGTGGACCGATTTTTTACAGCCCTGGGTCTGGTATTTGATGACCCGGATCGGGTCTCCCTTGCTGAAATGAAGTTACGTAAGATACAGCAGGGAGATCGTCCGGCGGAGGAATTTTCTTCAGAGTTCCGTAGGTGGGCCACGGATACTCAGTGGAATGACCCGGCTCTTAGGAGCCAGTTTTGTCAAGGTTTATCTGACAAATTAAAAGATGTGTTGGCTCAGTATGATTCTCCCCCGTCACTGGAGGCCGCTATGGCTCTTGCAATTCGCATTGATAGACGCTTCGGGAGAGGTGCGGGGTAACTCCGCCCCCTGTGATGACTCCACCTCCTTCTAAAGTCCCTAATATTGAGGTTCCCCTGGTTTGTTCCGAGGAACCTATGCAGTTGGGAGGGACATCATTCCGAGGGAGGGATCGGCGGTGCGCCGCAAGACAAGAAAGTGTTTCTTCTGCGGGAGAAAGGGACATTTTATTGAGGGGTGTCCATCCCGTACTGTACTGAGCAAGAAGTCGCCGGAAAACTATTAATCCCAGGTTGTGTGGTGGACGACAATCTGGGAGTATGTATTTCGTCCCCAGGTCCGTCTCAGTTTCTCGTACCAGCGGAGGTGGTGTTAGGTACGAGAACTGAGAGGATTTCTGTTCTTCTGGATAGTGGGGCCGGGGCTAATCTGGTGGACGCTCGGTTTGCCCAGGTTCAAGGTATGCAACTGAGTGTATTAGCCAAACCTATCCCCATATTCTCTATCGACGCCAGGCCTCTCGGTCAAGGTAGCTTTTTGCAAGCCGTGCATAACATTGACCTTCGAGTGGGGGCAATACATAAAGAACTATTGTCTTGCTATGTGTTGGAGGGTCTTCCCACTCCTATTGTGTTGGGTCTTCCTTGGTTAACTAAACATAACCCAGTTATTAATTGGCAATCCAGAGAGATAAGCCAGTGGGGTGAATTTTGCAATAAAAACTGCATGAACACGGTCATCGGTGCGGTAGTGCCTAGAACCTTACCACCTTTTCTGGTGGACTTTGAGGATGTTTTTTCAGAGGAAGGGTGTCAAGAATTACCTCCTCATCGCGAGTATGACTGTTCTATAAAATTGCTCCCTGATGCTAAATTACCTAAATCTAGGTTGTATAACCTTTCTGGTCCTGAGAGGCAGGCTATGAAGGATTATATTTCGGAAAGTCTGGCTAAAGGGCATATTAGACCTTCATCTTCCCCGGTGGCCGCGGGGTTCTTCTTTCTGAAGAAAAAAGATGGAGGCCTACGCCCTTGCTTGGATTTCCGTGAGCTTAATCGGATTACGGTCCGAGATCCGTATCCGCTCCCACTTATTCCAGATCTCTTCAATCAGATTGTGGGTGCCAAATGGTTCTCTAAGTTGGATCTCAGGGGGGCGTATAATCTGATTAGGATGAAGGAGGGGGATGAGTGGAAGACGGCGTTTAACACTCCGGAGGGACATTATGAGAACCTTGTCATGCCTTTCGGTCTGACTACTGCCCTGGCGGTGTTTCAATATTTTGTTAATGACATCTTTGCCACCTAGTGTGACAGTTTGTTGTCATTTATCTGGATGACATCTTAATTTACTCGCCGGATCTTGTGTCTCATCAGGAGCATCTGAGACAGGTGTTGCAGATCTTGCGAGATAATAAACTGTACGCCAAATGGGAGAAGTGTGTTTTCGCCGTACAGGAACTTCAGTTTTTAGGGTTCCTGGTGTCAGCTTCCGGTTTCCGTATGGACCCTGGGAAAGTGAAGGCAGTGCTTGAGTGGGATCTGCCAGAGGATCTTAAGGCACTGCAGCGTTTCCTGGAGTTTGCTAATTACTACCGGAAATTTATTCGTAATTTCTCGTCCATTGTTAAACCTCTCACTGACATGACAAGAAAAGGGACGGATTTTTCAAGGTGGTCTGACAAGGCTTGTCAAGCATTTTCCTCCTTGAAAAAATGTTTTGCTTCGGCACCTGTACTCATTCAACCGGATGCGTCACAGCCGTTCATTGTGGAGGTGGATGCGTCTGACGTAGGGGTGGGTGCGGTATTATCTCAAGGTCCGTCCCCTGGTAAATGGCATCCGTGCCCTTTCTTCTCTAAAAAATTGTCGTCCGCTGAGAGGAATTATTATGTCGGCAATAGGGAACTCTTGGCTATTAAGTTGGCTTTTGAAGAGTGGCGTCATTTTTTGGAGGGGTCAGTCATTACTGATCACAAGAATCTACTGTATTTAGAGTCTGCAAAACGTCTGAATCCCAGACAAGCTAGATGGTCGTTGTTTTTTACCAGGTTTAATTTTGTCGTCACATATCGTCCTGGGTCAAAAAATGTAAAGGCTGATGCCTTATCTCGCAGTTTCCCTGGGGCCGGGAAGACGGATGACCCGGTTCCTATCCTTCAGGAGGGAGTAGTGGTGTCGGCTGTATGCTCTGAGCTTGAGGAGGTATTGGAGGCTCAGGGGGACGCCCCTGTAGGACCTCCAGGGAAACTGTTTGTTCCAGATCAGTTAAGACAAAAGGTTATCGAGGCACATCATAATTCTGCTTTGGCAGGACACCCAGGGAGTAAAGCAACTGTGGATCTCCTTTCACGCCGGTTTTGGTGGCCTAACTTAAATAAGGAGGTGGTAACTTTTGTCGCGTCCTGTGGGGTTTGTGCACGCTCTAAGACCCCACATACCCGTCCGTCTGGGGCCCTCTTACCTTTGAAGATCCCGGAGCGTCCATGGACCCATCTGTCTATGGACTTCATTACGGACCTCCCTCCGTCTTCAGGTAAAACTGTCATACTAGTTGTAGTTGACAGGTTCAGTAAGATGGCACATTTTATTGCTCTTCCTGCTCTTCCTAATGCTAAAACTCTGGCGCAGGTGTTCATTGGGGAGATTGTGAGACTTCACGGGTTGCCTTCCGATGTGGTGTCGGATCGGGGGTCTCAGTTTGTGTCCAAATTCTGGAAGGCATTTTGTTCACGGCGGGGGATGCAATTGTCATTTTCTTCGGCTTTTCATCCGCAGACCAATGGTCAGACAGAGCGTCTGAATCAGAGCTTAGAGACATATCTCCGGTGTTTTGTCTCAGAGAACCAAGAGGACTGGTCTTCTTTCTTGCCTCTGGCAGAGTTCGCTCTTAACAATAGGCGGAGCGAGTCCACTGGTAAGTCCCCGTTTTTTGGGGCATATGGTTTTCACCCCAGTTTTGTACTTTCAATGGGGGGGCTCTTCTGGGGTTCCTGAGGAGGAACGATTTTCGTCGTCACTTGCTTCAGTGTGGAGAGGAGTGCTGAATAATCTGAGTACTATGGGGAACCGATACAAACGTATGGCTGATAGGAGGAGAGTGTCTGGTCCGGACCTAAGTGTGAACGATCTGGTATGGTTGTCTACCAAGAATATAAAACTTAAGGTTCCCTCCTGGAAACTCGGTCCCAGGTTCATCGGGCCATACAGGATCAGTTCGATAATTAATCCGGTGGCTTTCCGTCTTGACCTCCCTCCTACGTTTAAAATCCACAATGTGTTCCACAAATCGTTGCTTAAGAGGTACGTGGCGCCAGTTATACCGTCACCTCTACCTCCTCCTCCAGTGGTGGTCAATGGTAACTTGGAGTTTCAGGTGTCGAAGATCATTGACTCACGTCTGAATCGCCGGTCCCTTCAGTACTTGGTTCATTGGAAGGGGTATGGTCCTGAGGAGAGGACGTGGGTTCCTGCGTCTGATATTAACGCAGACCGATTGGTTCTGGCCTTCCACACAACTCACCCAGACAGACCTGGCCCTGAGGGTCCGGAGGTCCCTCGTAGAAGGGGGGGTACTGTCACGGGTGTATCGCCACGAAGATCGTCGCGATTTCACATTCTGACTTCTCACAGCTGAGTTGTTGGTGCTTGGTGTTTATTGGCAGTGAGGGAGTTAATTCTACCTTTCTCTGTGCTTAGACTAGGTCCAGCCTCGCCCGGCTGCAGTGTATTAGGCACTAATTAGCTTCCTTCAAATTCCTGCCAGTCTCTTTGGGAGTTGTCGGTGAAAGCATTCATTCAGACCAGCAGAGCGGATCGTTTCTGAGAAGACTTAAGCTAAGAGTGCCTGTTGTGGTTTATCCTCTCATCGCTTATTGTTTATCTCCTTAACCTTTTGTGTCCCCTCTGTAGTTGAAGTTTTGTATACAAGGCAGTATTTACTTTACCCCTTGTCTGTCTCGTTTGTCTTATACTGTTTGTAAGCTGTGACCTGCCCATTCCCTGTGGTGGTAATCAGGGTCCTTCTCAGGACTAGATTACAGTGGTCAGGGATCTACAGGAGACAGGGTTACGCTGGCGGCCTGGACCTCTGTACCATTAACAGTACCTCCAGGTAGAGGGACTAGTCAGGACCCCAGTTTAGGGTCAGCATAGACCCCGGTCCACCTCTATCCTGAGACAGCGTGACAATGTGGTTGAGAAAATATTGGATTCTCGTTTTTCTAGATGGAAACTCCAGTATTTGGTTAAGTGGAGAGGTTATGGTCAGGAGGACAATTCTTGGGTGTTTGCTTCGGACATCCATGCTAGGAGACTGATCCGTGCCTATCACCGAGCTCATCCTGATCGGCCTGTTTGCACAAGTGAGGGTTCGGTGACCCCTCCTCAAGGGGGGGGGTACTGTTATGAATGTGCTAGAGATGGTTTCTGAGCAGAGGCTCCCTCTGGTGGTTACAGACAGTACTGAACCTTTCAGCGAGGAATGGCAATCTGGGTTCACTGACTGGTCTGATATAAGGGAGGTTCCCTCCCATGATGGTTGCCTGTGATCAATTGTTCTTGTCTCAATTGTGGTTCCTGGTTCATTTGGATGTTTGCTGAGTCTTGCCTGCATCTTCTGCTATCAGATAAGATATTTTCTGCTTTTATTTTTGTGCTTGCTTTTTGCATTGTTCCCTGCACTTCTGTGGAGGTCAGCCAGGTCCCTCTGGGGGGCTTGTGCTCTCTCAGTTTATCTGAAGCCACTGTTATTTGTTCATTTTCTTTTTCCTGTTTTTTTTCAGTTGCTGCGGCTTGGTTTTGTTCACACTGAGATCTGATTTAGTGGGTGGCGAGATTGTGTGATCTCAGTATTTTTGTAATCAGAATTGTTGGATTTTTGTAGGGTTTTTAGTCAGCTTGTGGCCCCAGCGTTTGCTCATTCTATTTTCTGTCTGTGTTTGTGATTTCTTCTTGTCTAATCGCCATTACATGTTTGGGGGCTTCCTATTTTCTTTGGGGATCTGCTCCGGGGCAGATAGCTTTCATCTTTCTGCCTTTAGGTGTAGTTATCTCTCAGGCTGTGACGAGGCGTCTAGGATCAACGTAGGAATGCTCCACGGCTACCCCTAGTTGTGCGGTTAGTTTAGGAATCTGCAACCCATTAGTTACCAACATCTCAGGTGTTCGGCTGCCAGGCTGTTGTTCCTGTCCTCCTCAGCTACCTAACATAACAGACCCCATTCCATCACATCTCCTCAGTCCCTTTCCCCTGCTGTCAGCTCTCACCTAACAAAAATATTCAACCTCTCTCTCTTTTCTGTTATCTTTCCCTCCTCATTTAAACATGCCATCATGCATCCATTACTTAAAAAACCGTCCCTCGACCAAAACTGTGCCGCTACCTATAGACCTGTCTCTAATCTTCCCTTCATCTCTAAACTGGAATGCCTAGTCCACACCCATCTTATCTGCTATCTCTCAGATAACTCTCTTCTCGACCCTCTTCAATCTGGTTTCCGCTCTTTACACTCTACTGAAACTGCCCTCACTAAAGTCTCTAATGATCTACTAACTGCTAAATCTAATGGTCACTACTCCATGCTAATTCTCTTGAATCTCTCCACAGCATTCGACACTGTCGACCATCAGCTCCTCCTCACTAAGCTATACTCCATCAGCCTCAAGGACACCATTCTCTCCTGGTTCTCCTCCTATCTTTCTGACTGTTCCTTTTGCTGATTCCTCCTCCTCTCATCTTCCCTTACTGTTGGGGTTCCTCAAGGATCAGTCCTAGGCCCCCTCCTCTTTGCATACCGCCCCTATTGGACAAACAATCAGTAGATTTGGTTTCCAGTACCATCTCTATGCTGATGACACTCAATTATACACTGCTTCTCCTGATATCACGCCTGCCTTTTTAGAAAACACCAGTGATTGTCTTACCGCTTTCTCCAACATCATGTCATCCCTCTATCTGAAACTGAACCTGTCAAAATGGAACTCCTCGTGTTTCCTCCCTCTACTAACATACCTTTGCCCGACGTTGCCATCTCCGTGTGTGGTTCCACCATTACTCCCCAGCAACATGCCCGCTGTCTTGGGGTCATACTTGATTCCAAGCTTTCATTCACCCCCCACATCCAATCACTGGTTCGCTTTTGTTATTTCCACCTCAAAAACATCTCTAGAATTCGACCTTTTCTTACTTTCGACTCTGCAAAAACCCGTACGGTTTCTCTTATTCATTCTCGTCTGGACTATTGTAACTCTCTACTAATCGGTCTCCCTCTTACCAAACTCTCCCCTCTCCAATCTGTCGTGAATGCTGCCTCCAGGATCATATTCCTCACCAATCGTTATACTGATGACATAGTGAGTTTCACCTGCAAGGACGTGTGCGCGGAAGCCTCGGTGTCTGGAGGAGGCTTGCCTCAGGAGAGTACAGAAACCCATAGTTTCAGTCCTGACTTTTCCCCGGTGACAGGCCGGGCCCCTGAGTGTTTCAGAGAGAGACTTTCCAGTTGTCGCATCATAGTTCTTAGTGACTGTCAGCCTGATATATAGACTCAGAGCAGGAGACACTCAGCTCTCCCGTGTTACTCCTGTCTCCCGCTTCAACCCCAGAGTTTTTCCCGCTGTTGGCCAGGAATGAGACTTGGGAGACTGCAAGTGCTGCTGTTGACGGTGCCTACGTTGGAGAAGACGGTCCCTTCAATCAAGGTTTCATCCAACGGATAAGTTCCCAGAATACTCTTTTTGCTTCTTCTTTTATTAAACTGTTGCTAAATCTCACTTAGCTTAAGTGTGCAGTTGAAATTACTTTTGTTCCCCATTACTTCTCCCTGCGAGGAGATATTTTCCCCTGTAAATAAATCCATCAACTCTTGGTCTGTCTCTGGCCTGTAGTGACATTCTTAGCGCCTGCACAATTCTTACGTTTTTACACTGGTCTCCTAGACTTGGAATGCCCATACACTTACTGTATGGGCTGTCAAAAATTTCCCCTTCGGGGTATACATATTTTTTGTATTTTGGTGACGGGCATCATAACCTTGCCAAAACATAGAGTGGCCGGAGCATGACTGAATACGTTCACCCTGGTGTTCAAGTGGTGGTGGATGGTGAGGATGAGGAGAAGGAGGAGGACACGAACTAGCCAAAATCAGGAAGCGTATATCCATGTTTGGTTGTGAAGAGGTGCATGGGAATACACCTCCCAAAGAACCACTACATTGGAGTTTAGGCTTCACTGCCACCATTTGGTGGTGTCGAGAAGTCAGGCCCAATCCATCCCTTGTTCATTTTTATAAGAGTCAGCCTGTCTGCATTTCCCGTAGAAAGGCGAATGCGCTTATCTGTAATAATGCCACCCGTGGCACTAAAAACCCGCTCGGACAAAACGCAAGCAACAGGGCAAGCCAGGACCTCCAAGGCGTAGAGAGCCAGCTCATGCCATATGTCCAGCTTGGATTCCCAATAATTAAAAGGCACAGAGGAATCACGGAGGACGTTGGTACGGTCAGCAAGGTACTCCCTCAGCATCTCAGAGAACAATGCATTCCTTGTCAGATTACCCCGCGCCTCAGTGCATGGGCGATGGGAGGGTCTTAGAAAACTGTCCCAGAACTTTGCCAGTGTTCCCTTGCCTCTGCTGGAGTGGACTTGTGTCTGTCTCGCCTGTCCTGCTTGGTTGGCCAACGAACTGTTATCTCTGCCTCCAGCGTTTTGAGATGGGAATTTTTTTAATAATTCTGCAACAATGGCACCATGGTACTGCACCATTTTGGTACACCTGTCTGCCTCCGGAACAAGAGATTGAAAGTTATCCTTGTACCATGGGTCTAAAAGTGTCACTAGCCAGTAATGACTGGTACCCAATATTTTTACAATACGAGGGTCACAGGAAAGGCAGCGCAACATATAGTCAGCCATGCGTGCCAGACTGGTAACAGGCAAGACTTCCGTATCCTCACCAACAGGACGACTGACCAAGGTGTCCTCCTCCACTTCCTCTTCTTACCTGTCCTCAGGCCATCCACGCTGAACAGACGGTATGACAGTTGTGGTTGTAGTCCTGTCTATAGCGCATGAAAGTAGCTCCTGTTCTTCCTCCTCTTCCGCATTTTCAACCAATCCACATTGGGATGACACGAGGCTGGGCTGTGTGAAATCACCCTGTATGGTTCCTTGATCCATGTCCTCGTACTCCGCCTGCAATGCCTCCCCTTTCATTGTGAGCAGAGAACTTTTCAGAATGCAGATGAGCGGGATGTTGATGCTAATCATGGCGTCATCGCTGCTCACCATCTTGGTGGACTCCTCAAAGTTTTTGAGGATGCTACATATGTCTGACATCCATGTCCACTCCTCAGGTCTTATGTGTGGAGTCAAACCTGACAAACGATGGCCTTGTTGATGCTAGTATTCAACAACTGCCCGCTTATACTCACAAATCCTTTCTAACATATGCAGTGTAGAGTTCCAATGCATGGGGACATCACACACCAGTCGGTGAGCCGGAATCTGCAATCGCTGCTGAAGAACGGCAAGGGCGGCTGAAGCTGTAGCTAACTTTCTAAAATGTTCACACAGGTGGCGTACTTTAACCAGCAGATCTGGCAGCTTCGGATAGCTTTTTAGAAACTATTGAACAATGAGGTTCAGCACATGGGCCAGGCATGGTACGTGTGTCAGTTCGCCTCACCTCAAAGCCGCCATCAGGTTCCTGCCATTTACCGGCTTCCACTATGTTAACCCAGTGTGCCGTCAGCGAGATGTACCATCCCTGGCCACAAGCACTTGTCCACGTGTCCGTGGTTAGGTGTACTTTCCCAGTAACTGTATTGTTGAGGGCACGGGTAATGTTGTGGGACACGTGCTTGTGTAATGCCGGGACGGCACAGCGGGAGAAATATTGGCGGCTGGTGATAGAGTACCTTGGGACGGCCGCCGCCATCAGGTTGCAGAAAGCTTCCATCTCCACGAGCCTAAAAGGCAGCATTTCGAGCGCAGATGAGAAATATGAGTATTGAGTACTGTGGGGAGTTGGCTGTGTATTTCCGCTTACGTTCCAATGACTGGGGTATGGAAACTGAAGGCTGCGCTGGGACAAGGACGTGGACGTGCTTGATGATGGTGCTATTTGACTGTGGTCAATGGCAGGTGCAGGACAGGAGGCATCTTCGCATGCACCATGGACAGGGGATTGGCTTGCATGCACAACAGTGGAAGAAGCAGTGGTGTCAACTGCAGACACTGTTCCTGGAGCCTTGGATTGGGCAAAGTCAGGTGCTTTGCTGCCAAGTGCCTGATCATGCTGGTGGTGGTAAGGCTGGTAGTTTTGCTACCTCTGCTGATGCTGGTATAACAGGTGTTGCAAATGGCCTGTTTCGGGTTATTGGCAGAGTCTTTAAAAAATAACCAGACTCGGGAAGACCTAACAGTTGGACTGGCAACTTCCGTCAGGTTGGTGTTATGGGGAACGGTTGCCCGCCTTCTGTCTGCGGCCACCACAGTGCTTCTTCCTGCCTGAAATGGTGTGACACCTTCCTCCCCCTGTGTCCTGCTGTCCTCGCTCTGCATGTACTCCTGCCAGGTTAGGTCTGTTACAATATCATCCACCACCTCATCTTCCATTTCCCACCCTGGTCCTCCACCTGACTTTTCGGCAATTGTGTCTCATCATCGTTCACCTCTTGTGACCGTGGCTGCTCAAAGATTTGTGTATTGCTACATGGAATATCATCTTGTCCCGCTTCTAGTGGAGCGGGCTAGAGGCACGGATCTCCAAATGGAAAACTGAACAGCTCTTCGGAGTGTCCGAGTGTGGGATCAGTAGCCTCAGGGCACTCAGCATGATGGGAGGAAGGAGGATCAGGGTAAGGAATATGCGGTCCAGATTCATGGCTACTGTGACTTGACCGTGTTGAAAACAGGGTGCTGTGGTGGTGGATAAATAACTGGAAGTATTATCCGCTATCCAACCAACAACCTTTTCACATTGCTCAGGCTTCAATAGTGGTGTCTTGCCGCGGTCCCCTAGGACATCGGACACTAAGGTCCAGCGAGAAGATGTGGGTGTTTTCGGGTGGGCCAATTTCAGCTTGCCCACGGCCTCGGCCTGCACCATCACTATCACGTCCACTTCCCCGTCCTTTGCCACGCTTCTTGCTCATTGAAAATGGAATAGAATATTATACACGTTCACTACAAAAGGGTGATTTGGGAGTCAACTTGTATGTGATACGAGTGCTTGAAAACCACACTTTTACCTATCTGGATTTTAGGTAAATATGTTTTTAGCCTTATCAGATTTAATAATTACGTTAGCAGACTGCAAAAAAAATACAATGTTTTGGCCTAAACTGGCCAAACTTTGAGCACACACAGATATAAGCTGCCACGGAGATGCCAGTACGACAAATGTGTGGCCTGTATTTTTTTTTTTTTTGGGCTAACTAGTGCTGTATATCAGGACTGTGACACCCAGGACCAAAAAAGGAAAACCGGCCAACACTGCCCAAACTTTGAGCACACACAGATAGGAGCTGCCACTGAGATACCACTATGACAAATGTGTGCCCTGGTTTTTTTTTGTTAGGCTAACTAGTGCTGTATATCAGGACTGTGACACCCAGGACAAAAAAAGTATAACCGGCCTACACTTCCCCAATTTTGAGTACACACAGATGTGAGCTGCCACGGAGATACCACTACGACAAATGTGTGGCCTGTATTTTTTTGTGAAATACTGCTGTATATAAGTACAGTGACACCCAGGACAAAAAAAAAGAAAACTGCCGTAAACTTGCCAAACATTGAGCACACACAGATATGAGCTGCCACGGAGATACCAGTATGACAAATGTGTGGCCTGTATTTTTTTTATTTTTGGGCTAACTAGTGCTGTATATCAGGACTGTGACACCCAGGACAAAAAAAGGAAAACTGCCGTAAACTTGCCAAACTTTGAGCACACACAGATATGAGGTGTGCCACGGAGATACCACACCAAAAAATGTGTTGCCTGTATTCCTATTACACCTGGGGCTAGCTATATACAGCTAATATATCATACAGGCAGCAGCACCAGAACACAGGAAGGGAATGGACTCTCTTGATGTATGCAATGATCTATATACACACATACAGTGCCTGCAGGCCTTGCACTGATGTGTATAGAGTGAAGTACACTCCCCTGCCTACCTAACACTGGAACCTATATACTCCGGAATTAGTCCTTAGGATTGTTGGTTTAGCTGGATTTGAGTAACTTAGGATGGTAGACCCCACACTAACTAATAAATCCCCAATTTTGACCCTATCTCGGCAGCAGCTCTCCCTACACTCTCTCAATCCGGAGCTGAATGTGCCGAGCAGGGCGGCGTCCAGTCTCTTATACCCCTGATGATGCCATGCGGCCAGCCAATCACTGCACGACCACAACAAAGATGGCTGCGGCGTTTCATTGCCTGGCAGATAATCCCTGCATTGTGATTGGGTCTGTAAAGTCCACCAAAAAAGCTGGGTGGAGACCCGAGTTCCCGCCTAGTAATCCCGGAAATGCTCGGTGTTCGCCGAGTCCACCGAGTACAGTGATGCTCGGGCGAGTAACGAGTGGTGCTGAGCGCGTTCACTCATCACTACTCTGTAGAGGCAGCTAGAATGGAGGTGCTGTATGTAAGGAGGTGGCGGGGACCCTCGTCTGCCCCCTCTCTCCCATGTGTCAGGCCGTGCATTATTACGGTGTACCCGTTTAGTAATGTAATGTATGTGCTGTGTAATGTTTTACCACATGTACTATCTTGTAGTGTCTGTGTTATGTTGTTCTCTGGATGCTGCACCGCTGCACTCTTATGTTTGGTCGTACAGGTTAGAGTCAGGGAGAGCAGGAGTTAACCTGGTGGGTTGGGTTAACCACCCCAAAGAGGTGCGGGAAGTTCCTGCTCCTCAGGTGGAGCTGCAGGCTTGCCTATGGCAGGAGTTCTCCCCTGCTGGGAGCTGGCTAAACACCAGGAGGGGTAAAGACTGCAGGCCGGACCCACGGGCAGTGAAGCACCGGACTGTACCTGTCGTTCCCACACTCAACTACCAGCATCATCAAGCAACGTCCACGTCCTTGTCCCAGCACAGCCTTCAGTGTCCATAGCTCAGTCATTGGAACGGAAGCGGAGGACGTCACCATGGTCACATGACAGGAGTGTAACCACAGGTCCTTCACCATTCTCTCCTGAGCTCCGCCCCGCTCACATGACAGTGACGTCACTACAGGTCCTTCACCATTCTCTCCTGAGCTCCGCCCCGCTCACATGACAGTGACGTCACTACAGGTCCTTCACCATTCTCTCCTGAGCTCCGCCCCGATCACATGACAGTGATGTCACCACAGGTCCTTCACCATTCTCTCCTGAGCACCGCCCCCTGATCACATGACAGTGACGTCACTACAGGTCCTTCACCATTCACTCCTGAGCTCCGCCCCAATCACATGACAGTGACGTCACTACAGGTCCTTCACCATTCTCTCCTGAGCTCCGCCCCGATCACATGACAGTGATGTCACCATAGGTCCTTCACCATTCTCTCCTGAGCTCCGCCCCGATCACATGACACGTCACCACAGGTCTGTCACCATTCTCTCTGAGCTCCACCCCGATCACATGACAGTGACGTCACCAAATGTACTTTACCATTCTCTCCTGAGCTCCGCCCCCTAATCACATGACAGTGAAGTCACTACAGGTCTTTCACCACTCTCTCCTGAGCTCCGCCCCGATCACATGACAGTGACGTCACTACAGGTCCTTCACCATTCTCTCCTGAGCTCCGCCCCGATCACATGACTGTGACGTCCCACAGGTCCTTCACCATTCTCTTCTGAGCTCCGCCCCGATCACATGACAGTGACGTCACCACAGGTCCTTCACCATTCTCTCCTGAGCTCCGCCCCTGATCACATGACACTGACGTCACTACAGGTCCTTCACCATTCTCTCCTGAGCTCCGCCCCAATCACATGACAGTGATCTCACTACAGGCCCTTCATCATTCTCTCCTGAGCCCGCCCCTAATCACATGACTGTGACATCACTACAGGTCCTTCACCATCCTCTCCTGAGCTCCGCCCCTGATCACATGACAGTGACGTCACTACATGACCTTCACCATTCTCTCCAGAGCTCCGCCCCGATCACATGACACTGACGTCACCACAGGTCTGTCACCATTCTCTCCTGAGCTCCGCCCCAGATCACATGACAGTGACGTCACTACAGGGCCTTCACCATTCTCTCCTGAGCCCGGCCCTAATCACATGACAGTGACGTCCCCACAGGTCCTTAACCATTCTCTCCTGAGCCCCGCCCCCTGATCACATGAGAGTGACGTCACCACAGGTCCTTCACCATTCTCTCCTGAGCTCCGCCCCGATCACATGACAGTGACGTCACCACAGATCCTTCACCATTCTCTCCTGAGCCCCGCCCCTGATCACATGACAGTGACGTCATCACAGGTCCTTCACCATTCTCTCCTGAGCTCCGCCTCCTGATCACATGACAGTGACGTCACTACAGGTCCTTCACCATTCTCTCCTGAGCTCCGACCCGATCACATGACAGTGACAATAATAGATAACTTGGCACTCAAAAATGAAGATGAGATAAAGAAAGTATTTGTAGCTTGTGGTTTTTCCTTTTATTTGTATCCACAGTGAATAAACGTGATGTACACAATAGTTAATGAACGTTTTCGGCCATACAATAGCCTTCTTCAGACAATGTGTACAAAAGAGAACTGTGTCTGAGAGCAAACCGGGACTACCGGGGATTTGAATCCTGCTGAAAGAGCTAGAAATGCGCCTTGCTGAGGTGAGGATGACAGCGTTGTAGGCTACCAATATAGCTTAAGTGAAGACGCTGGAGGTCTTGCAGGTCCTGCACGCTGATCTGGCGCCCACATCCCTCTGCATGCACCTCCAGCGTCTTCACTTAAGCTATATTGGTAGCCTACAACGCTGTCATCCTCACCTCAGCAAGGCGCATTTCTAGCTCTTTCAGCAGGATTCAAATCCCCGGTAGTCCCGGTTTGCTCTCAGACACAGTTCTCTTTTGTACACATTGTCTGAAGAAGGCTATTGTATGGCCGAAAACGTTCATTAACTATTGTGTACATCACGTTTATTCACTGTGGATACAAATAAAAGGAAAAACCACAAGCTACAAATACTTTCTTTATCTCATCTTCATTTTTGAGTGCCAAGTTATCTATTATTGTCATATTTGGGCTGGAGACCCTACTTTGGCACCAACCCCCTCCTCCTTTTGTTTCTCTGAGTGCCATGTTTTTCTTGAATCACATGACAGTGACGTCACCACAGGTCCTTCAGCTCTCAGTGCAGCAGCTCCGTCCTGGGTGTGTGCAGCTCGTGTTCTCTGGTATCAGCAGCAGCAGATTTCCAGTTCCCGCCATTCCGGTGAGATTACAGGAGGGTTTGGTGGAGTTTTGGTGCTTGTGGTGACCGTCCCCCGCTGGAGGTGTAGTTACCACGGTGACCGGCCTCCGCTGGAGGTGTAGTTACCACGATGACCGTCCTCTGCTGGAAGTGTAGTTACCACGGTGACCGACCCCCGCTGGAGGTGTAGTTACCACGGTGACCGCCCCCGCTGGAGGTGTAGTTACCACGGTGACCGTCCCCCTGTAGTGTAGTTACCACGGTGACGTCCCACTGGAGGTAGTAACCACGGTGATAGTCCTCTGCTGGAGGTGTAGTTAACACGATGACCGTCCCCCACTGGAGGTGTAGATACCACGGTGACCGTCCCCCACTGGAGGTGTAGTAACCACGGTGATCGTCCTCTGTTGGAGGTGTAGTTACCACGGTGACCGTCCTCCGCCTACGAGGCTGATAATGAGCGGTCAGATCGGTGGAGGAGGCCGCGGTGGAGTTTTGTGTCTTTTCCTCCAGATTCTTCCTGATAAATGTTGATATTTGGCAGAATTTAGTGATTGTCGTTATATCGTCCCCTGTGATTTCATCTTCTCCTTCATCATGAAGACGCCGGCAGGACGAGATCCCTCCAGCTGATCCAGTGCTCATCCCTCCTTCTCTGAATGACCCCGAGGATGGAGGAGAACAGGAATGAGACCACCAGAAGATTATTCCACCTCACCTGACCGTCTCCTGCTGGTGGTGTAGTTTCCACGGTGACCGTCCTCTGCTGGGGGTCTAGTTTCCACGGTGACCGTCCTCTGCTGGAGGTGTAGTTACCACGGTGACCGTCCTCCTACGAGGCTGATAATGAGCGGTCAGGTCGGTGGAGGAGGCCGCGGTGGAGTTTTGTGGCTTTTCCTCCAGATTCTTCCTGATAAATGTTGATATTTAGCAGAATTTAGTGATTGTCGTTATATCGTCCCCTGTGATTTCCATCTTCTCCTTCATCATGAAGACGCCGGCAGGACGAGATCCCTCCAACTGATCCAGTGCTCATCCCTCCTCCTGAATGACCCCCGAGGATGGAGGAGGACAGGAATGAGACCACCAGAAGATTATTCCACCTCACCCTGGAGATCATCTCCCTGCTGAGCGGAGAGGTAACTCCTCTACATTTCTATCAGCTTCATTGTGTGATGTGACAAGTCCGACATCGGGAGGAGGAAATCCAGAATAGGAGGAGAAGGATTCTCTACTGTAAGAGCTCTCTGCCCGGAGTTGTCATGGGGATTCCCTATAAGAGCTGTAGAGGGGCCGGGATGTCTGTCCTGAGTGTAATAATATTCCCGGTTATGGCCCCAGATTACTGGAGACGGTTATTGATCCCGGGATTTCTACTGATTGTCAGATCTGGAGTCGGGAAGGAATTCTTCTCCCTAAGTGTCTCTCTCCATACACAGGATTACACCATAGTGAGGAAGACATCAGGGGACGGTGTGACTCCATCATCCATCTCCAGGAGTCAGGAGGGCGGAGCCCGGGCCCCATCACAGAGCCGCCCCGCACCCCCCGATACATGAGAGGAACAAGAAGATCCTAGAGCTCAGCAACAAGATGATCGAGCTGCTGAGCGGAGAGGTGACTGCTGGGACATTATACAGGACGGCACTGGAGGATTCTGGGTGATGAGCGGAGAGGTGACTGCTGGGACATTATACAGGACGGCACTGGAGGATTCTGGGTGATGAGAACAGGACGGCACTGAGATTCTGGGTGATGAGGGAGAGGTGATGCTGGGACATATACAGACGGCATGGAGGATTCTGGGTGATGAGGGAGAGGTGACTGTGGGACATTATACAGGACGGCACTGGAGGATTCGGGTGATGAGGGAGAGGTGACTGCTGGGACATTATACAGGACGGCACTGGAGGATTCTGGGTGATGAGGGGAGGTGATGCTGGACATTATACAGGACGCACTGGAGGATTCTGGTGATGAGGGAGAGGTGACTGCTGGACATTATACAGGACGCACTGGAGGATTTGGGTGATGAGGGAGAGGTGACTGCTGGGACATTATACAGGACGGCACTGGAGGATTCTGGGTGATGAGGGAGAGGTGACTGCTGGACATTAACAGGACGGCATGGAGGATTTGGGTGATGAGCGGAGAGGTGACTGCTGGGACATTATACAGGACGGCACTGGAGGATTCTGGGTGATGGCGGAGAGGTGATGCTGGGCATTATACAGGACGCACTGGAGGATTCTGGTGAGAGGAGAGGTGATGCTGGGACATTATACAGGACGGCACTGGAGGATTTGGGTGATGAGGGAGAGGTGACTGCTGGGACATTATACAGGAGGCACTGGAGGATTCTGGGTGATGAGGAGAGGTGACTGCTGGGACATTATACAGGACGGCACTGGGGATTCTGGGTGATGAGGGAGAGGTGACTGCTGGGACATTATACAGGACGGCACTGGAGGATTCTGGGTGATGAGGGAGAGGTGACTGCTGGGACATTATACAGGACGGCACTGGAGGATTCTGGGTGATGAGGGACTGCTGGACATTATACAGGACGCACTGGAGGATTCTGGGTGATGAGGGGAGAGGTGACTGCTGGGACATTATACAGGACGGCACTGGAGGATTCTGGGTGATGAGCGGAGAGGTGACTGCTGGGAATTATACAGGACGCACTGGAGGATTCTGGGTGATGAGGGAAGGTGACTGCTGGACATTATACAGGACGGCACTGGAGATTTGGGTGATGAGGAGAGGTGACTGCTGGAATTATACAGGACGCACTGGAGGATTCTGGGTGATGGGGAAGGTGACTGCTGGGACATTATACAGGACGGCACTGGAGGATTCTGGGTGATGAGCGGAGAGGTGACTGCTGGACATTATACAGGACGGCACTGGAGGATTCTGGTGATGGGGAGAGGTGACTGCTGGGACATTATACAGGACGGCACTGGAGGATTCTGGTGTGAGGGAGAGGTGACTGCTGGGACATTATACAGGACGGCACTGGAGGATTCTGGTGATGAGGGAGAGGTGACTGCTGGGACATATACAGGAGGCACTGGAGGATTCTGGGTGATGAGGGAGAGGTGACTGCTGGACATTATACAGGACGGCACTGGAGGATTCTGGGTGATGAGGGAGAGGTGACTGCTGGGACATTATACAGGACGGCACTGGGTGATCTGGTGATGAGCGGAGAGGTGACTGCTGGGACATTATACAGGACGGCACTGGAGGATTCTGGGTGATGAGGGAGAGGTGACTGCTGGGACATTATACAGGACGGCACTGGAGGATTCTGGGTGATGAGCGGAGAGGTGACTGCTGGGACATTATACAGGACGGCACTGGAGGATTCTGGGTGATGAGGGAGAGGTGACTGCTGGGACATTATACAGGACGGCACTGGAGGATTCTGGGTGATGAGGGAGAGGTGACTGCTGGGACATTATACAGGACGGCACTGGAGGATTCTGGGTGATGAGGGAGAGGTGACTGCTGGGACATTATACAGGACGGCATGGAGGATCTGGGTGAGGGGAGAGGTGACTGCTGGGACATTATACAGGACGGCACTGGAGGATTCTGGGTGATGAGCGGAGAGGTGACTGCTGGGACATATACAGACGGCATGGGATTCTGTGATGAGGAGAGGTGACTGCTGGGACATTATACAGGACGGCACTGGAGGATCTGGGTGATGAGGAGAGGTGACTGCTGGGACATTATACAGACGCACTGGAGGATTCTGGTGATGAGGAGAGGTGACTGCTGGGACATTATACAGGACGCACTGGAGGATTCGGGTGATGAGGGAGAGGTGACTGCTGGGACATTATACAGGACGGCACTGGAGGATTCTGGTGATGAGGGAGAGGTGACTGCTGGGACATTATACAGGACGCACTGGGGATTCGGTGATGAGGGAGAGGTGACTGCTGGGACATTATACAGGACGCACTGAGGATTCTGGGTGATGAGGGGAGAGGTGACTGCTGGGACATTATACAGGACGGCACTGGAGGATTCTGGGTGATGACGGAGAGGTGACTGCTGGGACATTATACAGGACGGCACTGGAGGATTCTGGTGATGAGGGAGAGGTGACTGCTGGGACATTATACGGACGGCACTGGAGGATTCTGGTGATGAGGGAGAGGTGACTGCTGGGACATTATACAGGACGGCACTGGAGGATTCTGGGTGATGAGGGAGAGGTGACTGCTGGACATTATACAGGACGCACTGGAGATTCTGGGTGTGAGGGAGAGGTGACTGCTGGGCTTATACAGGACGGCACTGGAGGATTCTGGGTGATGAGGGAGAGGTGACTGCTGGGAATTATACAGACGCAGGGGATTCTGGGTGTGAGGAGAGGTGACTGCTGGACATTATACGGACGCACTGGAGGATTCTGGGTGAGGGGAGGTGACTGCTGGACATTAACAGACGCATGGAGGATTCTGGTGAGAGGGAAGGTGCGCTGGACATTTACGACGCATGGGGATTCTGGGTGATGAGGGGAGTGATGCTGGAATTATACGGACGCATGGAGGATTCTGGTGATGGGGAGAGGTGACTGCTGGACATTATACAGGACGGCACTGGGATTCTGTGTGGGAGTTGATGCCTAGCGGTATGGAGAGGTGACTGCGGACTTATACAGGACGGCATGAGGATTGGTGATGAGGAGAGGTGACTGCTGGACATTATACAGGACGGCATGGGGATTTGGGTGATGAGGAGAGGTGACTGCTGGGACTTATACAGACGGCACTGGAGGATTCTGGGTGATGAGGGGAGGGATGCTGGATTAACAGGACGCATGAGGATCTGGTGAGAGGAGAGGTGACTGCTGGACATTATACAGGCGCACTGGAGATTGGGATGAGGGAGAGGTGATGCTGGAATTATACAGACGCACTGGGGATTGGTGATGAGGGAGAGTGACGCTGGACTTATACAGGACGGCATGGAGATTTGGTGATGAGGGAGAGGTGACTGCTGGGACTTATACAGGACGCACTGGAGGATTGGGTGAGAGGAGAGGTGATGCTGGGACATTATACAGGACGCACTGAGATTCTGGTGTGAGGAGAGTGCTGGACTTATACAGGACTGAGCCTGGAGGATCTGGTGGAGATGGAGACGGGAGGGACTGTGGGACATTATACAGGAGGCACTGGAGGATTCTGGGTGATGAGGGAGAGGTGACTGCTGGACTTATACAGGACGGCACTGGAGGATTCTGGGTGATGAGGGAGAGGTGACTGCTGGGACATTATACAGGACGGCACTGGAGGATTCTGGGTGATGAGGGAGAGGGACTGCTGGGACATTATACAGGACGGCACTGGAGGATTCTGGGTGATGAGGGAGGGTGACTGCTGGGACATTATACAGGACGGCACTGGAGGATTCTGGGTGATGAGGGAGAGGTGACTGCTGGGACATATACGGACGGCACTGGAGGATTCTGGGTGATGAGGGGAGGAGTGACTGCTGGGACATTTACAGGACGGCACTGGAGGATTCTGGGTGATGAGGAGGGTGATGCTGGGACTTATACAGGACGGCACTGGAGGATTCTGGTGATGAGCGGAGAGGTGACTGCTGGGACATTATACAGGACGGCACTGGGGATTCTGGGTGAGGGAGAGGTGACTGCTGGGCATTATACAGGACGCACTGGAGGATTCTGTGTGATGAGAGGAGAGGTGACTGCTGGGACATTATACAGGACGGCACTGGAGGATTCTGGGTGATGAGCGGAGAGGTGACTGCTGGGACATTATACAGGACGGCACTGGAGGATTCTGTGTGATGAGCGGAGAGGTGACTGCTGGGACAATATACAGGACGGCACTGGAGGATTCTGGGTGATGAGAGGAGAGGTGACTGCTGGGACATTATACAGGACGGCACTGGAGGATTCTGGGTGATGAGGGGAGAGGTGACTGCTGGGACATTATACAGGACGGCACTGGAGGATTCTGGTGATGACGGTGTCGTTGTTGTCAGGTACCTATAAGGTGTCAGGACGTCGCTGTCTATCTCTCCATGGAGGAGTGGGAGTATCTAGAAGGACACCAGGATCGGTACCAGGATGTGATGATGGAGGAGCTCCGGCCTCTTACACCACGAGGTGAGCAGCGAGGCTCCTTGTTGGCTCTGGTGGATGTGATGACGTCTCTCCGGCGTCGTCCTATAATGATTTTTTTACAGACTTGCTCTGGTTTTCTCTACATTTTCTCCGTCTGACAACAGCTTTCATTTCCTGATTATTTTCTTCTGATCTGGGAGTCGCGGTTTCTCCGCTGTCGTCTCGTCTTCATCAGTCTTGAGTCTTCGTTCTCGGCAGTTTCTTTCAGAATCTTTCTCCTTCCTTAGAGCATCGTCCACATTTTCTCTGCATGCAGATGTCCCATCCTTCTGTCCGTTCTCTCCTGTGAGTTCTTTCGGTCCCTAAATCTGTCGTGGATTGTTACTCAGCAGAGTTGGGGTTAATTTACCTTTATTTTTCCATCTAATCCGCTGTCGCTCGTCCGTCCCTCAGAATTGGTGCAGGCTCAATGTTGTCATCAGTCGTGGTCGGCGTCCGCCTCCTCCCTCTTGGCTGACACTTGTCACCTTCCTTGGACTCCTTCATTCTCTCTCTTCTTCTTTGTGATAAATCACTTTCTTCGTTCTGGGCACAAAGTCCTGGATAAATATCGGCACCGGACCGTCCCTCAGACCTCGAGACACGAGTCGCTGTCCTGACATAAAGATGGGACGTGGTGGAGACGATCACCCGTCAGTCTGACATGGAGGCTTTCCAGCAGTTCTCCGGCCCCGCGTCTATTCACCACTCGCTCCGCAGGCGTAGAAGCACAGAACTTTCTGTAGTGGAGGATAAGGTCAGATCACCGTGCAGGAGACTAGAGCACCCAACCACATAAAGGGAACCTGCCATGTAAAGTAACATTATTAATCTTCAGACATGGGGGTAACCTGCAGGTTAATAATGGTTTGAACTTGCCCGGCTCCTGCACTGAGAGCCCCTCTGCCAGGAGGAAATTAACTTTATTTCCCCGGCAGCGATCAGCTTCCAGCCATAGAGGTGCGGTCGGTGCAGCTTCAGTGTCCCCTCAGTATATAGTGAGCAGCAGCTGAATCTGCTCCCCGGCACTGACTGACAGCCGGCTCTAATGCAGAGCCCTAATACTGAGCCTGCTGTCAGTCAGTGTCGGGGGCGCGGTAACTGCCGCCGCTGTTGTGAATATGCTGGAGGCGGCTTCTGAGCTGGGGCTCCCTCCGGTGGTTGCTGAAGGTAATGAACTGATTACGGAATGGCCTTCAGCTGGCGCTGAATGGTAGGATATGAGTGGCCTGAGTTCCTAGCAGCCTTGCCGGTTATCAATTGTTCCTTCTGGTCTTGCTTGAAGCACTGCTAGTTTCCTGCTCTCCTTCAGATAAGTGTTTGCTGTTTTTTTTTTCCTCTGTTTGATTTTCTCTGCTGGTTTGCTGCTTGCAGTGGACTGCAGCCTGTCCCCTTTTGGGGGTCTGGCGCTGCAATTGTGCTGTTTGTGTCTGCACTTTTGCTTTGCTCCTTTGTTACTTTTTATTTGCTGAATAGTGTTTTGTTACACCAGAGATCTGATTTAGGTGGATGAGATCATGTGATCTCAGGTTTTTTTGGCAATCAGAAGTGTTGGTATTTTTGTTAGGGTTTTTTTGGATTGCAGTCAGAATTCTTTCCTGTACTTTCCTGTCTAGACAGATTGGGCCCCAGCATTTGCTCATTCTATTTTCTGTCTGTGTCCGTGCTTTCTTCTTGTCTAACCGTCATTACATGTTTGGGGGCTTCCTATTTTCTTTGGGGATCTGCTCCGGGGCAGATAGCTTTCATCTTTCTGCCTTTAGGTGTAGTTATCTCTCAGGCTGTGACGAGGGTCTAGGATCACCGTAGGAATGCTCCACGGCTACCTGTAGTTGTGTGGTTAGTTCAGGTTACTGCAATCCAATAGGTTCCAGCCTCTCTGGTGTATTACCGCTTTTGCTATTTTTTGCTTTTTGTCGTCAGTTACCCAAACATAACAGTATAACCGGCCCAAAAACTGAAAATTGTATGGTACTCACAGAAGGGGAAAATAGTAATAAGGAAACTCTGTTTGTTGCATATTTTTTTTTCCCTCTTTCTCTCTGGCTGCTGAGGAGGAATTTTTTTATTTTTTTTCTCTCAATGGAGTTTGCACAGTTGTCTGGCTGTGTGGAACAGCTTGCCACTGAGGTTCGGAGTATTGCTACCTATCTTGCAGGGTTGCCGGTTGTGGAACCTAGGATTCCCATGCCAGATTTGTTTTTGGGGGATTGATCTAAATTTCTGAATTTCAAAAATAACTGTAAGTTGTTTTTTGCTTTGAAGCCTAAGTCCTCAGGGAACGCGGCACAGCAGATTCAAATTGTCATCTCCCTGCTGCGCGGCGACCCTCAGGATTGGGCTTTTTCCCTGACACCTGGGGATCCTGTTTTGAATGATATTGATGTATTTTTTCAGGCTCTGGGGTTATTGAACGATGAACCTAATGTCGCTGATCAAGCTGAAAAGATCTTGTTGGCATTAAATCAGGGTCTTGAAGACGCTGAGTTGTACTGTCAGAAATGTCAAAAGTGGGCAGTCCTGACCAAATGGAATGATGATGCTTTGGCAGCCCTTTTTCGAAAGTGTCTGTCAGATAAAGTAAACTACGTTATGGTGGTATTCCCCTGTTCCCTCTGGTCTCAATGATTCTATGTCTTTGGCTATTCAAATTGACAGACGTTTGCGTGAGCACAGAGGTATGCGTGAGATAGTGTTGTCTTGTGAGCCAGCTCCTAAGCCCATGCGGTGTGATGGAGTGACTTTTGGGGCTCAGCGTCATGAGTTTCGTAAGCGCAATGGGTTGTGTTTCTACTGTGGTGACGCTTCCCATGCTATTTCAGTCTGCCCTAAGCAGGGAAGACGTTTTGCACGCTCTGTTGTCTTGGGTAGTGTTCAGACTAAATTTCTGTTGACTGTTACCCTGATTTGCTCCATGTCCACATTTTCTGTTCAGGCTTTTGTTGATTCAGGAGCAGCTATTAACCTGATGGATTTTGACTTTGCCAAACGTTGTGGGTTTCCCATGATACCCCTGCGGAAGTCTATTCCCCTACTGGGCATTGATTCTACCCCTTTGGCGGAGAATAAACCCCAGTTTTCTACTCAGGTGATAATGAGGGTTGAACCAGATCATCAGGAGACTTGCAAATTTCTGGTGCTGCATAATCTGCATGACATTATTGTACTGGGTTTCCCTTGGTTACAGTCTCATAATCCTGTTTTGGATTGGAAATCTGTGTCTGTGACCAGTTGGGGCTGCCAATGTGTTAATACTGACACTCCTGTTTTTTCTGCCTCTCCCCAGTCTCAGGATGTCCCTGAATTTTTGACTGATTTTTCTGATGTGTTTAGTGAAAGTAAATCTGCATCCTTGCCCCCTCACAGGAGCTATGATTGCGCTATTGAATTAGTGCCTGGTGGTAAATTTCCTAAAGGTCGACTTTTTAATTTATCTGTACCTGAACACGATGCTATGCGATCTTATATCAAGGAGTCATTGGAGAAGGGTCATATCAGACCATCCTCTTCACCTTTGGGCGCCGGTTTTTTCTTTGTGGCCAAAAAGGATGGTTCATTGAGGCCGTGTATTGATTATCGCCTCCTGAATAAGATCACTGTTAAATATCAATATTCGTTACCCTTGATTTCTGACCTATTTTCCAGAGTGAAAAGTACTAGTTGGTTTACCAAGCTTGACCTCAGGGGGGCGTATACCTTATTCACATTAAGCACGGAGATGAATGGAAGACGGCTTTTAATACCCCAGAGGGGCATTTTGAGTACCTAGTGATACCTTTTGGGCTTACTAATGCCCCTTCCGTCTTCCAATCCTTCATGAATGATATTTTCAGGGATTTTGTGGATAAATTTCTGATTGTTTATTTGGATGATATCTTGATTTTTTCCAATGACTGGGACTCTCATGTGAAACATGTGCGGACTGTGTTCCAGATTTTGAGAGAGAATGCACTGTATGTGAAGGGATCAAAGTGTCTTTTTGGCGTACAGAAGATCTCATTTCTGGGATTCATTTTGTTTCTGTCTGTTATTGAAATGGACCCGGTCAAGGTTCAGGCCATCTGTAATTGGGTTCAACCTACTTCATTGAAGGCTCTTCAGAGATTTTTGGGTTTTGCCAATTTTTACCGTAAATTTATTGGTAATTTCTCTGGTATTGTTAAACCATTGACTGATTTGACCAATAAGGGTTCCGATGTGGTGAATTGGCCTACTGAGGCAGTTTCTTTGTTTCAGGAACTTAAGCAGAGATTCATTTCTGCTCCTGTTCTATGGCAGCCTGATGTTTCTCTGCCGATTCAGGTGGAGGTTGATGCCTCTGAGATTGGGGCTGGTGCCGTTTTGTCCCAAAGGGATCCAGAGACCTCTAAAGAGTAACCCTTGTGCCTTTTTCTCTCGAAAATTTTCTCCAACTGAACGTAATTATGACGTGGGTAATCGGGAGTTATTGGCCATGAAGTGGGCCTTTGAAGAGTGAAGACATTGGCTGGAAGGAGCCAAACATCAGGTGGTGGTCTTCACGGACCATAAGAACCTGGTTTATCTCAATCAGCCAAGCGACTTAATCCTAGACAGGCCAGGTGGGCCTTGTTTTTCACACGTTTTAATTTTGTGGTTTCTTTTCTTCCTGGCACTAAGAATGTTAAGGCGGATGCCCTCTCGAGGAGTTTCTTTGCAGATTCTCCTAAGTTATTTGATCCTGCTGTTATTTTGAAAGAGGGTGTAGTAC
The DNA here is from genome assembly GCA_033576555.1 of Oophaga sylvatica. Taxonomy (NCBI): domain Eukaryota; kingdom Metazoa; phylum Chordata; class Amphibia; order Anura; family Dendrobatidae; genus Oophaga; species Oophaga sylvatica. Next base: position 74,866 of record JARQOD010000200.1, on the reverse strand, counting down.
TTTCTGCCATCTCGCCCAATTTAAGACTGGCTCTGGAAGGGTGTCAGGAGGATAAACCTGAGCACTGCCCTGTTGGGAAGTTGTTTGTTCCAGACCAGTGGAAAAGAGTGTGATGTCTGAGATTATTGTTCCGCGTTGGCAGGTCATCCCGGGATTTTTGGTACCAGAGACTTGGTGAGTCGCTCCTTTTGGTGGCCTACCCTGTCTCGTGAGTCAGGGACTTTGTGCAGTCCTGTGGGACTTGCTCTCGTTCCAAGCCTTGATCTCGTTCTAGTGGTTTGTTAATGCCATTACCTGTACTGTTATGATTTGGTAGCTGAGGAGAGCAGGCAAAAAAAGGCAATACACCAGAAAGGTTGGAATCTATTGGATTGCAGTACCCTGACTAACCACCACAACTAAAGGCAGCCGTGGAGCGTACCTTCGTTGGTCCTAGACGCCTCGTCACAGCCTGAGAAGCTAACTACACCTAAAGATAGAAAGAGGAAAACTATCTGCCCCTGAGCAGATCCCCAAAGAACATAGGAAGCCCCCAAACATGTAATGGCGGTTAGACAAGAGGAAACACAGACACAGACAGAAAACAGTTTGAGCAAACGTTGGGGCCCAATCTTCTAGAAAGAAAAGGATAGGAAGGTCACTTACTGCAATCCAAAAAAACCCTAACAAATACCAACACACTAATTGCAAAAACACCTGAGATCACACGACCTCTACCACCTAAATTAGTTCTCTGGTGTAACAAAACAAAACGCAACCACTAAAAAAACTGGAAAAGGAAAAATGAACAAACAACTGGCTGAACTAAACTGAGAGGGCACAAGCCTCCGGAGGGGACCTGGCAGACCCCCACAGAAGTGCAGGACAAAATGCAAAAAGCAAGCACAAAAAACTAAAAGAAGAAAATGTCTTATCTGATAGCAGAAGATGCAGGCACGAAACAGCAAGCTTCAATGTGAACCAGTAACAAAAGTTGAGACCAGAACAATTGATCACCGGCAACCCTGATGGGAGGGAACCTCCCTTTATATAAGACCAGTCAGTAACACCTGATCGCAATCTTCACAATCTTCATTGAATAGTTCAGTACTGTTTGTAACCACCAGAGGGAGCTTCAGCTCAGAATTCATTTCTAGCACATTCACAACACTGTACCCAAGAGGCCATGGACCCATATTTCTATGGATTTTATTTCTGACCTTCCTGTCTCTCAGAGAATGACGGTTATCTGGGTAATCTGTGATAGGTTTTCCAAGATGATACTCTTGTGCCATTACCTAAGTTGCCTTCCTCCTCCGAGTTGATGCCTTTGTTCTTTCAGCATGTGGTTCGGTTATATGGCATTCCGGAGAACATTGTGTCTGACAGAGGAGTCCAGTTTGTTTCCAGATTTTGGAGGACATTTTGTTCTAAACTTGGTGTTCAGTTGTCTTTCTCCTCTGCATTTCACCTTCAGACCAATGGACAAACCGAGAGAACAAACCGGACCTTGGAGACATATTTGAGATGTTTTGTGTCTGCTGATCAAGATGACTGGGTCTCTTTTTTGCCTTTGGCAGAGTTTGCTCTTAATAATAGGGCTAGCTCTGCACCTTGATGTCTCCATTTTTCTGCAATTCCGGCTTTCACCCTCGATTTTCTTCAGGACAGGCGGAGGCTTCTGTCTGTTCGGGGTTGACTCTATTGTGCAGCGTATGCAGCAGATTTGGGACCAGGTGGTGGAGAGGTTGTCTCTCTCTCAGGAGAAGGCCCAGCGGTTTGCCAACCTGCATAGGACTGATGGTCCTCGTTTTAAAGTGGGGGACTTGGTTTGGTTGTCCTCAAGGAATATCCCTATGAAGGTTGCATCTACAAAATTTAAGCAAGGTTCATTGGACCTTATAAGATCATGGAAATTATTAATCTGGTTTCCTTCCGTTTGCTTCTTGCAGGGACATTTAAGATCCACAAGTCCTTATTGAAGAGGTTTGTCGAACTAGTGGTTCCTTGGCTGCGCCTCCCGACCCTGTTTTGGTTTAGGGAAATTTGGAGTATGTGGTTGAGAAGATATTGATTTCTCGTTTTGCTAGACGGAAACTCCAATATTTGGTTAAGTGGAGAGGTTATGGTCAGGAGGACAATTCTTGGGTGTTTTCTTCCGACATTCATGCTGGGAGACTTATCCGTGCCTATCATCGAGCCCATCCTGATTGGCCTGGTTGTGCAGGTGAGGTTCGGTGACCCCTCCTCAAGGGGGGTACTGTTGTGAATATACTGGAGGCGGCTTCTGAGCTGGGGCTCCCTCCGGTGGTTGCTGAGGGTAATGAACTGATTACGGAATGGCCTTCAGCTGGCGCTGAATTGTAGGATATAAGTGGCTTGAGTTCCCAGCAGCCTTGTCGGTTATCAATTGTTCCTTCTGGTCTTGCTTGAAGCACTGCTAGTTTCCTGCTCTCCTTCAGATAAGTGTTTGCTGTTTTTTTTTTTCCTCTGTTTGATTTTCTCTGCTGGTTTGCTGCTTGCATTGGACTGCAGCCTGTCCCCTTTTGGAGGTCTGGCGCTGCAATTGTGCTCCGTTTGTGTCTGCACTTTTGCTTTGCTTCTTTGTTACTTTTTATTTGCTGAATAGCGTTTTGTTACACCAGAGATCTGATTTAGGTGGATGAGATCGTGTGATTTCAGTTTTTTTGGCAATCAGAAGTGTTGGCATTTTTGTTAGGGTTTTTTTTTTGGATTGCAGTCAGAATTCTTTCCTGTACTTTTCTGTCTAGACAGATTGGGCCCAGCGTTTGCTCATTCTATTTTCTGTCTGTGTCCGTGCTTTCTTCTTGTCTAACAGTCATTACATGTTTGGGGGCTTCCTATTTTCTTTGGGGATCTGCTCCGGGGCAGATAGCTTTCATCTTTCTGCCTTTAGGTGTAGTTATCTCTCAGGCTGTGACGAGGCGTCTAGGATCACCGTAGGAACGCTCCACGGCTACCTGTAGTTGTGTGGTTAGTTCAGGTTACTGCAATCCAATAGGTTCCAGCCTCTCTGGTGTATTACCGCTTTTACTATTTTTGCTTTTTCTTCTCAGTTACCTAAACATAACATGCCGCTCTCTATACACGGAGCGGTGACTGTAGCTGCGCCGGCTGAAACTATGACTGAAAGCTGAACACTGCCAGGTGGAATAAGGTTCATTTCCTCCCGGCAGCGGGGCTCTCAGTGCTGACACCGGGCAGGTTCAAAATGCTGTTAACTTGCAGATTAACCCCGTATCTGCAGGCTGTTAGCATTATTACATGACAGGTTCCCTTTAAATGATGCTGTCAGGCTGTCGGCAGCAGTGAACTGGTTAAACGTCAGCAATCTGAGCTCACTCCACAGACGCACACCTGGCATCCTCCATGTATGAACACCAGATATCAGGAAGGGGTTAAAGAGACGTCAGAATTCCCGGGACGGGGTGTTCTAGCCTGAAGGGCTCAACAACCTCAAAATGTCTGGCGGTCCGCTCTTCCTTTTCATGGGGTCTGATCAGAATGATATAAGTGGGATGGTGACGCAGGTGTTGGTCCTGCAGGGACATCGGGCAGCACAAGGGTGATAATAATCAGTGTAAGTCTCCCGTAAAGGGTTGTTCGTTCAGTAGAATATGTATTATGGGGCTTTTCTGTGGAATCTGACCAGACAATCTCTCCTTGGCTCCCGTGTACATCAGTAAGCGCCCGTGACCCCGGTGCCGGCTCTCTAGTGTCCTCTTATATTACACATTGATAGGCAGTAACCGCTGTGTACCGGGGGCCCCCACAACACCGTCCTCCCGAGCGCTGTGACCATTAGCCGCACATGTGCACTTTCCTCCTTCAGAGACAAACTCAGAACTTTCCTCGCACTTGCTGCCTATTTTAGTGTTTATATCGAGGAGAATGTTGAGATTTTTCTCTATTTAAAGAAGAATAAAAACGCAGTAACTCGTCTGTTAATAGGAGGACGGCAGGTTCTCTCCTCTTAGGCTGTGTTCACACTCGGCATTTGTGCTGTTTTTGCTTATGCTAATTTTCAGCCTCGTTTTACAGTACCAGCTTTGTCTATCAGATTTCAGAAATCTCATGCACACGGCTTGGTTTTTTTGTCCTCAGTATTTTGTGCTTTGCGTGGTTTCTTGGACATAGAGCAGGTCACTTCTTTCATCGTTTTTTCAGTGTTTTTCACCCATTGACTTGAATGGGTGGTGAAAAAACGCTGCAAAATGCACCAAAAATGCAAGTATATTTTTTGTAGCATTTTTCGTGCTAAAACCTCATTCTTTGGAATAGGATTTTTTTTCTATACTAAACTTTATCAGCATGGACAAGAGACAAATCTAGCATGAGAAAAACGGCCAAAAAAATCCCGCATCAAACTAGCAGCGAAAAACGCTAAGAAAATCTGCTTTTTTTCTGCAGCTTCTTTCCTGCCAAGAGATCACGTTATACTGCAGAAAAAATAGGCGCAAAAACACCCAGTGTGAACTTAGCCTTAGAGTGATCCAGAAGATCCTGTCCAGGAGGGAGGCCTTGTCCTCATGGTGACATCATGAGCTATCAGAAAACAATCACTGGTAAATGGTCACCGTCCTTCCCCAATCTCCATAACGTGAATTAGGAGAGAAGAAACCGCTGGATAGAAATGTGGAGCTTTCTCCAGCTCCTCTGGTTCCATCCCTGGTGGAGGAAACTTGGAGAAGTTGTGTTTCTTAGTACAGCTCCTCCATCTGACTGACGAGGGTCTTCTCTGTCCCTCTCCTTAGGGTCCTCATCCTCCGAGTGCAGAGCAGAGAGCATTAGGCTTTGGCCTCACTGATTATCACTTCATACTTGGGCCACAATGTGCTGAGACCTCGGTACCGGTGCTGAGGACCACAACAATGTAATTTAGTCCCTGATACATAAACCTAGAATTACCGGTCCTGAGAGACGTGTCTCATATATAGACAGATACACGGCAGGTCATATATTCAGTCTGTGTCTCCACAGATGGATCCAGGAGGAGAAATCCACCAGAGAGATGTCCCCGTCCTCTGTATCCCCAGAACTGTCCAGAGGAGAATCACAACATCCCGGAGGATCATCAGGTAGATGACACTGAAGCCCCACAACATCTGACCATGAAGTGATGGGACCTGAGCTCATCTTACATTCTTCTTTTTAGGGTGAAGATCTGATTGATATTAAGGTTGAGGTTATACATGGAGCACAAGAGGCGATCACAATATGGGCCGATCAGCAGGGTGAGGAGGGGAGACAGTCATGTCTGTTCTGTGGTCAAATACTACTACTTCCATCCTCTCATCATCACATGACACAATCTACAGTAGCATGTAAAAGTTTAGGCACCCTGGTCAAAATGATCTTTATTGTGAACAGTTAAGCAAGTTGAAGATGACACGATCTCTAAAAGGCCTAAAGTTACAGATGACACATTTCCTTTGTGTATTATGCAAAATAATATATACATTGTCATTTGTTACACTTTAAAAATGACAAAAAGGAAAATAGGCCAGTGCAAAAGTTTGGGCACCCTTGGAGATTTGTGTGCTCAGATAACTTTGACCAAGGTTTCAGACCTTAATTAGCCTGTTAGTGTTATGACTTGTTCACTATCATCGTTAGGAAAGGACAGGTGATGCGAATTTGCCAGATTTATATAAACCCTGCCTCCTCTAACCTTGTGCTAAAAACAGCACCCATGAGTTTTTCTAAGTACTTGTCTAGCACTCTGAACATGAAATTAGTGAAGGCCCACAAAGCAGGTTATCAAGAACAGTGGAGGTCAAGATAAGGTAGGCAAAATTTCAGTGATAGCTGCTGCCATTATTTTTAGACAGGCAAATCAGAACCCCCTGCTTGACTGCAAAAAACCTTCAGAAAGATTTAGCAGACTCTGGAGTTGTGGCACATTGTTCTACTGTTTAGAGATACCTGTACAAATATTGCCTTCATCGAAGAGTCATCAGAAGAAAACCTCTCCTGCATTCTAAACAAGCCAGATGCATTGTGGAAACAAGTTCTGTGGACCGGTGAGGTTAAAATAGAACTCTTTGGCCACAATGATCAAAGGTATGTGTGGAGAAAACTGTCACAGGTTTACCGCATCAGAGAGGAGCCAGAAGACCACAGCATCTAAGTTACGTACTCCTGCACTTTTCCTTCATATTAAATGGTGCAGGTTTTTGTCAGCAGTGCAGGGGTTAAACTGTTCAGCTTGGATTATCTACAGCTTCCTGCTTGGAGGATCTCAGCTGTGCTGTATTGGCCACTGCCCTCTTCTATATATTCTCGCCTCTGGCAATATGGATTGCCAGTATTAAGTCTTGTGCTTCCTGGTGAGGAGTGGAGGATTCGGTGTTTGTTAGAGGTGTTTAGGAGAGTTCTGTGACTGTTGCTTGGTGTTTCGGTTGTGTGTATAGACCCCATCCAGTCCTACTTTGTTTACCATCCAGGTCCCTCCAGTGTCTCCCTCTATTGTCTGTGAGTGCATATTTTGTATGTTTGGTATTTTCATTTATCCTTAACGTCTTCCCCTTTTTCCTGGGAGTGGAAGGGGACAGATAAGGACTGATTGAGGACTACAGCAAGGTACTTGGCCCCAACATCTTCACCATCAGCAGTAACCTGGGGAGCAGGGATCGCTAGGTCTTCCCTAGCGTTAGGGACAGGGTGGGAGCCCCTGGACCCCGGGTTATCAGATAACAGACTAGTGACAGTAACACTGGCCCATACTATTTTTTAATCCATCATAGACCATATTACTGCTCTAGCTGGGCAACTGCAGCCGCTCAGTCTATAGGTTACAGATCTTCACTCTCTTGATTTGCGATTCCCAAACAACCCCTGGTAGAGCCCAAGGTCGCTTTTCCCTGACAGTTTCTCTGGGGGTGGGAAAAGTTTGTTGCTTTCTGGGAAGCCTGTAAACTATACTTTAACTTGTATCCTCACTCCTCTGGTACTGAGAAGCAATGGGTGGAGATTGGAATTTTGCTCTTTCAGGATGACCCCCAAGCCTGGGCATTTTCTCTCCTGGACGGCTGTCGCTATAGACGTTTGAGGAATTTTACCAGGCGCTGGGTCACAGGTACGTGGACTGCGACCACGCACTCCGTAGCCAGTTAATTCAAGGGTTCAAGGGCATGAGACTCTGGTCTCCCTGGAGGCGACCATGTCTCTAGCCATCAATTTGCAGAAAACACGGAGTCAGGGGAACCTGGGTCTGAGTTTACCCTGGAGCCCATGCAATTGGGTGTTACGGCACGTTCTGTGGGTTCAATAGTAGTTTAGCATAGAGGAGGAGTGCTGATTATTTTTTTGGGTGGAAAGGGTCATTTTGTGGGTATGTGTTCCTCCTTATCCCCCTGTAAACAGCCGTCAGAAAACTAAGGAACCCAGGTGTGTACTTATTTCCTCCCTTGGTAGATCTCAATTTTGTCTTCCCACCGAGATCCATCTCAGCAAAGAAAAGGTGGTCATTTCTGCGTTTCTGGACAGTGGAGTCGTAGTTTTATTTGACCTACGCCAGGTTCTTCCAGGCTCAGGGCCTCAAACCACAAGTATTTAAATCAGTACCCATTATCGCTATTGACTCTTCACCCTTGAGCCAGGGGCATGTTACTCAGGTCATTTGTATGTTGCATATACAGGTAAGGGCCATGCACTCTGAATCTACAGACTGTTATGTACTAGAGGGTTTGCCTTCTGGTGCTTTTTGGGTTACCTTGGCCTTTGCTACACAACCCTGTGGTAGACTGATAGACTTGGGAGGTAGTTAAATGGAGTGAGTATTGCCAAGAACACTGATTGTGCCGTTAATTTTATTCTTGGGGCTAAGCTGGCAATGAGCAGGTTATACAACATCTCTGTAAGGTTCTTTGTACATGTTCTTGAAACTCAGTTTTCCGTCAGCCATTTTGCTTTCTGTCTTGCTGCAGCTATCTTGCCCTCAGTCAATATGGAGTTTTCAGCTTTCATGTTCCCGCCCTGATTCTCTCCCTCTTGCTTCTTAAGCAGCCACAGCTGAGCAATCAGTGCTTCAGAATCAAGCCTGCAGTGAACCTGTGACCTGACTCCTGGAAGCCTTGGACTATGTACTCCAGCTATTCCTACTGAGGAACTCTGAACACTTGTGGACTCTGGAACCCTGCTCTTTGAAAGATCCACGTTTGCATGGACTTACGGTAACAGAGAAGAAGATCCTGAACCTGTTGTGGAGAGTGATTGCTGAGCTTAAGTTACTCTGGCCTGCTGTGTCTCCTGCTTCTGTATCTGCAAACTGTGTGACTATTTTTGCCACTTGTATGAAGTAATACAAGACGTTCTATATCAAACCTGTGTCTCATGTATTTTCATCGCACCCAAGCACAAGACGCTATATGAACTGTACTACATACATTACAAGATTCTGAAGCCAAAACGTTAGTGTCTGCTGGGTCTGGGAAGGCTGTGTCTGCTGTAACTGTGGATATCAGACGTCCAGTTGTACTTTCTGTGATGACAGTGGTTGTGACTTCTCACAACCATTCCAGGTGAGCAATTCCCTTAAGTTTTTTTTTCTGCAGTGTTACCACAGGTAAACACTATTGTTTTTTTTTTCTCTTCCCTCTTTTGTGTCTGCTGTAACTGTGGATATCAGATGTCCGGTTGAACTTTCTGTGATGATAGTGGTTGTGACTTCTCACAACCATTCCAGGTGAGCAGTTCCCTTAATTTTTTTTTCTCTTTGCAGTGTTACCACAGGTAAACACTATTGTTTTTTTTTTTCTTTTCTCCTCTCCTTCCAGTACTCCTGTCTTAAAAGATCTGGAAAATGGAGGCCCGCATAAAGGAACTTTGCGGAGTGACTGATAATATCCTTGCAGATTTACAGACTATAAAAACCCGTTTTACAAACCTACAGGACCTCTCTAATCACAATTTGCAAGTGTTTGGACAGACTGCCCAGGATTTGCGAGCCAGGATTGAGGTTCTAGAGGAGCGAGTCCAGGCTCCTGCCGTAGCCCCAAGTTCTGGGATTCCCAAGTTGCCCCCTTTTCGTTTTGGCGGTGAACGTGAAAAATTCAGGGGATTTATTAACCAATGCAATCTTTTTTTTTCTGCACATGCTTCACAATTTCCCACTGAACGATCTAAAGTGCTTACTATAATTATGTTACTTACCAACAAGGCTTTGATGTGGGCAAACCCTCTGATTGAGACTGAGGATGAATGTTTGGATCATCTTGATGCTTTCATTTCAGCCATGGGGCAGGTGTTTGATGACCCCAATCGAGGTGCAACAGCTGAAGCAGCCATGTTAACTTTGCGCCAAGGTAAGCACTCGGTAGCCGAATATGCCTTGGATTTCAGGAGATGGGCCCTTGATACCACCTGGGACAGTTCCGCCAAAAAAATCTATTTTTCGAAAGGGGTTGTCTCCACTAATTAAGGATGAACTTGCTCGTGCCGACCCTCCCACTGCGTTAGGTGACTTTATTAACTACTGCATCCGTATTGATGCTCGCCTGACTGAACGCAGGCAAGAGAGATGGTTCGAAAGCAATCGCACTAACCTTTTCCTACCTTCCTCCCCAGCTAAGGAACCTTTGAGTAGGATCACACGGGAACCTGAACCTGAACCCATGCAGGTAGACTCTTTACAAAGATGGGTTAGTGATGCATGCAAGGAACATCGTTTTAAGGAAAATCTATGTTTCTATTGTGGTAAGTCAGGGCACTTCATTATAAACTGCCCCAGCCGTTCTCGTAAGACTACTGCAGCACTCATTCACTGTGAGTGTTGCGAGAGGAGATCTGTCAGGTCCGAGCCTCAGGCTCCAGAGAGATCTGCAGCAACAGATCTTGATTTCTCGGACTTAAACTCCGTTACTTCTGAGGACGATGACTGTGTAAACGCTGCAATTTTTCAAGTTTCCTCAGCGGTGTCCCAGCTGAGTTGTAGGAAAAACAATTCTCATTGCTTCCTTTCCATCAAACTCTGGGTTAACTCAGTCTGGGTGTCTAGCTCTGCTATGATCGACTCAGGGGCAAGTGGGAATTTTATGGATGTCTCCTTTGCTCTGAAACAGGGGATACGTTCAGTGAAGAAGGCTACTCCAGTACAGATGGAAACTGTGGATGGCTCCCTGCTGACCTCTGGACCAGTGGATCAGGAAACGGAGCCTTTAAGGGTCCTTATGGGTAAAGATCATCAAGAGAAACTGTCCTTTATGCTTATCTCTTTTCCCCACTTTCCCATTATTCTAGGGCTACCATGGCTGCAGGCTCAGAACCCTACCATTAACTGGGAGACCAAGGAATTACACTTTCCAGAGAAACAGATGAGTCCAGAAGTTTCAGCTTGCTCTGTTCCTAAAGGAACCATGTCAGTCCCTGAACTACCAGCTGTATACCAGGACTATGTGGATTTATGTGACAAGAAGAACGCTGACCAGCTTCCCCCTCACCGTCCATATGATTGTCCAATTGAATTATTGCCTGGAGCAGAGATACCTTTTGGTAAGATCTACCCCCTGGCGGGGCCTGAGCTAAAGGCTTTAAAGGATTACATAGACGAAAATCTAGCCAAGGGCTTCATACGCCCCTCTTCATCTCCTGCAGGTGCACCCATCTTCTTTGTGAAGAAGAAAGATGGATCTCTGAGACCCTGCGTAGACTATAGGGAACTCAATAAGGTTACTATTAGAAACCGTTATCCATTGCCTTTAATCCCTGAGTTATTGGAGAGAGTGCGGCATGCCAAAATTTTCTCTAAATTGGATCTCCGTGGGGCCTATAACTTGGTCCGTATTAGACCTGGGGATGAATGGAAGACTGCATTCAGGTCACGCTATGGACACTTTGAATATCTAGTTATGCCTTTTGGTCTGAGTACCGCCCCAGCCACTTTCCAACACTTGGTGAATGACATCTTCAGGGATCTCCTAGATACATTCGTGGTGATTTATTTGGATGATATTCTAATTTTTTCTAACTCCACAGAGGAACATCATGGACATGTGAGAATGGTCTTGGAACGTCTAAGACAAAACCATCTTTACATCAAACTTGAAAAGTGTGAATTCCATAGGACCGAAATTCAATTTCTGGGGTATGTACTGTCTACACAAGGAATTAGTATGGATGGAAGTAAGACCCAAGCCATCAAGGATTGGCCAAGTCCTAGAAATGTGAAGGAGGTGCAGCGCTTCATCGGGTTTGCCAATTTCTATAGACTCTTCATTAGGAATTTCTCTGAGGTAGTGTCACCTATCACCCAACTTACCCGGAAAGAGTCTAGGTTCTCCTGGACTCCCCAAGCCCAGGAAGCATTTTCTCGTCTAAAAGATAAATTTACCACCGCACCTATCTTGGTACATCCCAACCCCGAACTTGCCTTCATAATAGAGGTGGATGCTTCAGATTGTGCCGTTGGAGCTATACTCTCTCAGAGAACAGGTGAGAAGAATGTCTTGCATCCCTGTGCCTTCTTTTCCCAGCAGTTGTCTTCGGCTGAGAGGAACTACGATGTGGGCAATAGAGAGTTGTTGGCCATTATTGCCGCCTTCAAATAATGGAGACACCTTCTTCAGGGAGCTGCACAGCAAATAGTCGTCCTGACAGACCATCGTAACCTTGAATTTATCAGGTCGGCTAAGTGCCTGACTCCTCGCCAGGCTCGCTGGAATCTTTTCTTAAACCAATTTAATTTTGTCATTTCTTATAGACCAGGATCGCGCAATGGAAAGGCTGATGCACTCTCTAGGATTCATTCAGCAGAGACCCGTCCACTTGCTCCTCCTAAGACTATTCTTCCTGACTCTAGATTCCTGGGAGTGATTCATAATCAAGACCTACTTAAGGACATCAAGGAAGCATACCATGCGGATTCCTTGTTGGCACAACCCCCAAGGGACGTAAGTCTTGTCTTTAAGAATGGTGTGTGGATTCTGGGACAACGTCTGTATATTCCTGAAACAGTCAGATTGAGAGTATTGCAACTCATTCACGATTCCAAGATAGCTGGGCATAGAGGAATTCTAAAGACACAGGAATTTCTTTCTCGTTTCTTTTGGTGGCCCACTTGCAGGAAGGATGTTTTAAACTATGTCACTTCATGTGAAGTCTGTGCAAGATGCAAAACACCTCGCTCCTCACCAACTGGTCTGTTGCAACCCCTTCCCACCCCGTCCCGCCCGTGGGGATCCATTTCTATGGACTTCATTGTGGAGTTACCAACCTCTCAAGGGAAAAACACCATTCTAGTGGTGGTTGATCGTTTAACAAAGGCAGCTCATTTTATTCCTTGTGTCGGCTTACCCACTGCAAAACAGACATCAGATTTGATGATTAAAGATGTGTTTCGCTTACATGGAGTACCGGATGAGGTTATTTCGGATCGAGGGGTGCAATTCACTTCAAGGTTTTGGCAAAATTTCTGTGCAGCATTGGACATTAAAGTAAACCTTTCTTCTGCTTTTCATCCTCAGACTAATGGACAGACCGAACGAACCAATCAAACCCTGGAGCAGTATCTCCGCTGCTTTATCTGCCACCTACAGGATGATTGGGTGGATCTACTTCCATTAGCTGAGTTCTCGTATAACAACTCTCAGAGTGCCTCCACTAAACAGTCTCCTTTTTACTCTAATCTAGGTTATCATCCTAACATTCTTTCACGATTTCCCATAGAAACGCCTTTACCAGCAGTGGCCGAAAGAATCACGTCTTTACAGAAGAATATGGATCTTCTAAAGGAGAATCTGGATTTGGCTCAGGAAAGGTACAAGAAAGCAGCAGATAAATTTCGTAAACCTGCACCAGCTTTCAAGGTAGGAGACCTGGTCTGGCTGTCAACCAGAAATCTTAAGTTAAGGATTCCATCGTCTAAGTTGGGACATAAGTACATTGGACCCTATAAAATCAGTAAAATTATAAGTGCCGTTGCTTGTCGTCTTCAATTGCCTAGAACTATGAGAATCCACCCTGTCTTTCATGTATCCCTACTAAAGGCTGCAACACCCAATACGTTTCCTGGACGTTCTTCTCCTTGCCCTGACCCAGTGCTAGTCGATGGTCAGGAAGAATTTGTGGTGGAAAGAATTCTAGATTCCAGGTTATACAGAAATCAGTTACAATATTTGATTAAATGGCAGGGCTACCCAGTGGAGGACAACTCATGGGAACCAGTCAATAACGTTAATTGCTCCTTGTTTGCTCCGCCAGTTTCATCAGAGGTACCCAGACAAGCCTGGTCTGAGGCCATCCGGAGGTTGTCCCTAAGGGGGGAGTAATGTAAGGTTCTTTGTACATGTTCTTGAAACTCAGTTTTCCGTCGGCCATTTTGCTTTCTGTCTTGCTGCAGCTATCTTGCCCTCAGTCAATATGGAGTTTTCAGCTTTCATGTTCCCGCCCTGATTCTCTCCCTCTTGCTTCTTAAGCAGCCACAGCTGAGCAATCAGTGCTTCAGAATCAAGCCTGCAGTGAACCTGTGACCTGACTCCTGGAAGCCTTGGACTATGTACTCCAGCTATTCCTACTGAGGAACTCTGAACACTTGTGGACTCTGGAACCCTGCTCTTTGAAAGATCCACGTTTGCATGGACTTACGGTAACAGAGAAGAAGATCCTGAACCTGTTGTGGAGAGTGATTGCTGAGCTTAAGTTACTCTGGCCTGCTGTGTCTCCTGCTTCTGTATCTGCAAACTGTGTGACTATTTTTGCCACTTGTATGAAGTAGTACAAGACCTTCTATATCAAACCTGTGTCTCATATATTTTCATCGCACCCAAGCACAAGACGCTATATGAACTGTACTACATACATTACAATCTCTGGACCAGACAGGCAGGCCATGAAGGACCCATTGATGGAAGGGTTTTGTTTGTCAAGAAAAAAGACGAGGGGTTCTGCCCTTGCCTAGACTTTTGCAAAGTCAGTCGGATCACAGTATGTGATACCTATCTTCTCCCTCTCACCCCGGACCTGTTTAATCAGATTGTTGGACGTCAAATAGTTTTCTAAATTAGACCTCAGGGTGGCTTATAATCTCATTTGCAGCAAGGAGGGGATGAGTGGAAGACAGCCTTCAATACACCTGAGGGACACTGTGAGAACCTAGTGATGCCATTTGGGTTGACTGACTCACCTGCCGCCTTCAACACTTTGTTAATGACCTCTTTAGTCACCTGGCAGGCAGGTTTGTTGTGATCTACCTTGATGATATTTTGATTTATTCACCTGACCTTGAGACACATCAGATACATGTGAGGTAGGTCATTCAGATACTCAGTCAATAAATGATTTGTCAAACAGGAGAAATGCATGTGAGTGGAGATAATTGATATTGGTTCATATACTACAGAAAGGAATAGTTACTGCTGCTATAAATTCTGACCTTGAGAAAGAAGTTGTAGAGGCTCAGGGGGACGCCCAAGCTGCCTTTTCTTTAGGTAAATTGTTCGTACCTGTTAATCTCAGTCTCAGTTGAAAGTGAACATCATGATTCAGTCTTGGCCGGGCACCCTGGTGCTAAAGATACCACAGATCTCCTTACTTGGCATTTATGGTGGTCTGGGGTGCATTAGGATGTTTGGAAGTTTGTAGCTGCCTGTAGTGTGTACACCTTTTAAGACCCCTGATACTCGTCCATCTGGGTCCCTCCAACCATTGGTGATTCCCAGTAGACCTTGGACTCATCTATCAGTAGAATTCATTACTGATGTAGCCGTATCTGCAGGTAATACAGTTATTTTGGTGGTGGACAGGTTCAGCAAGATGTCTAATTTTATTGCTCTATTTGCTTTATCCAACGCCAAGATCTTGGCGCAAATTTTCATCAAAGAAATTGTAAATTATATGGGATGCCTGCCCATATTGTTTCTGTCTCCAGGGGGTGCAATTTATTACCGAGTTTTAGAAGGCGTTTTGCGCTCGGTTGAGGATCCATCTATTGTTTTCATCCACCGTCTAATGGGCAAACTGAACGCGTTAACCAGAATCTTGAGACTTATCTTAGGTGTTTTGTATTGAGAATCAGGAAAATTGGGTTACTTTATTTACCTCTAGCTGAATTTGCAGTGAATACCCGTTGTCATGAGTCTACTGGTAAGTTCCCATTCTTCAGGGCCTACTGTTTTCCTCCTCAGTTCAGCTCGTTTAATAGGAATTGTTCCTTGGGAATTCCTGAAGAGGAACAATTTTCATAATCTAATATGTCTGTGTGGCAAGGGGTTTTTCATAATTTGAAGAATATGGGTCCAAATATGAGTGTGGCTGATTGGAGACGTTTGGTGGGTCCAGACCTGTGTGTTGATGACTTGATATGGTTGTCCTCGAATATTATTAAGTTGAAGGTTCCTTCTTGGAAAGTGGGTTCCAGGTTCATTGTTCCCATCGTCAATCCTGTAGTATTTCGCCTTGCTTTGCCACCTACTTTTAGGATTCATAATGTGTTTCACCGGTGTTTCCTCAAAAAATATGTTGCTTTTTCTGAACCATCAACACTACTTCCATCTCTGGTCATAGTTGATTGGAATTTCAGATAGCTAGGATCATGGATTCTCGCTTTGTTTTGCGGTCTCTTCAGTATCTGGTACATTAAAAGGGTTACGGTCCTGAAGAGAGGATGTGAATACCAGGGCTGTGGAGTCGGAATCGTGGAGTTGAAATCGGAGCCCATTTTGGTGGAGTTGGAGTCGGTATAAAATGGACCAACTCCGACTCCTAAAATGTATAATAAATTGGGTACAGTAATTCAATGCAGTTTGTGGGGAATATTTTTTCATAAGAATTTGTGAAAGTTATGAATGTCCTATAAATGTCTGTCCTATTCCTGATCTAAGGTCTAGAATTTTAGCTGAGATGAATCTGTGCTGCAGTTTATGTTCATGATAAGTAGTGAAGCTCCTCCTCCACAGATAAGGGGAAAAATAACAAACACACAGTGAAAGAAAGCCTACATTCATCCCAGAACTTCTGGAGTGAACAGGAAAGCAGGATTAAGGAAGGTAAATACTTCTTTAAAGCATATCTAAACTTTCAATAAACTGTGCATAAATCAATAGTGCAGTATATGTTGTCTCTGTATGCTTGATGCTTCAGTTTGTTTTTTCTCTTAGCTCATGTTTGGAGAAATTAGCTGCTCTGATGACTTATATACACTATACATAGAATATAAGGGGAAAAACTGTTTTCTAACATCTCCGATTTGGACATAGGGTAACAGGATCGATGAGGACATATATTTGTGTGTGTTCTGGAATATGATTGTCATGGGTGTATCGCCACAAGGATCGTCGCGATTACACACTCTGACTTCTCACAGCTGAGTTGCTGTTTCTTTGTGTTTGGTAATGAGGGAGTTAATTTTACCTAGCTCTTTGCTAAGACTAGGTCCAGCCTCGCCCGGCTGCTTTTGATTATGTTCTAATTAGATTCCTTCATATACCTGCCAGTCTGCTTGTTAGATGCCGGTGAAAGCATTCATGTAGTCTAGCAGACTGGATCGGTTCTGAGAATACTTAAGCTAAGAGCTCCTTAGTTGTTTTTACTCTTATAGCTTATAGTTTATCTCTGAGACCTTAGGTGTTCCTACTGTGTGTGAGTGTTGTATGTAAGACTTTATTTACGTTATTTCTTGTCTTTCTTGTATGTCTTTCTGTTTATTAACCGTTACCTGTTCATTCCCTTTGGTGGTAATCAGGGTCCTTCTTAGGACTAGATTACAGTTGGCAGGGATTGATAGGAGACAGGGTTTACGCTGGTGGCCTGGACCTCTGTACCTTTAACAGTACCTCCAGGTAGAGGGATTAGTTAGGACCCCAGTTTAGGGTCAGCATAGACCCCGGTCACCCTCTAGCCGGAGACAGCGTATAACGAATTCCGTATTGACCCACTGGACATTCTGTCAGGTAATTCTATGTTATCATATATCTATGCGCATGTTATATAGTATGTTGCCCTTTTGATATAGATTACTGTCATCACATATATATATCTGCTATACAGCGTGACATTTTCACCGGCCCTACTAAAGATTCTCTCCAGCTGTCATGGATCCAGTAGCCCAGCTGGCCCGGCAGTTGCAGGGGTTGTCCATGGAGTTTGCAGACATTAAGTCCAAGGTTTTGTTCCCCCCGGAGCAAACCAGATCTGAACCTAAGGTTGCTCTCCCGGACAGGTTCACTGGTGGGCGGGACAAATTTTTTACTTTCCGGGAGGCATGTAAATTGTACTTTCGGCTGCAGCCTCGGTCATCTGGGAGTGAAGAGCAGAGGGTGGGAATTGTTATCTCGCTCTTACAAGGGGACCCTCAATCTTGGGCGTTCTCTATTCCTCCAGGCTCCCCAGATCTCCAGTCAGTGGATCGATTTTTTACTGCCCTGGGTCTGGTATATGATGATCCGGATCGAGTTTCCCTTGCTGAAACAAAGTTACGTAAAATACGGCAAGGAAATCGTCCAGCGGAGGAATATTCTTCTGAGTTCCGTAGATGGGCAACAGATACTCAGTGGAATGACCCAGCTCTTAGGAGTCAGTTTTGTCAAGGGTTGTCTGACAAATTAAAAGATGTGTTGGCTCAGTATGATTCTCCTCCATCACTGGAGGCTGCTATGGCCCTCGCTATTCGCATGGATAGACGAATTCGGGGAAGACGCGAGGTAACTCCGCCTCCCGTGATGACTCCACCTACTACTAAAGTCCCTTATACTGAGGTTCCCTGGTCTGTTCTGAGGAACCCATGCAGTTGGGAGGGACATCTTTTTGTAGGAGGGAATTGGCGGTGCACCGCAAGACTAGAAGGTGTTTCTTTTGCGGGAGAGAGGGACATTTTGTTGGGGGGTGTCCATCCCGGGCCTCTTTGAGCAAAGGAGTTAACCTGGGAGTGTGTATTTCGTCCCCAAATCCCTCTCAGTTTCTCGTGCCTGCGGAGGTGGTGATTGGTACTAGAACTGAGAGGATTTCTGTTTTTCTTGATAGTGGGTCCGGGGCTAATCTGGTGGACGCTCGGTTTGCCCAGGTGCATGGTATGCAACTGAGTGTATTGGCCAAACCGGTCCCTATAGTCTCTATTGATTCTAGACCTCTCGGTCAAGGTAGCTTGGTACAAGCTGTTCATAACATAGATCTTCGAGTAGGGGCAAGACATAAAGAGCAATTGTCTTGTTATGTGTTGGAGGGTCTACCTACTCCTATTGTGTTGGGACTTCCTTGGTTGGCTAAACATAACCCAGTGATTGATTGGCAATCCGGAAAGATAAGCCAGTGGGGTGAATTTTGCAGGAATAACTGCATGAGCACGGTCATCGGTGCGGTTGTGCCTAGGACTTTGTCTCCTTTTCTGGAGGACTTTGGGGAGATGTTCTCAGAGGAGGGGTGTAAAGAGTTACCTCCTCATCGCGCATATGACTGCTCAATAAAGTTGCTTCCTGATGCCTTATCTCGTACTTTCCCAGGGGCCGGGAAGACGGATGATCCGGTTCCTATTCCTCAGGAGGGAGTTGTAGTGTCAGCTGTATGCTCTGAGCTTGAGGGGGAGGTATTGGGGGCTCAGGGGGACGCCCCGGTGGGACTTCCAGGGAGACTGATAGTTCCAGATCGGTTAAGACTGAAGGTTACGGGGAACCGTTACAAACGGATGGCTGATAGGGGAGAGTTTCTGGTCTAGATCTGAAGGTGAACGATCTAGTTTGGTTGTCTACCAGGAATATAAAACTTAAAGTTTCCTCCTGGAGGTTGGGTCCCAGATTCATCGGGCCGTACAGGATCAGTTCCATAATTAATCCTGTGGCATTTCGTCTGGACCTCCCTCCTACGTTTAAAATTCACAATGTGTTTCACAAGTCATTACTTAAAAAGTATGTGGCACCAGTCATACCGTCACCTCTACCTCCGCCTTCAGTGGTGGTCAATGATAACGTGGAATTTCATGGGTCGAAAATCATTGACTCACGTCTCAGTCGCCGATCCCTTCAGTACTTGGTTCATTGGAGGGGGTATGGTCCTGTGGAGAGGACGTGGGTCCCTGCGTCTGATGTTAACGCAGATCGATTGGTTCGGACCTTTCACACAACTCACCCGGGCAGACCTGGCCCTGAGGGTCCGGAGTCCCCTCGTAGAGGGGGGGGTACTGTCATGGGTGTATCGCCACAAGGATCGTCGCGATTACACACTCTGACTTCTCACAGCTGAGTTGCTGTTTCTTTGTGTTTAGTAATGAGGGAGTTAATTTTACCTAGCTCTTTGCTAAGACTAGGTCCAGCCTCGCCCGGCTGCTTTTGATTATGTTCTAATTAGATTCCTTCATATACCTGCCAGTCTGCTTGTTAGATGCCGGTGAAAGCATTCATGTAGTCTAGCAGACTGGATCGGTTCTGAGAATACTTAAGCTAAGAGTTCCTTAGTTGTTTTTACTCTTATAGCTTATAGTTTATCTCTGAGACCTTAGGTGTTCCTACTGTGTGTGAGTGTTGTATGTAAGACTTTATTTACGTTATTTCTTGTCTTTCTTGTATGTCTTTCTGTTTATTAACCGTTACCTGTTCATTCCCTTTGGTGGTAATCAGGGTCCTTCTTAGGACTAGATTACAGTTGGCAGGGATTGATAGGAGACAGGGTTTACGCTGGTGGCCTGGACCTCTGTACCTTTAACAGTACCTCCAGGTAGAGGGATTAGTTAGGACCCCAGTTTAGGGTCAGCATAGACCCCGGTCACCCTCTAGCCGGAGACAGCGTATAACGAATTCCGTATTGACCCACTGGACATTCTGTCAGGTAATTCTATGTTATCATATATCTATGCGCATGTTATATAGTATGTTGCCCTTTTGATATAGATTACTGTCATCACATATATATATCTGCTATACAGCGTGACATTGATTCAGCACAAACATGCTCCCTCCCTCCTCCTCTCTTCATAGACTGTGAAGAAATATGATGTGAAGCATTTAGTGAGCTGTACCCTGAGACAAGCCTGACATTTAAAGTTCAGAGTAAAACAACATATTTTACATCTTTATACTTATCTGTCTTATTGTTTTATTTCTATCCAAAATTATACAGTGCATGATTACCTATTCTTGCAAGAATTACAATATACTGTATTTACTAGTGTATAAGCCAAGTTTTTCAGCAAATTTTGCACTGAAAACCCCCCTTCGGCTTATACACAATTGTCCCAGAGGGCCGGCTGGGAAGGGGGAGCAGCGGGACACAGAGGCAGGAGCAGGCAGCTGTAACTGTGCTCACTGCTAAAGAGAAATGAATATTCATTTCTCTTATAGTGCGCACAGTGACACCCGCAGCCGCTGACTTCCAGAAGACATCCTACTTCCCTTCCTGCGCACCGAGGAATAACATGGCTCTGCTCATTAAGGTTATGAATATGCACGCCTCTCCACTCCCATAGGCATGCAATATAAATATTCATTACCTTAATGAGCGGGGCCATGTGATCGCTCTGCAGGAAGATCTGCAGGCGCTGGAATGAAATGCTGCAAGGGCGCGCAAGAAGGTGAGTGGGATGTTTGTTTTTTTAATAGAAAACATGCACAAGATAGGGAATAAGGAGCCATATATACTAGGACAGCGATGGGGGAGCCATGCATACAAGGATAGGCGATAAGGAGCCATGCATACAAGGACGGGGGAGCCATGCATACAAGGACAGGAATGGGGGAGCTATGCATACCAGGACAGGGATTAGGGGACAATGCATACCTGGCTTATACTCGAGTCAATAAGCTTACCCAGTTTTTCGTGGCAAAATTAGGTGCCTCGGCTTATACTCGAGTATATACGGTACCTTTTTTTTTTACAGTACAAAATTATTTTAAGAGCGAATTTACATAATTACAAAATGTCTAAGAAGCATCTTATGAAGTAAGCTGTATTTGAGCATTTCACAGTGACTCAAAATAAAAAACATTTTGTATGTCAGTGTATAAGCGACCCAGATGAAAAATGCTGTGATGTCAAAATCAGTGCATATTCAGGCAGTGATAAAAATGCTACTTCAAGAGCTTCCAATCTAAAAAGACATTTACAACGCTGCCACCCAAACGTTTACAAAGCTGTTATTGAAAAAGATCACAGCAGCACCAAGAAACCAGAGACCAATGCCAGCAGCACCAAGAAACCAGAGACCAGTGCTTCCCACCAGGCAAAGGAGGTGGAAAGGGTGTCTGAAATATCAGTTACAAGATATTTTGTAATTGACAAAGTTACAGTAACAATGACAGCAGATGTGTTTAAAAGACAGCTCATCAAGCTTGTTGTGAAGGACATTATCATTATTTGCGTGACCAGGTTTTACAGCTCTTAATGGAGAAAAGAGCTCACAAACTTGGTGTTTCTCTGGAAAGAGAAAGTATTAGAAAGTTAGTGAGTGAAGAAGCCCTTAACCAAAAGGAAGATCTAAAAAGACTCTCAAGAGATGCTTTGTGTTTCTTGAAATGGATGCTTGCACACGTCACAAAGTGAATTATTTTACTATCAAGATTCGATATGTTTGTGACAACAAAAAAATTGTTACTAAAGGGTTTGCCACACTAAACGAGATCGCAAACGAGATCACTAACGAGATCACTAAAACGTCACTATTTTGCAATCTCGTTAGCGACCTCGTTGTGTGTGGCATGTAGCAACGATGTGGCCCCTGCTGTGATGTCGCTGATCGTTCACTAGAGTTCTGGACCGTTTTTTGATCATTGGCGTCCGCTGGTGAGCCTGAATCGCTGTGTTTGGCACCTTTTGCGAACGACGAGTGACCTCGTTTGTGACGCATATGTTTTTAGCGTCACGGAGTGGATCGCAATATCTGTAAGTTCTCTTTTGTGTCACAGAGAGGATCGCAGAAGTTGCAAAGCAGGCTAGCAGGACGCAGAGAGCAGGAGCGATGCTGGAAATTCCTATGAATCAGAAGCGCTCAGTACATGCTAATGACAGATCCTAACGACCGCCAAAGTCGTTAAAGAGATCGCTGACCGCTGATGTGTCGTTTACGAGATCTCCTGTTTGTCAGCTACTAGCGACCTAAAAGAGATCACACCAACGATTGCGTCGTTATCGTGATCGCTAACGAGATCACTTAAGTGTGGCAGTACCTTAAGACACTGGCAGTAAAAGATACTAAAACTCCTCACAGCAGCCAGTTTCTCCAGTCCTTAGTGGAAATAGTTCTGCAAGATTATGAACTCAAAAAAGAACAGGATCTTGCTATTGTAACTGATTATGCTTCAAACATGATAAGTATAATGAAACTGATGAATAAGAATAATGAAGGTGAACAGCACCTAGAAGAACATTTCACATTCTGTATGTTGGAGATCGAAGGCCACAGCCCTGTTCCCATAACGGAGGAACAAACAGATATTACTACAGAAGAACAGAGAAATGATTCTTTGCAATTAGATGATCTTGTTGAAGCTGCTTCACACCTCTTTCCTATTCATCACATTCGCTGTGTTGTGCATATACTGCAGCTGGCAATAAGAGATAGTCTGCAAGAGGGATATGCTGGAACTTTGATTAGCAAAGTGAGGAAATTGGCTATTGCTGCCAGAACCCCTAAAATTGATTCCATCTTGAAGAGACGTGCTGGAAAAGGGGCAATTGTGGATCAAGCCACTCGGTGGGGCAGCACCTATTTAATGACTGAGTGATTGCTTGAGCTGAAACCCTTCCTTGTAGATATGGCCAACTGTTAAGTTTCGGTAGCTGAGGAGTGCAGGTAAAAAGGCAATACACCAGAGCAGTTGGAATCTATGAGATTGCAGTACCCTGACTAACCACCACAACTAGAGGCAGCCGTGGAGCGTTCCTACGTTGGTCCTAGACGCCTCGTCACAGCCTGAGAAACTAACTACACCTAAAGATAGAAAGAGGAAAGCTATCTGCCCCGGAGCAGATCCCCAAAGAACATAGAAAGCCCCCAAACATGTAATGGCGGTTAGACAAGAAGAAATACTGACACAGACAGAAAATAGTATGAGCAAACGTTGGGGCCCAAACTACCTAAATAGAAAAGGATAGGAAGGGCACTTACTGCAATCTCAAAAAACCCTGAAAAGCACCAACTCTACTAATTTAAAAACACCTGAGATCACACGACCTCTACCACCTAAATTAGTTCTCTGGTGTAACAAAATCAAAACAGCAGCCACTGAAAAAAATGGAAAAAGCAAATGTACAAAAATCAGTGGCTGAACTAAACTGAGAGGGCAAAAGCCCCCGGAGGGGACCCTGAAGGCCCCCACAGAAGTGCAGGACAAAATGCAAAAATCAAGCACAAAAACAAAAAGAAGAAAATGTCTTATCTGTTAGCAGGAGATGCAGACACGACACAGCAGGCTACAAAGGAAACAGGAATTAAGGATTGAGACCAGAACAACTGATCACCGGCAACCCTGATGGGAAGGCGACTCCCTTATATAAGACCAGTCAGTAACACCTGATTCCCAATCCTCACAATCTTCACTGGACAGTCCAGTACTGCTTGTAACCACCAGAGGGAGCCTCTGCTCAGAACTCATTTCAAGTCCATTCACAACAGTACCCCCCCTTGAGGAGGGGTCACCGAACCCTCACTTGAGCAACCAGGTCGGTCAGGATGAGTTCTATGATACGCACGGATGAGTCTCCTAGCATGGATGTCCGAAGCAAACACCCAAGAATTGTCTTCCTGACCATAACCTCTCCACTTAACCAAATACTGGAATTTCCGTCTAGAAAAACGAGAATTCAATATTTTCTCAACCACAAACTCCATATTGCCCTCAACCAGAACAGGGTCAGGAGGCAAAGCAGTAGGAACCACTGGCTCAACAAACCTCTTCAACAAGGACTTGTGGAACACGTTATGGATCTTAAATGTCCCTGGAAGAAGCAAACGAAAAGAAACAGGATTAAGAATCTCCATGATCTTATAAGGTCCAATGAACCTAGGCTTAAATTTAGGAGATGCCACTCTCCTAGGAATATTTTTTGAGGACAACCAGACCAAGTCCCCCACTTTAAACCGAGGACCATCAGTCCTATGCCTGTTAGCAAACCGCTGGGCCCTCTCCTGAGAGAGGGACAACCTCTCCACTACCTGGTCCCAAATCTGTTGCATACGCTCCACAACAGAGTCAACACCTGGACAGACAGAAGCCTCCGTCTGTCCTGAAGAAAATCGAGGGTGAAACCCAGAATTACAGAAAAATGGAGACATCAAAGTGGCAGAGCTAGCCCTATTATTAAGAGCAAACTCAGCCAAAGGCAAAAAAGAGACCCAGTCATCCTGATCAGCAGACACAAAGCATCTTAGATAAGTCTCCAATGTCTGGTTTGTTCTCTCAGTTTGACCATTGGTCTGAGGATGAAACGCCGAGGAGAAAGACAATTGAACACCAAGTTTAGAACAAAAGGTCCTCCAAAATCTGGAAACAAACTGGACTCCTCTGTCAGACACAATGTTCTCAGGAATGCCGTGTAAACGAACCACGTGCTGAAGGAACAAAGGCACCAATTCAGAGGAGGAAGGCAACTTAGGTAATGGCACAAGATGTATCATCTTGGAAAACCTATCACAAATCACCCAGATGACGGTCATTCTCTGAGAAACAGGGAGGTCGGAAATGAAATCCATAGAGATATGGGTCCATGGTCTCTTGGGCACAGGCAATGGCATCAACAAACCACTAGAGCGAGAGGAAGGCTTGGAGCGAGAGCAAGTCCCGCAGGACTGCACAAATTCCCT
Source organism: Oophaga sylvatica (assembly GCA_033576555.1). Lineage (NCBI taxonomy): Eukaryota > Metazoa > Chordata > Amphibia > Anura > Dendrobatidae > Oophaga > Oophaga sylvatica. Next base: position 50,151 of record JARQOD010000200.1, on the reverse strand, counting down.
GACATCACGAGACAAGGTAGGCCACCAAAAGGACCGACTAACCAAGTCTCTGGTACCAAAAATTCCGGGATGACCGGCCAACGCGGAACAATGAATCTCAGACATCACACTCTTTTTCCACTGGTCCGGGACAAACAATTTCCCAACAGGGCAGCGCTCGGGCCTATCCTCCTGACACCCCTCCAGAGCCAGTCTCAAATTGAGCGAGATGGCGGAAAGAACTACACCTTCCTTCAAAATAACAGAAGGATCAGATACCTCAGGAGAGTCCGCAAGGAAACTCCTCGAGAGGGCATCCGCCTTAACATTCTTAGTGCCAGGAAGAAAGGAAACCACAAAATTAAAACGTGTGAAAAACAAGGCCCACCTGGCCTGTCTAGGATTAAGTCGCTTGGCAGATTCCAGATAAACCAGATTCTTATGGTCCGTAAGGACCACCACCTGATGTTTGGCTCCCTCCAGCCAATGTCTCCACTCTTCAAAAGCCCACTTCATGGCCAATAACTCCCGATTACCCACGTCATAATTACGTTCAGTAGGAGAAAATTTTCGAGAGAAAAAGGCACAAGGGTTACTTTTAGAGGTCTCTGGATCTCTTTGGGACAAAACGGCACCTGCCCCAATTTCAGAGGCATCTACCTCCACCTGAAATGGCAGAGAAACATCAGGCTGCCGTAGAACAGGAGCAGAAGTGAATCTTTGCTTAAGTTCCTGAAATGCAGAGACTACCTCAGGAGGCCAATTCACCACATCAGAACCCTTTTTGGTCAAATCAGTTAATGGTTTAACAATAACCGAGAAATTACCAATAAATTTACGATAAAAATTGGCAAAACCCAAAAATCTCTGAAGAGCCTTTAATGAAGTAGGTTGGACCCAATCACAGATGGCCTGAACCTTGACCGGGTCCATTTCAATAACAGATGGGGACAAAATGAATCCCAAAAATGAGATCCTCTGTACGCCAAAAAGACACTTTGATCCCTTCACATACAGAGCATTCTCTCTTAAAATCTGGAATACAGTTCGAACATGTTTCACATGAGAGTCCCAGTCATTAGAAAAAAATCAAGATATCATCCAAATAAACAATCAGAAATTTATCCACAAAATCCCTGAAAATGTCATTCATGAAGGACTGGAAGACAGAAGGAGCATTAGTGAGCCCAAAGGGCATCACAAGGTACTCAAAATGCCCCTCAGGGGTATTAAATGCCGTCTTCCATTCATCCCCATGCTTAATGCGAATAAGGTTATATGCCCCCCTGAGGTCAAGCTTGGTAAACCAAGTAGCGTTTTTCACCCTGGAAAACAGGTCAGAAATCAAGGGTAACGGATATTGATATTTCACAGTAATATTGTTCAAAAGACGATAATCAATACACGGCCTTAATGAACCATCCTTTTTGGCCACAAAGAAAAAACCGGCACCTAAGGGTGAAGAGGATGGTCTGATATGACCCTTCTCCAATGACTCCTTGATATAAGACCGCATAGCGTCATGTTCAGGTACAGACAAGTTAAAAAGGCGACCTTTAGGGAATTTACTACCAGGCACTAATTCAATAGCGCAGTCATAGCTCCTATGGGGAGGCAAGGATGCAGATTTACTTTCGCTAAACACATCAGAAAAATCAATCAAAAAGTCAGGAACATCCTGAGCCTGGGGGGAGGCAGAAAAAACAGGAGTGTTGGTATTAACACATTGGCAGCCCCAACTGGTTACAGACACAGATTTCCAATCCAAAACAGGATTATGAGACTGTAACCAAGGGAAACCCAGTACGATAATGTCATGCAGATTATACAGAACCAAAAATTTGCAGCTCTCCTGATGATCAGGTTCAACCCTCATTATCACCTGAGTAGAGAACTGAGGTTTATTCTCAGCTAAAGGGGTAGAATCGATCCCCAGTAGGGGAATAGACTTCCGTAGGGGTATCAAGGGAAACCCACAACGTTTAGCAAAATCAAAATCCATCAGGTTAATAGCTGCTCCCGAATCAACGAAAGCCTGAGCAGAAAATGAGGACAGAGAGCATATCAGAGTAACAGTTAATAAAAACTTAGTCTGAACACTACCCAAGACAACTGAGCATGCAAAACGTCTTCCCCGCTTAGGGCAGACTGAAATAGCATGAGAGGCATCACCACAGTAGAAACATAACCCATTGCGCTTTCGAAACTCATGACGCTGTGCCCCAGAAGCCACTCTATCACACTGCATGGATTCAGAAGCAGGTTCACAAGGAAACACTATTCCACGCATACTTCTCCGCTCACGCAAACGTCTGTCAATTTAAATCGCTAATGACATAGAATCATTGAGACCAGAGGGGACAGGGAATCCCACCATAACATCCTTTACATTATCTGACAGACCCTTCCGAAAAAGGGCTGCCAAAGCGTCGTCATTCCATTTGGTCAGGACTGCCCACCTACGGAATCTCTGACAGTATAACTCAGCGTCATCAAGTCCCTGATTTAATGCCAACAAGGCTTTTTCAGCTTGATCAGAGACATTAGGCTCATCGTACAATAACCCCAAGGCCTGAAAAAATGCATCAACATCACTCAAAACAGGATCCCCAGGTGTCAGGGAAAAAGCCCAATCCTGAGGATCTCCGCGCAGGAGAGAGATGACAATTTGAACCTGCTGCTCTGCGTTCCCTGAGGACTTAGATTTTAAGGCAAAAAACAATTTACAATTATTTTTGAAATTCAGAAACTTGGCTCGATCCCCCAAAAACAAATCTGGCATGGGAATCCTAGGTTCCACAACAGGCAACCTAGCAAGATAGGTAGCAATACTCCGAACCTCAGTGGCAAGCTGATCCACACGGCCAGACAGCTGTGCAAACTCCATTGAGAGAAAAAATCCTCCCCAGCACCCAGAGATACAGAGGGAAAAAAAAAAAATGCAACAAACAGAAAAATATCTCTGACAACTATGACAACCTTTTTTTTTTTTTTCTTTCACAATATTTTCCCTTCTGTGAGTACCATACAATTTTCAATTTTTTATGGCCGGTGATACTGTTAAGTTTCGGTAGCTGAGGAGTGCAGGAAAAAAGGCAATACACCAGAGCAGTTGGAATCTATGAGATTGCAGTACCCTGACTAACCACCACAACTAGAGGCAGCCGTGGAGCGTTCCTACGTTGGTCCTAGACGCCTCGTCACAGCCTGAGAAACTAACTACACCTAAAGATAGAAAGAGGAAAGCTATCTGCCCCGGAGCAGATCCCCAAAGAACATAGAAAGCCCCCAAACATGTAATGGCGGTTAGACAAGAAGAAATACTGACACAGACAGAAAATAGTATGAGCAAACGTTGGGGCCCAAACTACCTAAATAGAAAAGGATAGTAAGGGCACTTACTGCAATCTCAAAAAACCCTGAAAAGCACCAACTCTACTAATTTCAAAAACACTTGAGATCACACGACCTCTACCACCTAAATTAGCTCTCTGGTGTAACAAAATCAAAACAGCAGCCACTGAAAAAAATGGAAAAAGCAAATGTACAAAAATCAGTGGCTGAACTAAACTGAGAGGGCAAAAGCCCCCGGAGGGGACCCTGAAGGCCCCCACAGAAGTGCAGGACAAAATGCAAAAATCAAGCACAAAAACAAAAAGAAGAAAATGTCTTATCTGTTAGCAGGAGATGCATACACGACACAGCAGGCTACAAAGGAAACAGGAATCAAGGATTGAGACCAGAACAATTGATCACCGGCAACCCTGATGGGAAGGCGACTCCCTTATATAAGACCAGTCAGTAACACCTGATTCCCAATCCTCACAATCTTCACTGGACAGTCCAGTACCGCTTGTAACCACCAGAGGGAGCCTCTGCTCAGAACTCATTTCAAGTCCATTCACAACAGCCAACCCTCAGGTAACACTACATAAAGGTCTATGACACAGGTGGCTGAATTGAAAGAATTGCTTCATCACACATTTACAGTGACTAAAAAGTTACAAGCTGAGGATTTAACTCCTGGCATTTTTATAAAGGAGTGGAAGAACTTGTCGTTTTGCCTGTCCCAAAGACGAGGTTTAATCACAGATGGCATTGGCTGCTTCAATGAAACGGAGAGAGACACTGCTATTAGAAAATAAAATTCTTCTGGCAGCTGTTTATGTGGACCCGAGTCATCGTTTATTGCTGGATGATCAACAGCTTACTAAAGGAAAAGAAGATCTGATTGAGGTAGCAGTTAGGATGAGAGGATTACAGAATCATAGAATGGTAGAGTTGGAAGGGACCTCCTGGGCCATCTGGTCCAACCCCCTGCTCAAAGCAGGATTCTCTAAATCATCCCAGACAGATGTCTGTCCAGCCTCTGTTTGAAGACTTCCATTGAAGGAGAACTCACCACTTCTCGTGGCAGCCTGTGCCATTCATTGATCACCCTAACTGTCAAAAAGTTTTTCTAATATCTAATCTGTCTCCTCCCATTCAGTTTCATCCCATTGCTTCTAGTCTTTCCTTTTGCAAATGAGAATAAAGATGATCCTTCTACAATGTGACAGCCCTTGAGATATTTGTAGACAGCTATTAAGTCTCCTCTCAGTCTTCTTTTTTGCAAGCTAAACATTCCCAAATCCTGCAACCGTTCCTCATAGGACATGGTTTGCAGACCGGTCACCATTCTGGTGGCTTTTCTCTGAACTTGCTCCAGTTTGTTGATGTCTTTTTTAAAATGTTGTGCCCAAAACTGGACACCGTATTCCAGATGAGGTCTGACCAAAGAGGAGCAGAGGGCAATAATGACCTCACGTGATCTAGACTGTATTCTTCTGTTGATACATCCTAGAATTGTATTTGCCTTTTCTGCTGCTGCATCACACTGTTGACTCATGTACAGTCTGTGATCAATTAGTATACCCAAGTCTTTTTCACATGTGCTGTTACTTAGCCCTATTCCTCCCATTTTGTATATTCTTTTTTCATTGGCCAAGAGCAAGAGGACTCGGGTCCTGCCAATGCTGCTGTTGCCATTTCTTCATCCTCATCAGATGAGGAGTTTGATTTCGACAAGCGTTTGGACGACATAAAGCAGGCAAAGCATTGCCGCAGGGGAAAAAAATTCCCGATCTGGTCATGTCAGGGGTTAACCATTCTCAGCCTCTGTCTGGGTTCAGGTTTGCTATTTATCACTGCTGCTTCCTGCAGGCAATGTCAGTTATAGTTCTGCCTACGGCGTGAGTAGCTGACTCTGGGGCATCCTGATTTGTCCTGCTGTGATTCCTGACTTGACCCGTGTCTGTTAAATTCCCTCTCCCTGTGCCGACTGTTTCCCCTGTGTGTTGTGACTTACTTGTACTTGAACTCGGCTTGGACCTGACCTGCTCTTTGTCTGTCTTTGGCACATCCGCTCCTGACAGTTACTGATCCTTTGGCTTGTCCCTGACCCTGAGTTTGTATATTCCTTTGGTACTGCATTACAGTCTAGGATTTGACCCGGCTTATTTTACTATTCTGCTGCCACCTGGTGGCAACCTCGCTGCTGCACAGCAAGTCTGCTTCATCTGTGTGTAAACCTCCTTCCACTCTATCGCCATCTAGTGGAGTTTGCATCTACCTGCATTGCAGCAGTGTGATATTATAACTGACCCAAAAACAGAGTTTTTTTTCTCTGCTCCTTTTCTATGGATCCGCTTCGTACCTTGGCAGATACGATGTCTAGTTTGACACAAATGATGCAGGATTTGTCTGTGGAACATAGGACTCTGGCCACATCTCATAACCAACTGCAAAGGGAGCTTTTTGAAACTGTAAAATCTTTTCAGGGTTCTATTTCCCTGTCTGTCTGTAAACACTCTGACACTTGATGTTTTGGGGCACTCTCCTGAACCTACGGTCAGGCTCCCAGATACCTTCCCTGGAGAAAAGAGAAGTTCCGTGCATTCAGGGAGAGTTGCAAGCTACTGTTCTCTCTTAGACCCTGAGCCTCTTGAGATGAGAGTCAGCGGGTGGGGATAATTATTTACTTACTTCGGGAGGGACCTCAATCGTGGGCTTTCACTTTACCTGCTACTGCCCCTAAACGTTTGTCTGTGGATAGGTTCTTTGAGGCCTTAGGACTTGTTTTTGACAAACCTGACCGGATCGTAGTGGCAGAGGACACAATCATGGGTCTCTTTCAGGGTAAGCTTTTGGCCGAGTGCTATTGCTCCGAGTTCTGACGATGGTCCACTGAGGTGTCCTGGAACGACTTTGCGCTTAGGTGTCCGTTCAGGAGAAGACTGTTGGATCAGCTGAAAGACACTCTAGCTCTCCATCCACCACCCAGCTCCTTGGAGGAGGCTATGACTCAGGCTATCAATATGGATCGGATGCTGCAGGAGAGAGGTGTTACACAGAGAAAGGTTCCTTTGCTTCCTGCTAATTCTGTTGTTATGCCACCTTCCAAACCTATGGAGGTGGAGGCAACCAACCGAGTCAAGAAGAAGAAGAGGAGACGGCGACGTGATGGAAATTTGTGTTTCTACTGTGGAAATCCCGGACATTGGAAAAAGGACTGCCCCTCCTGCCCACCGACTATCAAGCGGCTGAGTCTGGGTGACTGTCCAGGAGGTCACCCAGACTCTCAGGTACCTTTTATCCTTGTTTTCTAAAATATTGTTGGAAGTGGAACTTTGTTGGGGAGTTGCTTCACGCTCACTTCTGCCTTCGTGGACTGCGGGTCGTCCATGAACTTTATTGACTCTAACTTGGTGACCAAGTGTAAGTTAGGGACAGTTAGGCTGGAGACCACAATTCATATTGTTGTCATTGACAAAACACCGCTGACTAAGAATGTCATTAAATTTGTCTCGGAGGAGTTTCTCCTCAAGGTGGGTTCCTTGTATCAGGAACGTATTTCATGTTTTGTTTTGGACAATCTTCCTGCGGGACTGGTGTTGGGATTTCCTTGGTTACAGTTACACAATCCTGTGATAAACTGGGAATCTCGGGATATTGTTAAATGGGGTCCTAATTATGTTAAAGGTTGTCTTGCTACTGTAGTTGTGTCATCTATTAATCTGGATGGTATTCCGGAGTGCCTGAAGGAGTTTAAGGATGTTTTTTCTGAAAAGGAGGCCGAGGTCTTAACACCACACCGCCCTTTTGACTGTACTATCACTCTGGTTCCGGGTGCTAAATTGCCCAAGGCCCCATCTGTATAGCCTCTCCGGCCCGGAGCGAACCGCTATGAAGGAGTATATCTTTGAAAGCCTACGTAAAGGTCACATCTGTCCCTCTGTCTCTCCTGCGGTGGCTGGATTCTTTTTTGTAAAAAAAAGATGGTGGTTTTGTGCCTGTGCCTCGATTTTCAGGAATTATATAAGATCACAGTAAGAAATACCTATCCCCTCCCGCTCATCCCTGATCTGTACAACAAATTATCTGGAGCCAAGTGGTTTTCTAAAATGGACCTCAGGGGAGCATATAATCTAATCCGTATTCGGGAGGGGGATGAGTGGAAAACGGGATTTCTTACCTCTGTAGGTTTGTTTGAGAATTTGGTTATACCCTTATGCCTTTGGTCTCACTAATGCGCCGCCGTTTTTCAGAATTTTATTAACCATGTATTTTCTGATTTTCATTGGGCTCTTTATGGTGGTGTATTTAGATTATATCCTTGTGTTTTCTTCTGACAAACAAGCTCACATGGGTCATCTACGTGCAGTTCTCCTGAGGTTACGGGAGAACTAGCTTTTTGCAAAACCTGAAAAATGCTCATTTTTTGTTCAAGAGCTGTCGTTTCAAGGGTTTATGCTGTCTGCTAAGGGGTTTCGTATGGACACTGGGAAGGTACGGAACATTGTGGATTGGATGCAACCCAGAGACTTGAGGGGTCTTCAGCGTTTTTTGGGTTTTGCCAATTAGTACAGGAAAATCATTAAGGGATTTTCACAGGTGGTCAAACGCCTCACTGATCTTACTCGTAAGAGGGCTGATCTCAAAAACTGGTCAGCTTCGGCAGTGGCGGCATTTTCTTCATTAAAGGAATGCTTTATGTCTGCCCTGTTTTGTCTAGCCCGATCGGTCTGAACCATTCATCGTTGAGGTGGATGCATTGGAGGTGGGGGCGGTGTGTGGGCCCAAAATAGACCTCAAAATAGCAGAGGATGCAAGACGCCCCAGGAATCTCACAGAACTGGAGGCATTCTCCATGGAAGAATGGATGAAAATCCCTCCAACAAGAATTGAAAGACTCGTCTGACTATAAAAAGCGTTTACAAGCTGTGATACTTGCAAAAGGGGGTGGTATTAGGTGCTAACGATGCAGGGTGCACAAACCAGTATTATCCCATCTTCCTTTTTAAAATGTAAAATATGAAAATATATTTATTTTTTGCCTAAAATGCAAAGGAAATGTGTCATCTTTAATTTTAGGCCTTTTAGAGAACATTTAATGCCTAACTGTCCACAATAACTATATTTGTCCAGGGGTGCCCAAACATTTTTATTCCATGGTATTCTGTCACTGTGAATTTCCTACAGATGTACTCATGGAAAGAAATCCACCAGAGAGATGTCCCCGTCCTCTGTATTCCCAGGACTGTCCACAGGAGAATCACAGTGTCCTGGAGGGTCATCAGGTAGACGACGCTGAGCCCTGTACCGGATCTGTATATGGGGGGACATTTCGGGTCGGGGTCATAGATTTTGGTGTTTGTTTTTGTGTTGTGCTGATTGTTACATCTGATATATCAGGAACATCCAACTAAGAATAAAGTGAAGGATGAGACAGAAGAAGAAGCGATGACGAGGGGGGATCAGCCGTGTGTGAGTGACGTGGAGGAGATTTCGGTAGATGTTTCCACAGGTATGTAATAATGACCAGCATGTGACGATGATGTCTGACGTGTGTCGATGATGACCGATGTGTGATACCATGTAAAAGTTTCTGGTACAGTGAGGCTTTGTCCGTTGTCCACATCACACAGAAATGTCCGGTGATGGCGCGGCTGCTCCTGTAAAGAGTCTGGCGGTGCACCGATAAATAATGGGGCTGTCTTCACACCTTCTTAATGATTTAGAAAGCACATTTTTAATTTTCCTGATGATACCTTTTTTAATATTACTTCCATCGTTTACTTACATATTTTCTTACACAAGTCCTGTGCTGCCATATAAATGACCTCAGCTTTTGATTCAGACAGAACCTTTGCTGGAAGATTCCCGATATTGAGGCAGATGGAGGCACTGTGGACGCAGTCTGTCCTATGATCCAACGGTGTCTATCTTTTTAGGCTTGCATAAAAGCACGATCGACCAGTGTTGTGCACCTCTGAAAAGAAGGACACCACTGAACTGAGTCCACAGTAACTCTGCTGCCTCATTATAGTGAATGGATCTCTCGGGGATGTCCTCTGAATCATATATTTTGTAGATTTAGATGGAAACCCGATGTTAGTACTCAGCGTAGAGCCACACAGGGTAAATGTGATCCAAAAAGTTCTTTACCCCAAAATGCCACCAATAAAAGCTTGTACTCAACCTACAAAAAACAAGTCCCGACTCAGATTCCTCAGTTATTATCAGAAATATTGGGGCTTCCACATTACTGGTAGCACAAAGGCTCTGGAAAAGTGACGTGTCTCCCACCAAAAGAAATCCAGCAAAATCTGCGCTTCCAAGTACCGAGCCCCACAGTGTGCCTAAACCACAGTTAGTATCCACATGTTTGGCATTACTAATAAAATAATTAATTAAATACAATAAACAGTAAGAGGTATATAAAAAACACCAATGTATATACGATACACAAGAATTTCAAATGAGTATCTTGACAAATGAAGGACACAGGTAAAAAAAGTCCAAAGAACACTGATAACTGTGAAAATCTGACCAGAAGAACAAAATTCTTTGAAAAAAAAAGACCATATAGTAAAATGTGTATTCACCTTTAAGGGCACTTAACAAGTTGGCTAATCAAAGATGCATCCTCACCCGTCATGGTCATAGTGTGTCAAAGGACTGCCAGCCCCTAACTCTAATATTAAAAACCTTACCATTTGTCAAGTCGCATGTCGTTATCTTCCTTATTACCGGTCTTTTCACTGACTGGTGTTTTCATTATAAGCTCCATAAATATATATTTAGAAATCTCTTTTGTGTTGTAGATTGGATGTGATTTTTTTCATTCTTTCATCCTCAGGAAATCCTTGTGAGAATAACGGTTTATCACTCAATTGTAAAAAAGAGGATATCAGGAAGCCCTCTAATGGAGAAAACCTCATTACCCTTCATGGACTTCACAGTACTTCACTTTCTCATAATCCTCCTAATCATGAGGAACCTTCTCCTGAGCAATCTCACATTGTTACCACAATTCCAGGTGACAAAGTGGATACAAGATTTCAGTGTGACAAGCAACTTGCAAAAATCTCAGATTTTTTAACACAAAGAAAGCATAAAGGAAAAAAGCCATACTCCTGTTCAGAATGTGGGAAATGCTTTACATATAAATCAAAATTTGATATACATGAGAGAATTCACACACGAGAGAAGCCGTATTCATGTCCAGAATGTGGGAAATCCTTTATAGATAAAGGACATCTTATTAGACATCAGAGAATTCACACAGGAGAGACTCCATATTCATGTTCATTCTGTGAGAAATGCTTTACACATAAATCAAATCTTGTGAAACATGAGAAAAGTCATAGCGAAAAGAAGCCGTATTCATGTTCAGAATGTGGGAAGGCCTTCACAGCTAAAACGAGTCTTAATAGACATCAGAGACTTCACACAGGAGTGAAGCCATATGCATGTCCAGAATGTGGGAAATGCTTTATAGATAAAGGAAAACTTATTATACATCAGAGAATTCACACAGGAGAAAAGCCTTATTCATGTTCAGAATGTGGGAAATGCTTTATAGATAAAGGAAATCTTATTATACATCAGAGAATTCACACAGGAGAAAAGCCATATTCATGTTCAGAATGTGGGAAATGCTTTACAACTAAATCACAATTTGTTACACATGGGAGAATTCACACAGGAGAGAAAAGCCATTTTCATGTTTAGATATGTGGGAAATCCTTCAAAGATCAAACGAATCTTATTAGACATCAGAGACTTCACACAGGAGAGAAGCCGTATTCATGTTCATTCTGTGAGAAATGCTTTACACATAAATCAAATCTTGTGAAACATGAGAAAAGTCATAGCAAAGAGAAGCCACATTCATGTTCAGAATGTGGAAGGCCTTCACAGCTAAAACGAGTCTTAATAGACATCAGAGACTTCACACAGGAGTGAAGCCGTATGCATGTCCAGAATGTGGGAAATGCTTTATAGATAAAGGAAATCTTATTAGACATCAGAGACTTCACACAGGAGAAAAGCCATTTTCATGTTTAGAATGTGGGAAATGCTTTATAGAAAAAGGAAAACTTATTATACATCAGAGAATGCACACAGGAGAAAAGCCATTTTCATGTTCAGAATGTGGGAAATCCTTCAAAGATCAAGCGAGTTTTAGTAAACATAAGATACTTCACACAGGAGAGAAGCCGTATTCATGTTCATTCTGTGAGAAGCGCTTTGGACATAAATCAAATCTTGTGTCACATGAGAGAATTCATAGCAAAGAGAAGCCGTATTCGTGTTCAGAATGTGGGAAATCTTTTAAGCATAAATCATGTTGTGTAAAACACGAGAGAAGGCATCCAGGAAATAAACTGTAATTATATGTTTTTTAAATGTTAATAAACATTGCTCAGCATAAATGAGTACACCCTCTTTGATCGGTAAGATTATAATTAATATCACACTGAACACAAGAACAATTTCTAAAATGTTGCCAACTCTGAGTTTCATAGAACTTTTTTTGGAATAAAAACACAAAAGTAAGGTTAATAATATAAATTTCATTACAAAATCTTCAGTTTTAGGGCTCATACTCACTTGAGCCGAAAACAGATGATTTTCAGCCGATAAAAAATCTGATTCAAATCGGACCAATGTTATTCAATAGGTGACATCTCATTTGCGATTTTTTCTCAGCCGAAATCGGTGTGAGAAAAAAATCACAACATGCTGCGATTTGATGCGATTTTGGCATGATCATCACTAATGCAATAGATGGTGATATAAAAAAATCGCATGCAAATCACATGACAATTGCACATAATCGGACCATCCTGAAAACTGACCGATTTTTTTCCAGCAAGTGAGTATGAGCCCTTACTCAAATTAGTTGATGCAAAAATTAGTGCACCCCAAAAGCTACATCTTGCATTTTGTTTGGTTTCCATGATTTTTAAGCACAGCTTCAAGTCTTCTATGCATGGAAAGAACAAGTTGGTGACATAATACATCATCTATCTTTTTTCCTTCTTCAAGAACTAGCTCTCTTTTGAGTAGATGATGGATGGAGAGTGATGACAACTTGTCTCTTCAGGATTCACCATAGGTGTGTGGTTGGGTTCAAATCAGAAGACACTTGGCCTCTGAATCACTTTCACCCTGTTCAGAAATACAACATTGGCCTTACATGTGTGTTTTGGATCATTGTCATGTTGGAGAAGTGCAGGTCTACCAAGAGCACGGAGTGATGGCAGCATCTTCTCTTTCACTGTAGAGTAGAACATCTGTGAATTCATGATGCCATCAATGAAACGTAGCTCCTGACACCAGCAGCACTTGTGCAATCTCCACATAAGGACACTGCCACCACCAGGTATAATGTAGGTTCCATGCATTTCTCATTGTATTTCTCACCTTTACAATGTCATACAGTTTTGGAGCCATCAGTTTCAAAACAAACGTTTATTTTGGTCTCCTCTCTCCAGAGTCCCAGGAGTCTTCATATTTATTATGTGTTGTGGGGCTGAGAACATCCTTAATGTGTCCCCAGTGGCGTAGCAACTGTTTGTGGCGCCCGGGGCGGTCGAAAAATTTGCCGCCCTTTGGTCAGACCGCCCCCCCACGCTACGCCACTGGTTACGATATAGCAGAATAGGGGGCGTTGAAGGGGAAGGTCAAGGGGTGGGACGGGGCAGGACAGGGGGCACGATATAGCAGAACAGGGGGCACGATATAGCAGGACAGGGGGTACGATATAGCAGAACAGGGGGCGCGATATAGCAGGACGTGGTGGGACCCCAGTGATAATGACAGGAGCCCCCTCCCCCAGCAGCAGACATGGTGGGACCCCCAGTGATAATAACAGGAGCCCCCTCCCCCGGAGAAATCACAGACACACGTGACTCTGACCGGCTTCATATCTCCGCTGTGCATTATCTTGCCTCCACAGCGGATGGATACTGTCACAATTTCACATCTAGTCTCAGGGCTGCTCTATTCAGGAAGAAGTAGAACTACAAGTCCCAGGAACTTGAGGAACCACAAGTCTGTAATAGAAGTTTCCATGGGGAAGAACAAGTCCCGTGTAGCCACCAGGTGGACTACAGCTCCCATCACGGCGGTTAGAGGGACACACGCTCCTGAGTCCTGACATTACCTGATGTCCCGGCCACCAGGACCCCGAGCAGCAGAGCAGCAACCACCGGCGGCGCCATCTCCGATACCGACTGCGGGGAGTCCGCACCGTCCTGTGTACAGAGCCCAGCGGGAGGATGGAAGCCGGCACTCACTCTACCTGTACTGAAAGCTGACTGTGTCCAGCGGGGCTGCTGCGCGCTTCTCCTGCAGAGGAGAGGAATCCGAATTGCTGCCGCACCGCCCCCACACACGTGCCGCCTGGGGCGGACGCCCCCCCACGCTACGCCACTGCACTGCGGACACAGACAGAAAAAGGCCCTGTGCCAGAACAATATATGGGCCCCACGCAGTCCAATAGATCATCAGCATTGTACATATACGATATTGGGCTACAATCTGTTATAAGATTGCAAGGCATCACATGCTTAGATTACAAGTATCCGCTGAAATGGGTTACCTGAAAAAAAGAGGTTCTGCATATTGGGACAGTGTATTTTTAAAGGCTTTGCCTTGGCTTCATGGGATCCAATAAAGGTATGTGCCGACAATCAGGAATTGCTGCGGGTTTGACCGCATAGTGGATGGGATGTCTAGAAATCGGATCACGCGGATCACCCGCGGATACTGACATGCGGAGCGTCTTTTAAGACCGCAGCATGTCAACTTCTCTTGCGGAGACGCTACAGAAGTTATATCAATAGAACGTATTGAACGCGGTAAATCTGCATTGGTTCAGTGAACACTTGTGGATTTACCTGCATTCAATAGAAGGCAGCAAAAATACTCTGCTACTTCCAGATTGTGGGAACATAGCCTAATACCATATCATGGAGAGGGAGGCGATTCGTGTGCCCTCCATGATGCCTCTACAGCATAGTATCCAAAATGTAGATCTAATAGATTTAATGCAGACATGACATACTGCATATTTGCTTGAAATGGGTCAGAATTGCTTGAGTGCAGACCATCCACCTATACCCTGTAGACTGCACGCCACCTCGGTTGTATAACACGTCCCATGGAGAGTTGCATAAGCCTCTCCATTCATCACTTCCCACCCAATCACTGGTCAGGACTGTGACTCACTTCGCCGTCCTCCCTCATTACTGGCCCCTGTAGCCTTTCCTGACACACACACACACAGCACCGCACTACATATAAACAGACACACACAGAGACACGTCTTACCTGTCCAGCGACACGCTCTCTGCCACAGCCGGCCGCTGAATGATGAAGTCATTCAGCGGCGCTGCTGTGAGAGGAAGCGCCGGCGCCCCCTGGAGCTCGGAGCTGCAGCAGCGGAGGCACGGGAGAGGTAAGTATTGGGCGGGGCCAACTGATGCCGGGGCCCTGAGCAGGCGGGGGGCGGGTGGCGGCGCTGACACCGCTCTCCTCCGCTAACGGGCGCGGGGGTGCCAGACGGCGAATGGGCCCGGCACTTGCCCGGGTGTGCCGCCCCCACACATGTGCCGCCTGGGGCGGACCGCCACCCCCGCCCCCCTCCACGCTACGCCACTGTGTGTCCCCAATGCAGTGACTTCAGGTTCCCCACATATTGCAGTGGGAAAGCTTCACACTATATGATGTCACGATAATATGAATATGCTCATATCCTAAGTACACTCGGAGAACTTTCCACTGCATTAACTGGGACACACACCCGCTTCCCTTCCCCCCATTAGGTTTGTGTAAAGTACACATGCTGCAGCAATGATCCCCCTTACAGTTTCCCCCCTGTGTAGTTTTAAGGCCCTAAATTGGTTACAAGCAGCCTGAAGCACATGGCAAACCAAAACTTCTTTGTCCTAGTACAGTGTTCCTTAAAGACCAAATATCTTAACACAGAATATTCACAGAAATAGGAAGCACATATTTCTGGAAACCACAGGGTCCAAGCTCCACACTGGTGGGTTTTGGGAGCTCAGCACCTATCAGGAGCCGAGAACCGGTTCCCTGCTTACCCCTAGCCGGCTGACAGTTCGGGTTTGAACTTAAATGAACGGCAATTTCATACTCGGATTAATGATAGTTCTGCCGCGTCTCTATGAGCCTCACAGCCCGAGATACGGAATTAATAAGGTGTTAGTAAGTTTTCAGTCCTTGTGAAAAGTGGATTGCATTCCATAGCTCCGCCCACTCAGTGATGTCATGAACAGAGGGTATGATTATGAAGCCCAGTTAGGAGGGTGTCATTTGCCCGGGTTGTCAGCTAGGAGGCTCTGCTGATGTACCATCGTCCCATGGGGAACTATGTAAGTCCTCATCATTAATCCATTTTGTTTTGCAATTGTCGGTATATACTGTAGATTGTCTCATTTGTTATATCTTTTTTAAAAAAATTTGTAAACACTGCCTATTTTTTTTGGAGCAAAAGCTACAATATTTACTAGTTTGGTTTTCCTTGCTCTAATACTTATGGCCATGTCCTTCAACTAAGTCAGCGCTACTGATTGGGTTGGCTCCTGACCAGATATTAATTATAAAAATCAGGAGCTGGTGGCAGAAAAGTGTTCTGGGCTTTTGGGAGACTGGCAGAGACGGACGGAGGTTTACAAGTGCATTTCCCCACCGGTGACCGGGAATAGTATACAACCCTCCCTGCTGAGTGCCAAATAGGCAGTACACGACCATGTGGCCCGTCTGGCGACTACTTATCCTAGGCGCAGTTCCCTGACTGACCCGAGGGTAAGGGGGATGCCAGAGAGTTGCAAGTTACAAACCGAAAGTGGGATATAATAAATCCCCTGATGAACTGGGGGGCAACCAAACACCCCCAGTTCATGACAGATGTCAGTGACATGAGGAGCTACAACTACTGAGACGTCCAATATTATATTATTCTGTTTAGTAGATGAAACATTTTTGCTTTGGGCACATACTTACACAAACCACATTTAGGTCAACCACATCCAATAAAACCTTGGGTATTTGGCACCCACGTGTCGGCTGACTTTCTTGTTGACAGATATAAGCTAGGAGAAATTATGTTACCGGTAATAACTAGTGATGAACGAGTATGCTCGGCACTATTTGGTGTTCGCCCGAGCATCGCAGTGCTCGGGATGATCGGAGCTCTTCTAGTATTTCCGAGGTTGCTCGGCAGAAGCTCGAGTCCCCACCCGGCGTGTTTGGTGCTATTTAGAGAGCCAATGAACATGCAGGGATAGTCTGCCACACACTGTAATGCTGCAGCAAAGTTGTTTGTGGTCTTGCAGCGATTGGCTTGCCCCACAGCATCATCAGGTCTATTTCAGACCTGGCGCCGCCATGCTAATCACATGCTGTGTCTGCGTGTGTGTGTGGCTGTGTGTGGGTGTCTGCATGTGTGTGCGGGTGTCTGTGTGTGTGTGTCTGCAGGTGTGTGTGCGGTAACGCTACTGCCGGTACTGTCGGTTACAGTGCTGCAGGATCATGCTGGCAGAGGTCAGCGTTATTCCGCAGCTGACTGTGACCCACAAGCGATGAAGCAGGCTTGGCCCAATGAGACTACTGCTCCCATCGGGCTATCTCTGGTGTCACTGATAAGTGACAACAGCTGCCGCTGATGGGAGAGTAGTCAATTTTTTTCATCTGCTGGCACCTGTGCTCACTGTTAAAAAAAAAAAGTTAAATTACATAAATATTCATGTAGGCACTGCTACAGGGCAAGTGGGAAGAGGGAGGCAAAGTGCCAGAATTGCCGCATCTATAAGATGTGGCATTTCTGGGGTGGCTGACAGCTGATGTTTTTAGCCTGGTGGGTCAATATCCATGGCTCCTTCCCAGGCTATTAATATCAGCCCACAGCTGTCTGCCTAGCCTTTGCTGGTTTTGATTTTATAGGGAGACCCCATGTCATTTTTTTCTGGGGTCCCCCTGTAAAATAGCCAGTAAAGGCTAAGAAAACCTGTGAGCTGATATTAATAGCCTGGGAACCTCTATGGCTATTGGCTCCTTCCCAGAATATTAACATCAGCCATCGGCTTTCCCTCTGCTGATTATGAAAATTACACTGGAGCCCACGCAATTTTTTTGAATGTTTTGAAAAATAAAAATATTGCGTTTCACGCACTATAAGGTGGTATGTGAGCACTATATGGCAGTATGTGAGCACTATATAGCAATATATGAGCACTATATGGCAATATGTGAGCTGTTGTGTTTTGGTAGCTGAGGAGAATAAGCAAAAACGGCAATACACTGCAGAGGCTGGAACCTATTGGATTGCAGTAACC
Organism: Oophaga sylvatica; assembly: GCA_033576555.1. Taxonomy (NCBI): domain Eukaryota; kingdom Metazoa; phylum Chordata; class Amphibia; order Anura; family Dendrobatidae; genus Oophaga; species Oophaga sylvatica. Next base: position 32,482 of record JARQOD010000200.1, on the reverse strand, counting down.
TGAACTAACCACACAACTAGAGGTAGCCGTGGAGCATTCCTATGTTGATCCTAGACGCCTCGTCACAGCCTGAGAGATAACTACACTGAAAGGCAGAAAGATGAAAGCTATCTGCCCCGGAGCAGATCCCCAAAGAAAATAGGAAGTCCCCAAACATGTAATGGCGGTTAGACAAGAAGAAGCACGGACACAGACAGAAAATAGAATGAGCAAACGCTGGGGCCCAATCTGTCTAGACAGAAAAGTACAGGATGGGATACTCACTACAATCCAAAAAAAACCCTAAAAATACCAACTCTTCTGATTGCAAAAACACCTGAGATCACACGATCTCTACCACCTAAATCAGATCTCTGGTGTAACAAAACTAAGCCACAGCCACTGAAAAAACAGGAAAAAGCAAATGAGCAAATAACAGTGGCTTCAGATAAACTGAGAGGAGCACAAGCTCCCCGAGGGGACCTGGCTGACCTCCATAGAAGTGAAGGGAACAATGCAAAAAGCAAGCACAAAAATAAAAGCAGAAAATATCTAATCTGATAGCAGAAGATGCAGGCAAGACTCAGCAAACTTCCAAATGAACCAGGAACCACAATTGAGACAAGAACAATAGAACACCGGCAACCATCATGGGAGGGAACCTCCTTTATATCAGACCAGTCAGTGATCCCAGATTGCCATTCCTCGCTGAAAGGTTCAGTACTGTCTGTAACCACCAGAGGGAGCCTCTGCTCAGAAACCATCTCTAGCACATTCATAACAGTGAGCACTATAAGATGGTATTTGGGCATAATAAACCAACATAAATACTTCCTATCCACTGTAGTCCAATACCGAGTGTCCCACGACGATCTCACTTGTAGAACAGTCACATCTCCCGATGTGACTGCTCTACCCTACCTCCGGTGATACACTGACAGGAGCTAATATTTCCCTCAGTGTATCATAGAGCTGCAGTGAGAGTTCACCGGAGTTCATCACTCTGGTGCTCTCACTTTATGGCACTACCGCTGTGTGAGAACTTTCCCTACTTGGATTGACCTGCTCCAAAACCTGAAATATTAGTTGTGCGAAATTATGTCCCATTTTATGGAAGTGGTATGGAAGAGGAAGATGTCCTCTGTTGCACCTAATGTTCGATTTGTGCTGTGAGATCCTGTCCCTCACAGCTTGTGTAGTCTCTCCCACATAGACGAGGCCACGTGGGCATTTGATGGCATAAACCACAGACAGTATGTGGATTAACAAGTGTAATAACCTTTTAGGGGGATGTCCTGGCCTGTGTGGAGATGAAAAAAATAGATGGCCCTTTTGTACATTACTGCACTGTAGACACTTAAGACATGGGAAAGTGCCCCGTTTCTGGGTTTGGAGGAACGTTTGTCTCGGTACCACTGTTTCAGGGCCTACGTCTGCTCTAGCCAGTTTATCTATTAGATTTGATGGACAGCGGTAGCAGGGGAGGAAGGGCTGTTGGAACTCCCATGTATTGGGATAACTTTTCCAAAGTATGTTCCAGTGTTTTCTAATGGTGGCATGTATTTTGTTGGAATAGGGATGATACGTGTGTACAAATGGTATGCGTTTATTGGATTTTCTGGATGTGGGAACGAAGGCATTATGTCTGGATGATAAAAGTAACTTGGATGGATAACCTCTAGCAATGAACTTATTTTCCATTTCTTCCATTCTTTGTTGTTTGATTTGTTCTCCTGTCACTATTCTTTCCACTCTTTGGAATTGGCCTTTTGGAATAGACCTTTTAACAGCAGGGGGACGAAAGCTGGTATAGTACAAGAGACTATTTCGAATTTCGATCTGTCTCTTTGATAAAAAGATCTATGGAGAGATTACCCTCTACCTGTAGACTGTGAGCCCTTGCGGGCAGGGTCCTCTCTCATTCTGTACTTGTGTGTCTTGTATTGCTCACGTTTATTGTACTTGTCTATATTTGCCCCTTTTCACATGTAAGGCGCCATGGAATAAATGGCGCTATAAAAATGTATAATAATAATAATATATCTTTATGAACCATAGTGTCCAGAAAATTGATGCTCACCATGTCGTGTTGCAACATGAATTTAAGTTCTGGCCAGATATTGTTGATGTGCCTATCAAAGGTTAGAATTGTGTCAATGGGTCCATTCCAGATGCAGAACACATCATCAATATACCTCCGCCATAATATAGAATGTTGTTGGTACAATGGGTGGGTATAGCAAAATCGTCCTCAAAGGCTATCATGTACGCAATTGCGTACGGGGGTGCTACAATTGATCCCATTGCAGTGCCCTGCAATTGGACATAAAACGTATCTTGGAACATGAAGTAGTTCTCTTTGAGAACCAAATTTAGAAGGTCAGAGCAGAATTGCCTGATTTGAGTATCAAGTTGTGCCTTGGTCAATAGTCTCTCAATAGCCTCTATGCATTTGTTGTGGGTAATGGATGTATAGAGACTGCTAACATCCCAAGTCACGAGAAATTATGAAGGAGGGAGGGAGTCCAGGGATTTAATTAGGCTGATGAATTCACCCGTATCAAGTAAGAAGGATTTGCTTTTCTTCACTAGTGGGATTAAGATTTTTTCCAAGACCATAGCTAATGGAGAGAGTTTGGAATCTGTGGAAGACACTATTGGGCGACCAGGAGGTTTATGTAGTCTTTTGTGGATTTTGGGCAAAATATAGAACACAGTTGTAATGGGATCTGACTTTAAAAGGAATTCTTTCAGTCTCTTATCAATAGTGCCCCGTTGTATGTGATAGTCCACAACCTCTTCAATTTTAATGGCTATGGAATTTATTGGGTTATGACTTATGAGTGATGATCTTATATACTTAAGTGTCATTGAGATGTCTACTGATTTCTGTCATATAATCTGTTTTATCCATTATGACAATGGCTCCCCCTTTGTCAGCTGGTTTCATAATTAGAGATTTATCCGATGATAACTTCTCTAAGGCAATTGTTTCTGCGGTAGATACATTCTGTTGAAAGTATAATGAACCCTGGATAATCTCCCTATTGAGACTATTGACATCCCTCTCCACTAGTGCAATGAAAGCCTCCACTGAGGGTTGTTCTTTGGTGGCATATAGGAACTGGATGTACGCAGGCCCAATTAATGACAGGTAAGTAAAGCCAGATTGCTATGGGTGGAGTGTTCTCTGGTCTGGAGTGTTTTTAGAGAAATGTGCTCGTAGGCGTAAATTCCGAAAGAACCTTTGAAGGGTCCATACTTAATTCAAATAAGTTGAATTTATATGCAGGACAGAATAATAGTCCTTTCTGCAAAAGTATAACTGATCAGAGTCCAAATTTTTAGAGGAGACATTGATGACTAGTGGGAGATGCCTACCTGGGACCTCATTGTGATGTTGGTTCACCTGTCACCGATGGCATTGACCCCTGCCTCGTCTTCCTCTTAGCCGACCTTGACCGCTCCCTAAAAAAGTAGTAGTTGTTAGAGTGTATGTGGAGCCATGTCTGCTGTCGGTTGAACTTTAGGAACTCTGAGAGGCTCTGCGTCTGTAAGATCGTTGCATATCCCGCCATCGGTAAACCCTGTTTTGCAAGTAGTCTTCAGTACCTCTCAGAAATTTGGATCTCTTCTTTTTCTCTAGTTCCAGACTGTAACTGCATAGAGTCTCCTGATTTTTGGACATGATATCCTGAAAAATTTCCTGGGACAAAGTGCTTGAGAGTTGGGTCTCAATTGCTGAAACTTGCGTGTTGACCGTGTCAAGGTTTTTCTGTAAAGAAGAAAGGGTTAAGGTCATCAAATCAAATGAGCATTTATTGAGAATCTGCTTAAATTTTGTACAGTCCTTATCGTCCTTAAAGAATATTGGTTGAAGGGGAACACGTAGATGTCTAGGTATTCGCTGGACCCGTAGATATTCTGCTATGGTGATGGTATGTAACTGAAGGGTCACGGATCTTTTGGTTTCACTTTCCAAGTCCCTGTTCTTTAGCTCTTGTGCTGGAATTTGGAGAAAGTCGCTAGAGGCAGTCATCTTGGAGATGATTTCTGTGACTTCAGCGGCGTTGTAGAAAAAGGTTTCAGTTGACATCACATGAATAAGGTTCTCTTGTGAAGAAGGCTCCAAAGGTAAAGAAAAAGATGGGAACTCCCTCGACTTGGTCTTCTCCCAGCTTTGCTCAGTGGATGAATTCACAAACTCCCCTCTCCTGCTCTCTGACCACAACCTTCTTTCATTCTCTATCAAGAACTGCCATCCCGCTCAGGTCACCCCAACTTTCCACACATATACAGTACAGACCAAAAGTTTGGACACACCCTCTCATTTAAAGATTTTTCTGTATTTTCAGGACTATGAAATTTGTAAATTCACACTGAAGGCATCAAAACTATGAATTAACACATGTGGAATTATATACTTTACAAAAAAGTGTGTAACAACTGAAATTATGTCTTATATTCTAGGTTCTTCAAAGTAGCCACCTTTTGCTTTGATGACTGCTTTGCAGACAACCCTGGCACACATTGCAAACAAGTTTCCTGCAGCGGTGCTCCAGGTGCGCCGAACGTCTGTGGAGAAAATCTAATCTACCCGAAGATTTCATCCATTACAAGTTTATGCTTAAAACATACAACACTACCCTTCACCTCTCCAAACAAACCTATTTCAACACCCTCATCACCTCACTATCCAATAACCCTAAACGTCTCTGTGACACTTTTCATTCCCTATTCAACCCAAAAGTGCAGGCCCCAACCACAGATCTCCGCGCTGACGATCTGGCCAATTATTTCAAAGAAAAAATTGACCACATCCGACAGGAAATTATCTCACAATCCCCTCATACCATGCACTGTCCTCCCTCCCCCCTGCATCTAGCTCACTCTTTGATTTTGAACCAGTCACAGAAGAAGAAGTGATCAGGCTACTTGCATCTTCTCAATGTTTGAGAGAAAATACCGAGCATCCAGCTCAACAAGAGACAATGATACAGTAGTATAAAAAAGTACAAATCTTTATTACAATTCTAGTTATACAAAAAACAAGTCAGACAGTACATATATATATATAGTGGTGAATGGATGAGAAAAACAAGAAAAAGAGCACCTGCAGAATGCCCACAATATGCAAATAGAGCGCCGTATATCTGCCATGAAGCTTTAATGTCAATGACAAGAACCTATCTATTATGGTATACCCCAGCCATAAAAGTATGATACAATAGGCTGACTATATAATTCTAATGTCAGTACAAAAAGCCTAGTTGTCAGGGTCTAACCATGAAGTGAACAGAAGTTAAAGCTAAGAATACGGGGCTGAAGTTGCCACTCAGCACAGACAGTGTCACCCATGGCAACCATGGGGTGTGCGGAGTTAATTGCGGTCAGCGGTCAGCTTACCCATGTGGGATCAGAAGTACTGCCAGGTGCGTGCCCCGACGCACGTTTCGCTTGTCAGGCTTCCTCGGGGGGCAGTGTGGCCATGCATGCTACATATGGTTATATACCCTACTGCTCAGGTGGATTAGTTAATGAGGTAGCGCTCCACAGATGTGGCGCATGCGGTCACAGACGTTGAAGCGATAGTTGTATCGCATCCGACCTTCCAATGGCGGCGTGGGTCAAGGAAAACACTTCCTGTGACGTCACAGACCCCGCCGCCATCTTGTGGAGGTCTTTTGCGAGTAGTATCACACCAACCGTGATGCGCATGCGCACCTGTGCGCGCCATCTTTGGTAAGGGCAAACTTAAGGGAAAATTATTCCCACTTCTAATATCGGATAAACCGTAGTCCCAAAAAGACTGGTAAGTATGGTAAAGAGATACCTGTATTCAGTACTATAATCATCAAAAAGGAATAATGTAAATATGCACAATATTAGTGCGGTGGTTAATTCCATACAATAGTTAAAATTTAACAGAAAGCAACAAATACTATGACATATAAATTCCAAGACAAGTACTATTTCAAATCACATAGGTGCTTCATAAGGCAGCGTCTTGGTTATTGGTATCTCACTCCAATTCCAGTCAAGTCCGGACATATAAAGAATTGCCAGAGGAGATGAACCTCATGTATATTCTCCATAGGGATCCTCCATCATGAACAAATGGGTACAATAATAAATCACGCAGGTAATTCAACTGTAAATAATGGTATAAGAAAAACAAACAAATTAAAAACAGCACACATAATAAAATCAAAGGAAAACGAAGTATCCAGATGGCCCTACAGAAAGCACGCAAAGGAGTTTTTTTCATTAAGTCCTTTAGGGGCCATGGTATCTAAAGTTACAATCCACCGACATTCCAGCTGCGCCAGGATGCGTTTGAGGTCACCACCTCTGGTACCGCATCGCACCCGGTCAATGCCAATAAATTTAAGGCCAGAAGGATTGCAGCCATGCCGCAGTCTGAAATGTCGTGGAACTGTCTTCAGAGTACTTAAGTCCTCAATTTCTCTAGCGGCAGTAATGTCCCTAATGTGCTCTCTAACCCTAATGCGAAACTCCCGAGATGTGAGACCCACATATTTCATGCCACATGGGCACGTGGCCAAATAGATGACATAGCAGGTGCTGCAGGATATGTAGTGTCTAATCCGGTGGCCCCCAACCCCATCCGTCCCCCCAAAAATGGTGGTGCGGCAAATATTACGGCAAGCTAGACATGACCTGCATGGAAAGCAGCCCTGTCTCTGCACACCAGCACCAAAAATGGTCGGGGGGTTGGCCACATAATGGCTTCTCACCAATAGATCTTTCAAATTTTGTGCTCTTCTGGCCGTTAAGAGGGGACGTTCCGGAAGAAGATCCCTCAAAATAGGGTCTGACCGAAGTACAGACCAATGTTTGGTCAAGATTGTTTTCATCTGAGACCACCGATTATTATATGTGGAAATAAATCTGATCGGTTGATTGGATTCCCCTCTTCTCCGGTCAATTCCCAACAATTGACTGCGGGGCGTGCTTTTGGCTCTAAGATAACCGCGTTTGACCGTGCGTTTGCTGTAACCTCGATCATGGAATCGCCGGGATAGGTCCCTTGACTGGTCCTCAAAGAACTCGCTGGTGGCACAAATGCGTTTCATTCTCAAAAACTGTCCAGTTGGTATGGCACGAATAGTCGATGGCGTATGTGCCGATGTAGCGTGCAATAAAGCATTGACCGACGTCTCCTTCCGGATGATGATTATAGTACTGAATACAGGTATCTCTTTACCATACTTACCAGTCTTTTTGGGACTACGGTTTATCCGATATTAGAAGTGGGAATAATTTTCCCTTAAGTTTGCCCTTACCAAAGATGGCGCGCACAGGTGCGCATGCGCATCACGGTTGGTGTGATACTACTCGCAAAAGACCTCCACAAGATGGCGGCGGGTCTGTGACGTCACAGGAAGTGTTTCCCTTGACCCACGCCGCCATTGGAAGGTCGGATGCGATACAACTATCGCTTCAACGTCTGTGACCGCATGCGCCACATCTGTGGAGCGCTACCTCATTAACTAATCCACCTGAGCAGTAGGGTATATAACCATATGTAGCATGCATGGCCACACTGCCCCCCGAGGAAGCCTGACAAGCGAAACGTGCGTCGGGGCACGCACCTGGCAGTACTTCTGATCCCACATGGGTAAGCTGACCGCTGACCGCAATTAACTCCGCACACCCCATGGTTGCCATGGGTGACACTGTCTGTGCTGAGTGGCAACTTCAGCCCCGTATTCTTAGCTTTAACTTCTGTTCACTTCATGGTTAGACCCTGACAACTAGGCTTTTTGTACTGACATTAGAATTATATAGTCAGCCTATTGTATCATACTTTTATGGCTGGGGTATACCATAATAGATAGGTTCTTGTCATTGACATTAAAGCTTCATGGCAGATATACGGCGCTCTATTTGCATATTGCGGGCATTCTGCAGGTGCTCTTTTTCTTGTTTTTCTCATCCATTCACCACTATATATATATATGTACTGTCTGACTTGTTTTTTGTATAACTAGAATTGTAATAAAGATTTGTACTTTTTTATACTACTGTATCATTGTCTCTTGTTGAGCTGGATGCTCGGTATTTTCTCTCAAACATTAATATATGCTGAAGTAGCTCTGTCCTAATTACTGGACGATGTATTTGAATATCACCCATGGTTATGGTTTAATCAATATATGCATTATTCTGTGTATTTTCACAGCTAAATTACCAGAACATATGGATTCAAGGGCCCGTGAAAAAACGTGGCTGCATAAATTAGACGAGGTGTTTGGTGAGGAACAAGTTGTGGTTTTAGATTCAAAGGAAACGGAGGACCTGGTGACTAAATTAAAGCATTTGTATAATAAAAAAACCCGCCTGTGGTGGAACAAAGCTTTCTTGGAGCGATATCTCTCTAAGGGGTTAATTCCCAGAGGACTCCGTGTCCAGGTGTTCCCCTCATTTAGCACGGAAGATGATGTATTTAGAAAGGAGTGGGAGGACACAGCCTCCACCTGTTCAAGGAGTTTTATGGAGTTGCTCATTAAGTCAAATGCGACTACCTTACAGATGATTGAGACTGACATAGATGTGCTGCAGGCAAAGGTTTTTGAAAAAATGACCAGTGAAGCTAAAATTAAGTTTAATAAAGATCTGGAAAGTGAATTCCAGAAATGGGAAAAGGAGATTGTTTCCTCTAAATCAAAAAAATATCAGCGGGACATATCTGATTTCAAATCAAATCATGTATATAAATGGAGAAGGAAGAAGGGTCCCAATAGTTCTCTACCAACAACACATAGGAACTCATTTTCCTCCATATCATCAGTTGATGAAGACACAGCCTCAAATAGCCACTTGGATGTCATCCAAAAGGAGCGTATGGGCTTTAATCAATTTGGATCATACAAACATAGGGCCCACACTAAGCGTAAGATGACTCCTCCCCAGTCACGGGATAAAAAGTCTAAAACCAACAATCTAGAGGTAATTAATCTATCAAATCACACCCTGACTGAAACACAAATAGAGGTATTGAGTTTGGGCCTTACATTTGTCCCCACTAATAGGTTTGACTTTTTTTCAGCCATGAAGGACTTACAACTCTTTCTTAGGAAAGTTATCCTTCGGAAACTTCACTATAAAACTAGGAGTGAGCATGATCCCATTTCTGTGGAGGAACAGGAAGCCCTATCTATATTGGAGGAATTGGAAAGAGAGAATCTTCACACCAATACAGGTACCTTCCCTGCCTCAATCTACCCCAGATCTACCACTTTCCCCCCTTTTCCTTATGCCCACAGATTGAAATTTTCAATAAATTAGTCTTGGAGGAATTAAAAAATATACCAAATCAATGGAGAGGAAATAATCTTACCTATAGACAAAGGGAGGCATTGAAACAACTTAGGTCCCTAAAGGACGTTGTTATAAAGCCAGCGGATAAGGGGGGGAATGTGGTGATCTGGCCGGTGGAGAAGTATGAGAAGGAGGTATTTAGACAGCTTAGGGACAAGGAGTCCTACGCATCTCTTCCAAATAATCCGGTAATGGCATTTTCGAGAGCTATTTTCCTCATTCTGGAGGAAGCATTTACGCTGGGCATTATACCAAAGAAGGTTTTCGATGGTTTGGTGGTGTCTTGTCCGGTGGTCCCCACCTTTTACCTGCTTCCCAAAGTCCACAAGGACCCGGTGGAACCTCCTGGGCGTCCTATTGTCTCTGGCATAGGAGGGCTATGCGACCCTATCTGTAAGTTCATTGAACACTATTTACATCCCATTGTGGAGACGCTGCCCTCCTATGTCAGAGACACAACGGACGTCCTGAGGAAGATTGATGGACTTGCATTGGAGCCGGACATGCTGATGGTTACGGCGGACGTGGAGTCTCTGTACACCAGCATCAATCATGTGGATGGGTTGAGGGCAGCACAGTTTTTCCTTGACATGATTGATTTGGACCCTCCCCTGCGTGCCTTGATCATGGAGTTGTTGGAATTCATACTTACACATAACTTCTTTACGTTCAAAGACAGATTCTTTTTACAAAAACGGGGCACCGCGATGGGGGCGGCGTGTGCTCCGTCCTATGCTAACCTCTTCCTAGGATACTGGGAGAGGGAGGTATTTGGTGATGGGGCGCACGCCGCCTCCCGGGCGGTGTGCTGGTACAGATACATCGATGATGTTCTGTTTATTTGGCAGGGTCCCAGGACTGGTCTTCATGAATTCGTTGAGGCACTAAATGTGAATGAATACAACATCCGATTGACTTATAAATCGTCATGCACCAGCATTGATTTTTTGGACATCAATATTACTGTGTCTGACAATGGCACAGTATTGACAGACGTTTTCCGGAAGGAGACGTCGGTCAATGCTTTATTGCACGCTACATCGGCACATACGCCATCGACTATTCATGCCATACCAACTGGACAGTTTTTGAGAATGAAACGCATTTGTGCCACCAGCGAGTTCTTTAAGGACCAGTCAAGGGACCTATCCCGGCGATTCCATGATCGAGGTTACAGCAAACGCACGGTCAAACGCGGTTATCTTAGAGCCAAAAGCACGCCCCGCAGTCAATTGTTGGGAACTGACCGGAGAAGAGGGGAATCCAATCAACCGATCAGATTTATTTCCACATATAATAATCGGTGGTCTCAGATGAAAACAATCTTGACCAAACATTGGTCTGTACTTCGGTCAGACCCTATTTTGAGGGATCTTCTTCCGGAACGTCCCCTCTTAACGGCCAGAAGAGCACAAAATTTGAAAGATCTATTGGTGAGAAGCCATTATGTGGCCAACCCCCCGACCATTTTTGGTGCTGGTGTGCAGAGACAGGGCTGCTTTCCATGCGGGTCATGTCTAGCTTGCCGTAATATTTGCCGCACCACCATTTTTGGGGGGACGGATGGGGTTGGGGGCCACCGGATTAGACACTACATATCCTGCAGCACCTGCTATGTCATCTATTTGGCCACGTGCCCATGTGGCATGAAATATGTGGGTCTCACATCTCGGGAGTTTCGCATTAGGGTTAGAGAGCACATTAGGGACATTACTGCTGCTAGAGAAATTGAGGACTTAAGTACTCTGAAGACAGTTCCACGACATTTCAGACTGCGGCATGGCTGCAATCCTTCTGGCCTTAAATTTATTGGCATTGACCGGGTGCGATGCGGTACCAGAGGTGGTGACCTCAAACGCATCCTGGCGCAGCTGGAATGTCGGTGGATTGTAACTTTAGATACCATGGTCCCTAAAGGACTTAATGAAAAAAACTCCTTTGCGTGCTTTCTGTAGGGCCATCTGGATACTTCGTTTTCCTTTGATTTTATTATGTGTGCTGTTTTTAATTTGTTTGTTTTTCTTATACCATTATTTACAGTTGAATTACCTGCGTGATTCATTATTGTACCCATTTGTTCATGATGGAGGATCCCTATGGAGAATATACATGAGGTTCATCTCCTCTGGCAATTCTTTATATGTCCGGACTTGACTGGAATTGGAGTGAGATACCAATAACCAAGACGCTGCCTTATGAAGCACCTATGTGATTTGAAATAGTACTTGTCTTGGAATTTATATGTCATAGTATTTGTTGCTTTCTGTTAAATTTTAACTATTGTATGGAATTAACCACCGCACTAATATTGTGCATATTTACATTATTCCTTTTTGATGATTATAGTACTGAATACAGGTATCTCTTTACCATACTTACCAGTCTTTTTGGGACTACGGTTTATCCGATATTAGAAGTGGGAATAATTTTCCCTTAAGTTTGCCCTTACCAAAGATGGCGCGCACAGGTGCGCATGCGCATCACGGTTGGTGTGATACTACTCGCAAAAGACCTCCACAAGATGGCGGCGGGGTCTGTGACGTCACAGGAAGTGTTTTCCTTGACCCACGCCGCCATTGGAAGGTCGGATGCGATACAACTATCGCTTCAACGTCTGTGACCGCATGCGCCACATCTGTGGAGCGCTACCTCATTAACTAATCCACCTGAGCAGTAGGGTATATAACCATATGTAGCATGCATGGCCACACTGCCCCCCGAGGAAGCCTGACAAGCGAAACGTGCGTCGGGGCACGCACCTGGCAGTACTTCTGATCCCACATGGGTAAGCTGACCGCTGACCGCAATTAACTCCGCACACCCCATGGTTGCCATGGGTGACACTGTCTGTGCTGAGTGGCAACTTCAGCCCCGTATTCTTAGCTTTAACTTCTGTTCACTTCATGGTTAGACCCTGACAACTAGGCTTTTTGTACTGACATTAGAATTATATAGTCAGCCTATTGTATCATACTTTTATGGCTGGGGTATACCATAATAGATAGGTTCTTGTCATTGACATTAAAGCTTCATGGCAGATATACGGCGCTCTATTTGCATATTGCGGGCATTCTGCAGGTGCTCTTTTTCTTGTTTTTCTCATCCATTCACCACTATATATATATATGTACTGTCTGACTTGTTTTTTGTATAACTAGAATTGTAATAAAGATTTGTACTTTTTTATACTACTATATCATTGTCTCTTGTTGAGCTGGATGCTCGGTATTTTCTCTCAAACATTAATATATGCTGAAGTAGCTCTGTCCTAATTACTGGACGATGTATTTGAATATCACCCATGGTTATGGTTTAATCAATACTTGCATCTTCTCGCCCACTTGCACCAGTGACCCCTGTTATAAATGTGCTAGAGATGGTTTCTGAGCAGAGGCTCCCTCTGGTGGTTACAGACAGTACTGAACCTTTCAGCGAGGAATGGCAATCTGGGTTCACTGACTGGTCTGATATAAGGGAGGTTCCCTCCCATGATGGTTGCCGGTGATCAATTGTTCTTGTCTCAATTGTGGTTCCTGGTTCATTTGGAAGTTTGCTGGAGTCTTGCCTGCATCTTCTGCTATCAGATAAGATATTTTCTGCTTTTATTTTTGTGCTTGCTTTTTGCATTGTTCCCTGCACTTCTGTGGAGGTCAGCCAGGTCCCCTCCGGGGGGCTTGTGCTCCTCTCAGTTTATCTGAAGCCACTGTTATTTGTTCATTTTCTTTTTCCTGTTTTTTCAGTGGCTGCGGCTTGGTTTTGTTCACACTGAGATCTGATTTAGTGGGTGGCGAGATCGTGTGATCTCAGTATTTTTGTAATCAGAATTGTTGGATTTTTGTAGGGTTTGCTGGAGTCTTGCCTGCATCTTCTGCTATCAGATTAGATATTTTCTGCTTTTTTTTTGTGCTTGCTTTTTGCATTGTTCCCTGCACTTCTGTGGAGGTCAGCCAGGTCCCCTCCGGGGGGCTTGTGCTCCTCTCAGTTTATCTGAAGCCACTGTTATTTGCTCATTTGCTTTTTCCTGTTTTTTCAGTGGCTGTGGCTTAGTTTTGTTACACCAGAGATCTGATTTAGGTGGTAGAGATCGTGTGATCTCAGGTGTTTTTGCAATCAGAAGAGTTGGTATTTTTAGGGTTTTTTTTGGATTGTAGTGAGTATCCTATCCTGTACTTTTCTGTCTAGTCAGCTTGTGGCCCCAGCGTTTGCTCATTCTATTTTCTGTCTGTGTTTGTGCTTTCTTCTTGTCTAATCGCCATTACATGTTTGGGGGCTTCCTATTTTCTTTGGGGATCTGCTCCGGGGCAGATAGCTTTCATCTTTCTGCCTTTAGGTGTAGTTATCTCAGGCTGTGACGAGGAGTCTAGGATCAACGTAGGAATGCTCCACGGCTACCTCTAGTTGTGCGGTTAGTTTAGGAATCTGCAACCCATTAGTTACCAACATCTCAGGTGTTTGGCTGCCAGGCTGTTGTTCCTGTCCTCCTCAGCTACCTAACATAACAGACCCCATTCCATCACATCTCCTCCAGTCCCTTTCCCCTGCTGTCACCTCTCACCTAACAAAAATATTCAACCTCTCTCTCTTTTCTGTTATCTTTCCCTCCTCATTTAAACAAGCCATCATGCATCCATTACTTAAAAAACCGTCCCTCGACCAAAACTGTGCCGCTACCTATAGACCTGTCTCTAATCTTCCCTTCATCTCTAAACTCCTGGAATGCCTAGTCCACACCCATCTTATCTGCTATCTCTCAGATAACTCTCTTCTCGACCCTCTTCAATCTGGTTTCCGCTCTTTACACTCTACTGAAACTGCCCTCACTAAAGTCTCTAATGATCTACTAACTGCTAAATCTAATGGTCACTACTCCATGCTAATTCTCTTGAATCTCTCCACAGCATTCGACACTGTCAACCATCAGCTCCTCCTCACTAAGCTATACTCCATCGGCTTCAAGGACACCATTCTCTCCTGGTTCTCCTCCTACCTTTCTGACTGTTCCTTTTGCTGATTCCTCCTCCTCTCATCTTCCCCTTACTGTTGGGGTTCCTCAAGGATCAGTCCTAGGCCCCCTCCTCTTTGCATACCGCCCCTATTGGACAAACAATCAGTAGATTTGGTTTCCAGTACCATCTCTATGCTGATGACACTCAATTATACACTGCTTCTCCTGATATCACGCCTGCCTTTTTAGAAAACACCAGTGATTGTCTTACCGCTGTCTCCAACATCATGTCATCCCTCTATCTGAAACTGAACTTGTCAAAAATGGAACTCCTCGTGTTTCCTCCCTCTACTAACATACCTTTGCCCGACGTTGCCATCTCCGTGTGTGGCTCCACCATTACTCCCCAGCAACATGCCCGCTGTCTTGGGGTCATACTTGATTCAAAGCTTTCATTCACCCCCCCACATCCAATCACTGGGTCGCTTTTGTTATTTCCACCTCAAAAACATCTCTAGAATTCGAACTTTTCTTACTTTCGACTCTGCAAAAACCCGTACGGTTTCTCTTATTCATTCTCGTCTGGACTATTGTAACTCTCTACTAATCGGTCTCCCTCTTACCAAACTCTCCCCTCTCCAATCTCTCGTGAATGCTGCCTCCAGGATCATATTCCTCACCAATCGTTATACTGATGACTTAGTGAGTTTCACCTGCAAGGACGTGTGCGCGGAAGCCTCGGTGTCTGGAGGAGGCTTCCCTCAGGAGAGTACAGAAACAGAAACCCATAGTTTCGGTCCTGACTTTTCCCCCGGTGACAGGCCGGGCCCCTGAGTGTTTCAGAGAGAGACTTTCCAGTTGTCGCATCATCGTTCTTAGTGACTGTCAGCCTGATATATAGAGACTCAGAGCAGGAGACACTCAGCTCTCCCGTGTTACTCCTGTCTCCCGCTTCAACCCCAGAGTTTTTCCCGCTGTTGGCCAGGAATGAGAGAGACTTGGGAGACTGCAAGTGCTGCTGTTGACGGTGCCTACGTTGGAGAAGACGGTCCCTTCAATCAAGGTTTCATCCAACGGATAAGTTCCAGAATACTCTTTTTGCTTCTTCTTTTATTAAACTGTTGCTAAATCTCACTTAGCTTAAGTGTGCAGTTGAAATTACTTTTGTTCCCCATTACTTCTCCCTGCGAGGAGATATTTTCCCCTGTAAATAAATCCATCAACTCTTGGTCTGTCTCTGGCCTGTAGTGACATTCTTAGCGCCTGCACAATTCTTACGTTTTTACACTGGTCTCCTAGACTTGGAATGCCCATACACTTACTGTATGGGCTGTCAAAAATTTCCCCTTCGGGGTGTACATATTTTTTGTATTTTGGTGACGGGCATCATAACCTTGCCAAAACATAGAGTGGCCAGAGCATGACTGAATACGTTCACCCTGGTGTTCAAGTGGTGGTGGATGGTGAGGATGAGGAGAAGGAGGAGGACACCAACTAGCCAAAATCAGGAAGCGTATATCCATGTTTGGTTGTAAAGAGGTGCATGGGAATACACCTCCCAAAAAACCACTACATTGGAGTTCAGGCTTCACTGCCACCATTTGGTGGTGTCGAGAAGTCCATCCCTTGTTCATTTTTATAAGAGTCAGCCTGTCTGCATTTCCCGTAGAAAGGCGAATGCGCTTATCTGTAATAATGCCACTTGTGGCACTAAAAACCCGCTTGGACAAAACGGTAGCAACAGGGCAAGCCAGGACCTCCAAGGCGTAGAGAGCCAGCTCATGCCATATGTCCAGCTTGGATACCCAATAATTAAAAGGCACAGAGGAATTACGGAGGACGTTGGTACGGTCAGCAAGGTACTCCCTCAGCATCTTAGAGAACAATGCATTCCTTGTCAGATTACCCCGTGCCTCAGTGCATGAGCGATGGGAGGGTCTTAGAAAACTGTCCCAGAACTTTGCCAGTGTTCCCCTGCCTCTGCTGGAGTGGACTTGTGTCTGTCTCGCCTGTCCTGCTTGGTTGGCCAACGAACTGTTATCTCTGCCTCCAGCGTTTTGAGATGGGAATTTTTTAAATAATTCTGCAACAATGGCACCATGGTACTGCACCATTTTGGTACACCTGTCTGCCTCCGGAACAAGAGATTGAAAGTTATCCTTGTACCATGGGTCTAAAAGTGTCACTAGCCAGTAATGACTGGTACCCAATATTTTTACAATACGAGGGTCACAGGAAAGGCAGTGCAACATAAAGTCAGCCATGCGTGCCAGACTGGTAACAGGCAAGACTTCCGTATCCTCACCAACAGGACGACTGACCAAGGTGTCCTCCTCCTCTTACCTGTACTCAGGCCATCCACACTGAACAGAAGGTATGACAGTTGTGGTTGTAGTCCCATCTATAGCGCATGAAAGTAGCTCCTGTTCTTCCTCCTCCTCTTCCGCATTGTCAACCAATCCACATTGGGATGACACGAGGCTGGGCTATGTGTAATCACTCTGTATGGTTCCTTGATCCATGTCCTCGTACTCCGCCTGCAATGCCTCCCCTTTCATTGTGAGCAGAGAGCTTTTCAGAATGCAGATGAGCGGGATGTTGATGCTAATCATGGCGTCATCGCTGCTCACCATCTTGGTGGACTCCTCAAAGTTTTTGAGGATGCTACATATGTCTGACATCCATGTCCACTCCTGAGGTCTTATGTGTGGAGTCAAACCTGACAAACGATGGCCTTGTTGATGCTAGTATTCAACAACTGCCCGCTTATGCTCACAAATCCTTTCTAACATATGCAGTGTAGAGTTCCAATGCATGGGGACATCACACACCAGTCGGTGAGCCGGAATCTGCTATCGCTGCTGAAGAACGGCAAGGGCGGCTGAAGCTGTAGCTGACTTTCTAAAATGTTCACACAGGTGGCGTACTTTAACCAGCAGATCTGGCAGCTCCGGATAGCTTTTTAGAAACTATTGAACAATGAGGTTCAGCACATGGGCCAGGCATGGTACGTGTGTCAGTTCGCCTCACCTCAAAGCCGCCATCAGGTTCCTGCCATTGTCACACACAACCATGCCTGGCTGGAGATTTAGCAGTGTCAGCCATACATCTGCCTGCTTTTTCAGAGCTGTCAACTCTTCAGCATTGTGCGGTTTGCCACCTAAGCAAATTAGCTTCAGCACAGCCTCTTGCCGCTTTGCTTTGGCAGTGCTGCAGTGCTTCCAGCTTGTGACTGATGTGCTCATTTCTGACATGGAGGCTGATGAGGAGGAGGAGGTGCAGTAGCTGTACACAGAGGGGGCAACCCTGATTGACGTAGGGCCCGCAATCCTTGGCGTCGGGAGGACATGTTCCATCCCAAGGTCTGACTGGGTACCGGCTTCCACTATGTTAACCCAGTGTGCCGTCAGCGAGATGTACCATCCCTGGCCACAAGCACTTGTCCACGTGTCCGTGGTTAGGTGTTGTAATGCTGGTATTGTCTGTACTTTGTTTTCCAGCGTTACTTTGCATGTTTTTTGCATTAACCCTTTTGCTCCTTTCCCCTAACCAGCTGGGATACTGTTGTCTGTTACCTATATGGATGCTGCTCAGTTCCCGGCTCTGCTGCGTACCCGTACTTGCGTGAGTGGCTCCGCTGCTTTGCATGACCGCCCGCATGTGCGGTTCCTGACTTGCTGTGAAAGCCGTCCGTAGCTTGAAAAGTCCTCTGCAGTGGTGCATGACTTACTGCGTGGTTGGCGGCAGCCATTGTTGGGTTCCCTCTGTGTTGTGCTGTCTGGCTCTGCATAGGGGGCGCGGCCCACACCTGTCCTGCTTTTATGTGGATTGGGTGTTTACTAGAGTTACTGCTCCAGCCTATCGCTGTGAAGCAGCTCATATATAAAGTTCCCCAGCCCTAGTGGGCGTTGCCAGAGCTTCGCATTGAATCCACACTGAATCCCTGAACCTAGCCGTATGTGGTTGTGTGTTCAGCTCCTGCTCTGAAGTTGATCAGCTCTGGAGAGCTGATTCCCTGTTCCTGCTGTGTCTTGTTCCCTGATCCTGGATCAAACCCGGTACCTGAATGTCTGAATTATGTCTTGTGTTTCCGCCTATGCTGGGGGCTGATTACCCAGATCGCCGTTCCTGGAGGCTGTATATCCAGGCCTGTTCCTGCTGTGTATAATTACCTGAACCCCTGATCTTGGATCGCATCCTGTACCTGACTTTCTGAACTGTGTACTCTGTGTTATGTTCCTGAAATCCTGCTGTGTCCAGAACCCTGTGCCAGTGACTGTGAATCCTTGCTATATAACCTGAGTTCATCTTGGAAGAAGGAGTCCGGTGTGTGCTGAGTTTCTGTTACTCTGTGCTCAGCCTCTGTGCAATCCCCGGCCAGCTCCCGTTGAGCCTGGCGGGGCTTGCACCAGACCGCTGGGGTTCCTTTTCAGGTCGCTGCCAGATGTCCGGATCCTATGCCTGTTGACCATGGCCTGATGTCCGATGTCCAACGACCACTTCCAGATGTCCGGATCCTATCCTTCCTGCCTGATGTCCGGATCCTGCCGATCATTGCCAGATGTCCGGAGCCTGCTGATCGGTGCCAGATGTCCGGAGTCCGAGGCCTGTGTTCCAGTCCGTGTTCCTGTGATTCAATCCATGTTCCTGTCCGTGTTCCTGACTCCCTGAGACCCAGTCCGTGTTCCTGTCTGTGTTCCTGACTCTCTGAGATCCAATCCGTGTTCCTGTTGTTCCTGTGCAGTCTAACTCTGTTTCAGCCATCAGCTCCTGATTCCAGTTACCTGTCTGTTACCTGTCGGCTTGCCTGTCTGCCATCCGTCTGCAGTTCCTTCCAGAGGTTCGGACGTCATCTGCAGAGATCCCCGGCTCTTGCCTGCTCACCTAGGAGCGATCATCTGCCATCCGACTGCAGCTCCATCCGGAAGTTCGGACATCATCTGCAGAGATCCCCGGCTCTTGCCTGCTCACCTGGGAGCGATCATCTGCCATCCGACTGCAGCCTACCTGGAGGCTCCACCATATCAGGTCGTATATACCTGCCTGTCTAGAGACTGCCTGGTCACTTACTGTGACAACCTGCCTGTCTAGAGACTGCCTGGTCACTTGCCGTGACAACCTGCCTGTCCAGAGACTGCCTGGTCACTTGTCGTGACAACCTGCCTGTCCCAGAGACTGCCTGGTCACTTGCCGTGACAACCTGCCTGTCCCAGAGACTACCCTGGTCACTTTCCGTGACAACCTGCCTGTCCCAGAGACTGCCTGGTCACTTGCCGTGACAACCTGCCTGCCCTGGTCACTTGCTGTGACAACCTGCCTGCCCTGGTCACTTGCTGTGACAACCTGCCTGCCCTGGTCACTTGCCGTGACAACCTGCCTGCCTGGTCACTTGCCGTGACAACCTGCCTGCCTGGTCACTTGCCGTGACAACCTGCCTGCCCTGGTCACTTGCCGTGACAACCTGCCTGTCCCAGAGATTGCCCTGGTCACTAGCCGTGACAACCTGCCTGTCCCAGAGACTGCCTTGGTCACTTGCCGTGACAACCTGCCTGTCCTGCCGGTTCCTCCTTGGTCTACCCTGTGATGACGTCTGTCCTGGGTCGGTGTCTGATGTTCTCCTGCTGAGCCTGTGCTACGCCTGAGGCCTGAGAGAGAGGCCGTCCTAGTATGCCCGTGCCAGATGACCCTGGACTTCATCAACCCGTGATGACCCCGCCATCGTCTGACGTTCGTCCTGGGCCGGTGTCTGATGTTCTCCTGCTGAGCCTGTGCTACGCCCGAGGCCTGAGAGTGAGGCCATACTAGTATGCCCGTGCCAGATGATCCTGGACTTCATCAACCCGTGATGACCCCGCCATCGTCTGAAGTCTGTCTGAGGTCGGTGTCTGATGTTCTCCTGCTGAGCCTGTGCTACGCCTAAGGCCTGAGAGAGAGGCCGTCCAAGTATGCCCGTGCCAGATAACCCTGGACTGCATCTACCCGTGATGTCCTCCAGCACTCGTCTATGATCCTGAGTCGTGTACCCTTCTCTGATGTGCGGAATCGGGAGCCCGGTCTTATGTTCTGTTTTATGTACTGTGTTTCTTTAAGTAAACTTTATGTTTCTTCTTACCTGAAGTTGTGCGGTGTTGTCTAGTCCTGCAGGTCGCCACCTTGCCCACATGCTCAGCTGCCACGGATCCCGGTCGCTGCCCTTCCCTAGTCCGGGCAGGCCCGGGTCTCCCTCCGTGGTCCAGTGGGTCCACATTCTCTTACCATCTGGGACCCATGCCTCACGTCGTCGTGGACTGGCGGCGTGGGAGCATTGGCTAGCTAGGCAAGCTATGCCATGTCCCGACGCCCCACAGCCGTGGGAAGCGCTACAGTAAGCTCTGGCCATGGACTCCGCTGAGCATGTGCGGTCTGCAGGACTTTCTCCAAGCTCCACCTGATGTGTGAACTAGACTACTTGGTCCCCACAGGGTAAGTGGACTAGATGGCTCGATTCCCCGCTTGGTCAGCGGTTCGGACTTTTCGAGCTATTAACTCTGCTGCCATATTGTGAACTATGGGACTTACCGCCAAACCCAAGTGAATTTTTCTGGGGAATTTTTTTTTTTACTTGGGTCTTCAGAAGAGGGGGCCTGAGGAGGGGGATACTGTAACGCTGGTATTGTCTGTACTTTGTTTTCCAGCGTTACTTTGCATGTTTTTTGCATTAACCCTTTTGCTCCTTTCCCCCTAACCAGCTGGGATACTGTTGTCTGTTACCTATATGGATGCTGCTCAGTTCCCGGCTCTGCTGCGTACCCGTACTTGCGTGAGTGGCTCCGCTGCTTTGCATGACCGCCCGCATGTGCGGTTCCTGACTTGCTGTGAAAGCCGTCCGTAGCTTGAAAAGTCCTCTGCAGTGGTGCATGACTTACTGCGTGGTTGGCGGCAGCCATTGTTGGGTTCCCTCTGTGTTGTGCTGTCTGGCTCTGCATAGGGGGCGCGGCCCACACCTGTCCTGCTTTTATGTGGATTGGGTGTTTACTAGAGTTACTGCTCCAGCCTATCGCTGTGAAGCAGCTCATATATAAAGTTCCCCAGCCCTAGTGGGCGTTGCCAGAGCTTCGCATTGAATCCACACTGAATCCCTGAACCTAGCCGTATGTGGTTGTGTGTTCAGCTCCTGCTCTGAAGTTGATCAGCTCTGGAGAGCTGATTCCCTGTTCCTGCTGTGTCTTGTTCCCTGATCCTGGATCAAACCCGGTACCTGAATGTCTGAATTATGTCTTGTGTTTCCGCCTATGCTGGGGGCTGATTACCCAGATCGCCGTTCCTGGAGGCTGTATATCCAGGCCTGTTCCTGCTGTGTATAATTACCTGAACCCCTGATCTTGGATCGCATCCTGTACCTGACTTTCTGAACTGTGTACTCTGTGTTATGTTCCTGAAATCCTGCTGTGTCCAGAACCCTGTGCCAGTGACTGTGAATCCTTGCTATATAACCTGAGTTCATCTTGGAAGAAGGAGTCCGGTGTGTGCTGAGTTTCTGTTACTCTGTGCTCAGCCTCTGTGCAATCCCCGGCCAGCTCCCGTTGAGCCTGGCGGGGCTTGCACCAGACCGCTGGGGTTCCTTTTCAGGTCGCTGCCAGATGTCCGGATCCTATGCCTGTTGACCATGGCCTGATGTCCGATGTCCAACGACCACTTCCAGATGTCCGGATCCTATCCTTCCTGCCTGATGTCCGGATCCTGCCGATCATTGCCAGATGTCCGGAGCCTGCTGATCGGTGCCAGATGTCCGGAGTCCGAGGCCTGTGTTCCAGTCCGTGTTCCTGTGATTCAATCCATGTTCCTGTCCGTGTTCCTGACTCCCTGAGACCCAGTCCGTGTTCCTGTCTGTGTTCCTGACTCTCTGAGATCCAATCCGTGTTCCTGTTGTTCCTGTGCAGTCTAACTCTGTTTCAGCCATCAGCTCCTGATTCCAGTTACCTGTCTGTTACCTGTCGGCTTGCCTGTCTGCCATCCGTCTGCAGTTCCTTCCAGAGGTTCGGACGTCATCTGCAGAGATCCCCGGCTCTTGCCTGCTCACCTAGGAGCGATCATCTGCCATCCGACTGCAGCTCCATCCGGAAGTTCGGACATCATCTGCAGAGATCCCGGCTCTTGCCTGCTCACCTGGGAGCGATCATCTGCCATCCGACTGCAGCCTACCTGGAGGCTCCACCATATCAGGTCGTATATACCTGCCTGTCTAGAGACTGCCTGGTCACTTACTGTGACAACCTGCCTGTCTAGAGACTGCCTGGTCACTTGCCGTGACAACCTGCCTGTCCAGAGACTGCCTGGTCACTTGTCGTGACAACCTGCCTGTCCCAGAGACTGCCTGGTCACTTGCCGTGACAACCTGCCTGTCCCAGAGACTACCCTGGTCACTTTCCGTGACAACCTGCCTGTCCCAGAGACTGCCTGGTCACTTGCCGTGACAACCTGCCTGCCCTGGTCACTTGCTGTGACAACCTGCCTGCCCTGGTCACTTGCTGTGACAACCTGCCTGCCCTGGTCACTTGCCGTGACAACCTGCCTGCCTGGTCACTTGCCGTGACAACCTGCCTGCCTGGTCACTTGCCGTGACAACCTGCCTGCCCTGGTCACTTGCCGTGACAACCTGCCTGTCCAGAGATTGCCCTGGTCACTAGCCGTGACAACCTGCCTGTCCCAGAGACTGCCTTGGTCACTTGCCGTGACAACCTGCCTGTCCTGCCGGTTCCTCCTTGGTCTACCCTGTGATGACGTCTGTCCTGGGTCGGTGTCTGATGTTCTCCTGCTGAGCCTGTGCTACGCCTGAGGCCTGAGAGAGAGGCCGTCCTAGTATGCCCGTGCCAGATGACCCTGGACTTCATCAACCCGTGATGACCCCGCCATCGTCTGACGTTCGTCCTGGGCCGGTGTCTGATGTTCTCCTGCTGAGCCTGTGCTACGCCCGAGGCCTGAGAGTGAGGCCATACTAGTATGCCCGTGCCAGATGATCCTGGACTTCATCAACCCGTGATGACCCCGCCATCGTCTGAAGTCTGTCTGAGGTCGGTGTCTGATGTTCTCCTGCTGAGCCTGTGCTACGCCTAAGGCCTGAGAGAGAGGCCGTCCAAGTATGCCCGTGCCAGATAACCCTGGACTGCATCTACCCGTGATGTCCTCCAGCACTCGTCTATGATCCTGAGTCGTGTACCCTTCTCTGATGTGCGGAATCGGGAGCCCGGTCTTATGTTCTGTTTTATGTACTGTGTTTCTTTAAGTAAACTTTATGTTTCTTCTTACCTGAAGTTGTGCGGTGTTGTCTAGTCCTGCAGGTCGCCACCTTGCCCACATGCTCAGCTGCCACGGATCCCGGTCGCTGCCCTTCCCTAGTCCGGGCAGGCCCGGGTCTCCCTCCGTGGTCCAGTGGGTCCACATTCTCTTACCATCTGGGACCCATGCCTCACGTCGTCGTGGACTGGCGGCGTGGGAGCATTGGCTAGCTAGGCAAGCTATGCCATGTCCCGACGCCCCACAGCCGTGGGAAGCGCTACAGTAAGCTCTGGCCATGGACTCCGCTGAGCATGTGCGGTCTGCAGGACTTTCTCCAAGCTCCACCTGATGTGTGAACTAGACTACTTGGTCCCCACAGGGTAAGTGGACTAGATGGCTCGATTCCCCGCTTGGTCAGCGGTTCGGACTTTTCGAGCTATTAACTCTGCTGCCATATTGTGAACTATGGGACTTACCGCCAAACCCAAGTGAATTTTTCTGGGGAATTTTTTTTTTTACTTGGGTCTTCAGAAGAGGGGGCCTGAGGAGGGGGATACTGTAACGCTGGTATTGTCTGTACTTTGTTTTCCAGCGTTACTTTGCATGTTTTTTGCATTAACCCTTTTGCTCCTTTCCCCCTAACCAGCTGGGATACTGTTGTCTGTTACCTATATGGATGCTGCTCAGTTCCCGGCTCTGCTGCGTACCCGTACTTGCGTGAGTGGCTCCGCTGCTTTGCATGACCGCCCGCATGTGCGGTTCCTGACTTGCTGTGAAAGCCGTCCGTAGCTTGAAAAGTCCTCTGCAGTGGTGCATGACTTACTGCGTGGTTGGCGGCAGCCATTGTTGGGTTCCCTCTGTGTTGTGCTGTCTGGCTCTGCATAGGGGGCGCGGCCCACACCTGTCCTGCTTTTATGTGGATTGGGTGTTTACTAGAGTTACTGCTCCAGCCTATCGCTGTGAAGCAGCTCATATATAAAGTTCCCCAGCCCTAGTGGGCGTTGCCAGAGCTTCGCATTGAATCCACACTGAATCCCTGAACCTAGCCGTATGTGGTTGTGTGTTCAGCTCCTGCTCTGAAGTTGATCAGCTCTGGAGAGCTGATTCCCTGTTCCTGCTGTGTCTTGTTCCCTGATCCTGGATCAAACCCGGTACCTGAATGTCTGAATTATGTCTTGTGTTTCCGCCTATGCTGGGGGCTGATTACCCAGATCGCCGTTCCTGGAGGCTGTATATCCAGGCCTGTTCCTGCTGTGTATAATTACCTGAACCCCTGATCTTGGATCGCATCCTGTACCTGACTTTCTGAACTGTGTACTCTGTGTTATGTTCCTGAAATCCTGCTGTGTCCAGAACCCTGTGCCAGTGACTGTGAATCCTTGCTATATAACCTGAGTTCATCTTGGAAGAAGGAGTCCGGTGTGTGCTGAGTTTCTGTTACTCTGTGCTCAGCCTCTGTGCAATCCCCGGCCAGCTCCCGTTGAGCCTGGCGGGGCTTGCACCAGACCGCTGGGGTTCCTTTTCAGGTCGCTGCCAGATGTCCGGATCCTATGCCTGTTGACCATGGCCTGATGTCCGATGTCCAACGACCACTTCCAGATGTCCGGATCCTATCCTTCCTGCCTGATGTCCGGATCCTGCCGATCATTGCCAGATGTCCGGAGCCTGCTGATCGGTGCCAGATGTCCGGAGTCCGAGGCCTGTGTTCCAGTCCGTGTTCCTGTGATTCAATCCATGTTCCTGTCCGTGTTCCTGACTCCCTGAGACCCAGTCCGTGTTCCTGTCTGTGTTCCTGACTCTCTGAGATCCAATCCGTGTTCCTGTTGTTCCTGTGCAGTCTAACTCTGTTTCAGCCATCAGCTCCTGATTCCAGTTACCTGTCTGTTACCTGTCGGCTTGCCTGTCTGCCATCCGTCTGCAGTTCCTTCCAGAGGTTCGGACGTCATCTGCAGAGATCCCCGGCTCTTGCCTGCTCACCTAGGAGCGATCATCTGCCATCCGACTGCAGCTCCATCCGGAAGTTCGGACATCATCTGCAGAGATCCCCGGCTCTTGCCTGCTCACCTGGGAGCGATCATCTGCCATCCGACTGCAGCCTACCTGGAGGCTCCACCATATCAGGTCGTATATACCTGCCTGTCTAGAGACTGCCTGGTCACTTACTGTGACAACCTGCCTGTCTAGAGACTGCCTGGTCACTTGCCGTGACAACCTGCCTGTCCAGAGACTGCCTGGTCACTTGTCGTGACAACCTGCCTGTCCCAGAGACTGCCTGGTCACTTGCCGTGACAACCTGCCTGTCCCAGAGACTACCCTGGTCACTTTCCGTGACAACCTGCCTGTCCCAGAGACTGCCTGGTCACTTGCCGTGACAACCTGCCTGCCCTGGTCACTTGCTGTGACAACCTGCCTGCCCTGGTCACTTGCTGTGACAACCTGCCTGCCCTGGTCACTTGCCGTGACAACCTGCCTGCCTGGTCACTTGCCGTGACAACCTGCCTGCCTGGTCACTTGCCGTGACAACCTGCCTGCCCTGGTCACTTGCCGTGACAACCTGCCTGTCCCAGAGATTGCCCTGGTCACTAGCCGTGACAACCTGCCTGTCCCAGAGACTGCCTTGGTCACTTGCCGTGACAACCTGCCTGTCCTGCCGGTTCCTCCTTGGTCTACCCTGTGATGACGTCTGTCCTGGGTCGGTGTCTGATGTTCTCCTGCTGAGCCTGTGCTACGCCTGAGGCCTGAGAGAGAGGCCGTCCTAGTATGCCCGTGCCAGATGACCCTGGACTTCATCAACCCGTGATGACCCCGCCATCGTCTGACGTTCGTCCTGGGCCGGTGTCTGATGTTCTCCTGCTGAGCCTGTGCTACGCCCGAGGCCTGAGAGTGAGGCCATACTAGTATGCCCGTGCCAGATGATCCTGGACTTCATCAACCCGTGATGACCCCGCCATCGTCTGAAGTCTGTCTGAGGTCGGTGTCTGATGTTCTCCTGCTGAGCCTGTGCTACGCCTAAGGCCTGAGAGAGAGGCCGTCCAAGTATGCCCGTGCCAGATAACCCTGGACTGCATCTACCCGTGATGTCCTCCAGCACTCGTCTATGATCCTGAGTCGTGTACCCTTCTCTGATGTGCGGAATCGGGAGCCCGGTCTTATGTTCTGTTTTATGTACTGTGTTTCTTTAAGTAAACTTTATGTTTCTTCTTACCTGAAGTTGTGCGGTGTTGTCTAGTCCTGCAGGTCGCCACCTTGCCCACATGCTCAGCTGCCACGGATCCCGGTCGCTGCCCTTCCCTAGTCCGGGCAGGCCCGGGTCTCCCTCCGTGGTCCAGTGGGTCCACATTCTCTTACCATCTGGGACCCATGCCTCACGTCGTCGTGGACTGGCGGCGTGGGAGCATTGGCTAGCTAGGCAAGCTATGCCATGTCCCGACGCCCCACAGCCGTGGGAAGCGCTACAGGTGTACTTTCCCAGTAACTGCATTGTTGAGGGCACGGGTAATGTTGTGGGACACGTGCTTGTGTAATTCCGGGACGGCACAGCGGGAGAAATATTGGCGGCTGGTGATAGAGTACCTTGGGACGGCCGCCGCCATCAGGTTGCAGAAAGCTTCCATCTCCACGAGCCTAAAAGGCAGCATTTCGAGCGCAAGCAGACGAGAAATATGAGTATTGAGTACTGTGGCCTGTGTGGCGTTAGCTGCGTACTTCCGCTTACGTTCCAATGACTGGGGTATGGAAAACTGAAGGCTGCGCTGGGACAAGGACGTGCTTGATGATGGTGCTATTTGACTGTGGTCAATGGCAGGTGCAGGGCAGGAGGCATCTTCGCATGCACCATGGACAGGGGATTGGCTTGCATGCACAACAGTGGAAGAAGCAGTGGTGTCAACCGCAGACACTGTTCCTGGAGCCTTGGATTGGGCAAAGTCAGGTGCTTTGCTGCCAAGTGCCTGATCATGCTGGTGGTGGTAAGGCTGGTAGTTTTGCTACCCCTGCTGATGCTGGTATAACAGGTGTTGCAAATGGCCTGTTTCGGGTTATTGGCAGAGTCTTTAAAAAATAACCAGACTCGGGAAGACCTAACTGTTGGACTGGCAACTTCCGTCAGGTTGGTGTTACGGGGAACGGTTACCCGCCTTCTGTCTGCGGCCACCACACTGCTTCTTCCTGCCTGAAATGGTGCGACGCCTACCTCCCCCTGTGTGCTGCTGTCCTCGCTCTGCATGTACTCCTGCCAGGTTAGGTCTGTTACTACATCATCCACCACCTCATCTTCCATTTCCCCACCCTGGTCCTCCACCTGACTTTTCGGCAATTGTGTCTCATCATCATTCACCTCTTGTGACCGTGGCTGCTCAAAGATTTGTGTATTGCTACATGGAATATCATCTTGTCCCGCTTCTAGTGGAGCGGGCTAGAGGCACGGATCTCCAAATGGAAAACTGAACAGCTCTTCGGAGTGTCCGAGTGTGGGATCAGTAGTCTCAGGGCACTCAGCATGGTGGGGGAAGGAGGATCAGGGTAAGGAATATGCGGTCCAGATGCATGGCTACTGTGACTTGACGGTGTTGAAAACGGTGCTGGTGGTGGTGGATAAGTAACTGGAAGTATTATCCACTATCCAACCAACAACCTTTTCACACTGCTCAGGCTTCAATAGTGCTGTCTTGCCGCGGTCCCCTAGGACATCGGACACTAAGGTTCAGCGAGAAGATGTGGGTGTTTTCGGTGGGCCAATTTCAGCTTGCCCACGGCCTCGGCCTGCACCATCACTATCACGTCCACTTCCCCGTCCCTTGCCATGCACCTTGCCCATTGTAAATGGAATAGAATATTATACACGTTCACTACAAAAGGGTGATTTGGGAGTCAACTTCTATGTGATACGAGTGCTTGAAAACCACACTTTTACCTATCTGGACTTTAGGTAAAAATGTTTTTAGCCTTATCAGATTTAATAATTACGTTAGCAGACTGCAAAAAAAATACAATGTTTTGGCCTAAACTGGCCAAACTTTGAGTACACACAGATATGAGCTGCCACGGAGATGCCAGTACGACAAATGTGTGGCCTGTATTTTTTTTATTTTTGGGCTAACTAGTGCTGTATATCAGGACTGTGACACCCAGGACAAAAAAAGGAAAACCGGCCAACACTGCCCAAACTTTGAGCACACACAGATAGGAGCTGCCACTGAGATACCACTATGACAAATGTGTGCCCTGGTTTTTTTTTTTGTTGGGCTAACTAGTGCTGTATATCAGGACTGTGACACCCAGGACAAAAAAAGGAAAACTGCCGTAAACTTGCCAAACATTGAGCACACCCAGATATGAGCTGCCACGGAGATGCCAGTACGACAAATGTGTGGCCTGTATTTTTTTTATTTTTGGGCTAACTAGTGCTGTATATCAGGACTGTGACACTCAGGACAAAAAAAGAAAACAGGTGTAAACTGGCCAAACTTTGAGCACACACAGATATGAGGTGTGCCACGGAGATACCACACCAAAAAATGTGTTGCCTGTATTCCTATTACACCTGGGGCTAGCTATATACAGCTAATATATCATACAGGCAGCAGCACCAGAACACAGGACGGGAATGGACCCTCTTGATGTATGCAATGATCTATATACGCACATACAGTGCCTGCAGGCCTTGCACTGATGTGTATAGAGTGAAGTACACTCTCCTGCCTACCTAACACTGGAACCTATATACTCCGGAATTAGTCCTTAGAAGGATTGTTGGTTTATCAGGATTTGAGTAACTTAGGATGGTAGACCCCACACTAACTAATAAATCCCCAATTTTGACCCTATCTCGGCAGCAGCTCTCCCTACACTCTCTCTATCCGGAGCTGAATGTGCCGAGCAGGGCGGCGTCCAGTCTCTTATACCCCTGATGATGCCATGCGGCCAGCCAATCACTGCACGACCACAACAAAGATGGCTGCGGCGTTTCATTACCAGGCAGATAATCCCTGCATTGTGATTGGGTCTGTAAAGTCCACCAAAAAGCTGGGTGGAGACCCGAGTTCCCGCCTAGTAATCCCGGAAATGCTCGGTGCTCGCCGAGTCCACCGAGTACAGTGATGCTCGGGCGAGTAACGAGTGGTGCTGAGCGCGTTCACTCATCACTACTCTGTAGACAGCTAGAATGGAGGTGCTGTATGTAAGGAGGTGGCGGGGACCCTCGTCTGCCCCCTCTCTCCCATGTGTCAGGCCGTGCATTGTTACGGTGTACCCGTTTAGTAATGTAATGTATGTGCTGTGTAATGTTTTACCACATGTACTATCTTGTAGTGTCTGTGTTATGTTGTTCTCTGGATGCTGCACCGCTGCACTCTTATGTTTGGTCGTACAGGTTAGAGTCAGGGAGAGCAGGAGTTAACCTGGTGGGTTGGGTTGACCACCCCAAAGAGGTGCGGGAAGTTCCTGCTCCTCAGGTGGAGCTGCAGGCTTGCCTATGGCAGGAGTTCTCCCCTGCTGGGAGCTGGCTAAACACCAGGAGGGGTAAAGACTGCGGCCGGACCCACGGGCAGTGAAGCAGGCACCGGACTGTACCTGTCGTTCCCACACTCAACTACCAGCATCATCAAGCAACGTCCACGTCCTTGTCCCAGCACAGCCTTCAGTGTCCATAGCTCAGTCATTGGAACGGAAGCGGAGGACGTCACCATGGTCACATGACAGGAGTGTAACCACAGGTCCTTCACCATTCTCTCCTGAGCTCCGCCCCGATCACATGACAGTGACGTCACTACAGGTCCTTCACCATTCTCTCCTGAGCCCCGCCCCCTGATCACATGACAGTGATGTCACTACAGGTCCTTCACCATTCTCTCCTGAGCCCCGCCCCAATCACATGACAGTGATGTCACCACAGGTCCTTTACCATTCTTTCCTGAGCTCCGCCCTGATCACGTGACAGTGATGTCACTACAGGTCCTTCACCATTCTCCTGAGCCCCGCCCCTGATCACATGACAGTGACGTCACTACAGGTCCTTCACCATTCTCTCCTGAGCTCCGCCCTGATCACATGACAGTGATGTCACTACAGGACCTTCACCATTCTCCTGAGCCCCGCCCCGATCACATGACAGTGACGTCACCAAATGTACTTTACCATTCTCTACTGAGCTCCGCCCCCTAATCACATGACAGTGAAGTCACTACAGGTCCTTCACCACTCTCTCCTGAGCTCCGCCCAGATCACATGACAGTGACGTCACTACAGGTCCTTCACCATTCTCCTGAGCCCCGCCCCCGATCACATGACAGTGATGTCACTACAGGTCCTTTACCATTCTCTCCTGAGCCCCGCCCAGATCACATGACAGTGACGTCAGTACAGGTCCTTCACCATTCTTTCCTGAGCTCCGCCCCTGATCACATGACAGTGACATCACCACAGGTCCTTCACCATTCACTCCTGAGCTCCGCCCGATCACATGACAGTGATGTCACTACAGGTCCTTCACCATTCTCTCCTGAGCCCCGCCCCGATCACATGACAGTGATGTCACTACAGGTCCTTCACCATTCTCTCTTGAGCTCCGCCCCACTCACATGACTGTGACGTCACCACAGGTCCTTCACCATTCTCTCCTGAGCCCCGCCCCGATCACATGACAGTGATGTCACCACATGTCGTACACCATTCTCTCCTGAGCCCCGCCCCCCTGATCACATGACAGTGACGTCACTACAGGTCCTTCACCATTCTCTCCTGAGCCCCGCCCCTAATCACATGATGGTGACGTCATCACAGGTCCCTCAACATTTTCTCCTGAGCTCCGCCCTGATCACATGACAGCGACGTCACCACAGGTCCTTTACCATTCTCTCCTGAGCTCCGCCCCAATCACATGACAGTGACGTCAATACAGGTCCTTCACCATTCTCCCCTTAGCCCGCCCTTAATCACATGATGGTGACGTCATCACAGGCCAGTCAACATTTTCACCTAAGCTCCGCCCCTGATCACATGACAGTAACGTCCCACAGGTCCTTCACCATTCTCTCCTGAGCTCCGCCCCTGATCACATGACGTGACGTCATCACAGGTCCTTCAGCTCTCAGTGCAGCAGCTCCGTCCCGGGTGTGTGCAGCTCGTGTTCTCTGGTATCAGCCAGCAGCAGATTTCCGGTTCCCGCCATTCCGGTGAGATTACAGGAGGGTTTGGTGGCGTTTTGGTGCTTGTGGTGAATCTGTGAGAGGAGAGTGTGGGGTGAGATCAGAGCTGTTCCTGTAGAGGCTCCTGCTCCATGTGATTGCGGCTCCTCAGTGCTGGGGACGTGCAGCATTGTATGGGGGATGTGCAGCGTCTCCTCCTCATCTCACGTTCCCACGGGAGGTGTAGTTACCACGGTGACCGTCCCCCGCTGGAGGTGTAGTTACCACGGTGACCGTCCTCTGCTGGAGGTGTAGTTACCACGGTGACCGTCCCCTGCTGGAGGTGTAGTTACCACGGTGACCGACCCCGCTGGAGGTGTAGTTACCACGGTGACCGTCCCCCGCTGGAGGTGTAGTTACCACGGTGACCATCCCCCGCTGGAGGTGTAGTTACCACGGTGACCGCCCCCCGCTGGAGGTGTAGTTACCACGGTGACCGTCCTCTGCTGGAGGTGTAGTTACCACGGTGACCGTCCTCCTCCTACGAGGCAGATAATGAGCGGTCACATCGGTGGAGGAGGCCGCTGTGGAGTTTTGTGGCTTTTCCTCCAGATTCTTCCTGATAAATGTTGATATTTGGCAGAATTTAGTGATTGTCGTTATATCGTCCCCTGTGATTTCCATCTTCTCCTTCATCATGAAGACGCCGGCAGGACGAGATCCCTCCAGCTGATCCAGTGCTCATCCCTCCTTCTCCTGAATGACCCCGAGGATGGAGGAGGACAGGAATGAGACCACCAGAAGATTATTCCACCTCACCCTGGAGATCATCTCC
>JARQOD010000199.1:140396-190508 GCA_033576555.1 Oophaga sylvatica | reverse complement strand
CACTGGAGGATTCTGGGTGATGAGGGAGAGGTGACTGCTGGGACATTATACAGGACGGCACTGGAGGATTCTGGGTGATGAGGGAGAGGTGACTGCTGGGACATTATACAGGACGGCACTGGAGGATTCTGGGTGATGAGGGAGAGGTGACTGCTGGGACATTATACAGGACGGCACTGGAGGATTCTGGGTGATGAGGGAGAGGTGACTGCTGGGACATTATACAGGACGCACTGGAGGATTCTGGGTGATGAGGGAGAGGTGACTGCTGGGACATTATACAGGACGGCACTGGAGGATTCTGGGTGATGAGGGGAGAGGTGACTGCTGGGACATTATACAGGACGCACTGGAGGATTCTGGGTGATGAGGGAGAGGTGACTGCTGGGACATTATACAGGACAGCACTGGAGGATTCTGGGTGATGAGGGAGAGGTGACTGCTGGGACATTATACAGGACGGCACTGGAGGATTCTGGGTGATGAGCGGAGAGGTGACTGCTGGGACATTATACAGGACGGCACTGGAGGATTCTGGGTGATGAGGGGAGAGGTGACTGCTGGGACATTATACAGGACGCACTGGAGGATTCTGGGTGATGAGGGAGAGGTGACTGCTGGGACATTATACAGGACGGCACTGGAGGATTCTGGGTGATGAGGGAGAGGTGACTGCTGGGACATTATACAGGACGCACTGGAGGATTCTGGGTGATGAGGGAGAGGTGACTGCTGGGACATTATAAGGACGGCACTGGAGGATTCTGGTGATGACGGGAGGTGATGCTGGGACATTTACGGACGGCACTGAGGATTTGGTGATGAGGGAGAGGTGACTGCGGACATTATACAGGACGCACTGGAGGATTCTGGGTGATGAGCGGAGAGGTGACTGCTGGGACATTATACAGGACGGCACTGGAGGATCTGGGTGATGAGGGAGAGGTGACTGCTGGGACATTATACAGGACGCACTGGAGATTCTGGGTGATGAGGGAGAGGTGACTGCTGGACATTATACAGGAGGCACTGGAGGATTCTGGGTGATGAGGGAGAGGTGACTGCTGGGACATTATACAGGAGGCACTGGAGGATTCTGGTGATGAGAGGAGAGGTGACTGCTGGGACATTATACAGGACAGCATGGAGGATTCTGGGTGATGAGGGAGAGGTGACTGCTGGGACATTATACAGGAGGCACTGGAGGATTCTGGGTGATGAGAGGAGAGGTGACTGCTGGACATTATACAGGACGGCACTGGAAGATTCGGGTGATGAGGGAGAGGTGACTGCTGGACATTATACGGACGGCACTGGAGGATTCTGGGTGATGGAGGAGAGGGACTGCTGGGACATTATACAGGCGCACTGGAGGATTCGGTGATGAGGGGAGAGGTGACTGCTGGGACATTATACAGGACGCACTGGAGGTTCTGGGTGATGAGGGAGAGGTGACTGCTGGGACATATACAGGACGCACTGGAGGATTCTGGGTGATGAGGGGAAGGTGACTGCTGGGACATTATACAGGACGGCACTGGAGGATTGGGTGATGAGCGAGAGGTGACTGCTGGGACATTATACAGGACGCACTGGAGGATTCTGGGTGTGAGAGGAGAGGTGACTGCTGGGACATTATACAGGACGGCACTGGAGGATTCTGGGTGATGAGCGAGAGGTGACTGCTGGGACATTATACAGGACGGCACTGAGAATTCTGGGTGATGAGAGGAGAGGTGACTGCTGGACATTATACAGGACGGCACTGGAGGATTCTGGGTGATGAGGGAGAGGTGACTGCTGGGACATTATACAGGACGCACTGGGGATTCTGGGTGATGAGGAGAGGTGATGCTGGGACATTATACAGGACGGCCTGGAGGATTCTGGGTGAGGAGAGGTGACTGCTGGGACATTATACAGGACGCACTGGAGGATTCTGGGTGATGAGGGAGAGGTGACTGCTGGGACATTTACAGGACGGCACTGGAGGATTCTGGGTGATGAGGGAGAGGTGACTGCTGGGACATTATACAGGACGGACTGGAGGATTCTGGGTGATGAGGGAGAGGTGACTGTGGAATTATACAGGACGGCACTGGAGGATTCTGGGTGATGAGGGGAGAGGTGACTGCTGGGACATTATACAGACGGCACTGGAGGATTCTGGTGATGAGAGAGAGGTGATGTGGGACATTATACGGACGCATGAGGTTTGGGTGATGAGGGGAGGTGACTGCTGGGACATATACAGGAGGCACTGGAGGATTCTGGGTGATGAGGGAGAGGTGACTGCTGGGACATTATACAGGACGGCACTGGAGGATTCTGGGTGATGAGGGAGAGTGACTGCTGGGACATATACAGGACGGCACTGGAGGATTCTGGGGATGAGCGGAGAGGTGACTGCTGGGACATTATACAGGACGCACTGGAGGATTCTGGTGATGAGCGGAGAGGTGACTGCTGGACATTATACAGGACGGACTGGAGGATTCTGGGTGATGAGCGGAGAGGTGACTGCTGGGACATACAGGACGGCACTGGAGGATTCTGGGTGATGAGGGAGAGGTGATGCTGGGACATTATACAGGACGGCACTGGAGGATTCTGGTGATGAGGGAGAGGTGACTGTGGGACATTATACAGGACGGCACTGGAGGATTCTGGGTGATGAGCGGAGAGGTGACTGCTGGGACATTATACAGGACGGCACGGAGGATCTGGGTGATGAGGGAGAGGTGATGCTGGGACATTTACAGGACGGCACTGGAGGATCTGGTGATGAGAGGAGAGGTGACTGCTGGACATTATACAGGACGGCATGGAGGATTCTGGGTGATGAGAGGAGAGGTGACTGCTGGGACATTATACAGGACGGCACTGGAGGATTCTGGGTGATGGGGGGAGGTGACTGCTGGGACATTATACAGGATGGCATGGAGGATTCTGGTGATGAGAGGAGAGGTGACTGCTGGGACATTATACAGGACGGCACTGGAGGATTCTGGGGATGAGCGGAGAGGTGACTGCTGGACATTTACAGGACAGCACTGGAGGATTCTGGTGATGAGCGGAGAGGTGATGCTGGGACATTATACAGGACGGACTGGAGGATTTGGGTGATGAGGGGAGAGGTGATGCTGGGAATTATACAGGACGCACTGGAGGATTCTGGGTGATGAGGGAGAGGTGACTGCTGGGACATTATACAGGACGGCACTGGAGGATTCTGGGTGATGAGGGAGAGGTGACTGCTGGGACATTATACAGGACGGCACTGGAGGATTCTGGTGATGAGCGGAGAGGTGACTGCTGAGACATTATACAGGACGGCACTGGAGGATTCTAGGTGATGAGGGGAGAGGTGACTGCTGGGACATTATACAGGACGGCACTGGAGGATTCTGGGTGATGAGGGAGAGGTGACTGCTGGACATTATACAGGACTGCACTGGAGGATTCTGGGTTTGATGAGTGGAGAGGTGACTGCTGGGACATTATACAGGACGGCACTGGAGGATTCTGGGTGATGAGCGGAGAGGTGACTGCTGGGACATTATACAGGACGGCACTGGAGGATTCTGGGTGATGAGGGAGAGGTGACTGCTGGGACATTATACAGGACGGCACTGGAGGATTCTGGGTGATGAGAGGAGAGGTGACTGCTGGGACATTATACAGGACGGCACTGGAGGATTCTGGGTGATGAGTGGAGAGGTGACTGCTGGGACATTATACAGGACGGCACTGGAGGATTCTGGGTAATGAGCGGAGAGGTGACTGCTGGGACATTATACAGGACGGCACTGGAGGATTCTGGGTGATGAGAGGAGAGGTGACTGCTGGGACATTATACAGGACTGCACTGGAGGATTCTGGGTGATGAGGGGAGAGGTGACTGCTGGGACATTATACAGGACGGCACTGGAGGATTCTGGGTGATGAGGGGAGAGGTGACTGCTGGGACATTATACAGGACGGCACTGGAGGATTCTGGGTGATGAGCGGAGAGGTGACTGCTGGGACATTATACAGGACTGGCACTGGAGGATTCTGGGTGATGAGGGGAGAGGTGACTGCTGGGAATTATACAGGACGGCACTGGAGGATTCTGGGTGATGAGGGGAGAGGTGACTGCTGGGACATTATACAGGACGGCACTGGAGGATTCTGGGTGATGAGGGAGAGGTGACTGCTGGGACATTATACAGGACGGCACTGGAGGATTCTGGGTGATGAGCGGAGAGGTGACTGCTGGGACATTATACAGGACTGCACTGGAGGATTCTGGGTGATGAGGGGAGAGGTGACTGCTGGGACATTATACAGGACGGCACTGGAGGATTCTGGGTGATGAGCGGAGAGGTGACTGCTGGGACATTATACAGGACTGCACTGGAGGATTCTGGGTGATGAGGGGAGAGGTGACTGCTGGGACATTATACAGGACTGCACTGGAGGATTCTGGGTGATGAGGGGAGAGGTGACTGCTGGGACATTATACAGGACTGCACTGGAGGATTCTGGGTGATGAGAGGAGAGGTGACTGCTGGGACATTATACAGGAGGCACTGGGGAATTCTGGGTGATGAGCGGAGAGGTGACTGCTGGGACATTATACAGGACGGCACTGGAGGATTCTGGGTGATGAGCGGAGAGGTGACTGCTGGGACATTATACAGGACGGCACTGGAGGATTCTGGGTGGTGACGGTGTCGTTGTTGTCAGGTTCCTATAAGGTGTCAGGACGTCGCTGTCTATCTCTCCATGGAGGAGTGGGAGTATCTTGAAGGACACCAGGATCGGTACCAGGAGGAGAGTATGGAGGAGCACCGGCCTCTTACAGCACAAGGTGAGAAGTTCTGTGGTTATTACTGTGGGCACTGGCTGCCATGTTGATGTTATGTATAATGTGTAGATGCGTTTGTGCAATAATATAATGTAGAAGATCCGTATAGGGAATCTGTCAGCAGGTTATTGTTCCCTCATCTGAGAGCAGCAGGATTTTGGCAGAGAAATCCTGAATCCAACTGTGTAACGCTTAGATTACAGAGTTTCTAGATTTACTAAGAAGCAAAGCTAAGAATGTTGCCTGTTATGAATGTGCTAGGGATGGTTTCTGAGCAGAGGCTCCCTCTGGTGGTTACAGACAGTACTGAACCTTACAGCGAGGAATGGCAATCTGGGATCACTGACTGGACTGATATAAGGGAGGTTCCCTCCCATGATGGTTGCCGGTGATCAATTGTTCTTGTCTCAATTGTGGTTCCTGGTTCATTTGGAAGTTTGCTGGAGTCTTGCATGCATCTGCTGCTTTCAGATAAGATATTTTCTGCTTTTCTTTTTGTGCTTGCTTTTTGCATTGTTTCCTGCACTTCTGTGGAGGTCAGCCGGGTCCCCTCCTGGGGCCTGTGCTCCTCTCAGTTTATCTGTAGCCACTGTTATTTGTTCATTTGCTTTTTCCTGTTTTTTCAGTGGCTGCGGCTTAGTTTTGTTACACCAGAGATCTGATTTAGGTGGTGGAGATCGTGTGATCTCAGGTGTTTTTGCAATCAGAAGAGTTGGTATTTTTTAGGGTTTTTTGTTGGATTGCAGTCAGAATTCTTTCCTGTACTTTTCTGTCTAGCCAGATTGGGCCCCAGCGTTTGCTCATTCTATTTTCTGTCTGTGTCCGTGCTTTCTTCTTGTCTAACCGCCATTACATGTTTGGGGGCTTCCTATTTTCTTTGGGGATCTGCTCCGGGGCAGATAGCTTTCATCTTTCTGCCTTTAGGTGTAGTTATCTCTCAGGCTGTGACGAGGCGTCTAGGATCAACGTAGGAACGCTCTACGGCTACCTCTAGTTGTGTGGTTAGTTCAGGTTACTGCAATCCAATAGGTTCCAGCCTCTTGGTGTATTGCCGTTTTTTGCTTTTTCTCCTCAGCTACCTAAACATAACAGTTGCCCCTGCACACACCACAGCTTGCCCCGCCCACACTAGTGTTGCCCCCGTCCACACCACAGCTTCCCCAGTATGCGATGCATGCTCGCATCCCATCCAGCAAAGCATCCCATTAGCTAAGCATCTAGAAGAAGCAGTTATTCCATGGCAAGGAATTAACATCCATCTTCTCTCTTCACACAGGTACAATCTCTACTTGCTGTCTGTCATCTGCTGCTTTACCATCTTGCAACATAATGTGCCTACTAAATCTTTGGTATAATTCATTTGTTGCATTGTACTTAATACTCACTGTTGTATATCCATGACTGGGGTCACTCTAGATGTTATCAGGTGGATGGTGCTATAGCATATAGATGTAGCCAGGCCCAGTGTCTTTGATCATCTATCCCCCCCCTGGTGTGCTGACCCCAGCTGCTAAATTATCCCAAACCAGCTCCCACAACCCCTCTCTCCTTACCCTGTAGTGTGGCCTATAAATTTAGAAGCATTCTAAGGGGTGCACGCAGTGTGGGGTACTTGCACGCATCCCCTCATCAAAGTATCTAGAAGAAGCAGTTAATCCATGGCAGTTAGTCAGGGCAGGATTCGGGTAACCCACACTTTGCTCTACCTTTTAGCCATGTGCTTTATTTCTGTCCTCCTGTGTTACCTTGCCATCCACATTCACCGCCCCATCCCCCTCCATCACAACTCATACACATCAGCCTCTCTATACTTTTTTCTCCCATGTACATCTCCCATGCACTTCTCACCTTCCAGAAAAACCTCAGCCCATCTAGCCCAAACACATCACACAAAAGAATTTCTTACAATTCCAATAGCTATTTGCTCTTTATCTTCCTAGTCCTACTGATTTCGGGGGACATCCCCCCCAACCCTACCTCACATCAAAACCTTATTAATATTGGTTGCACTCCCTCATCTCCTTCTTTTAATTGTGCCCTCAGGAATCCACTGTCTGTATGTAACAAGCTATCCTTCCTGCACAACTACTTTCTGACCAACTCTCTTAATCTGTTGGCCCTCACTGAAACCTGGATTCAGGATTCTGACACGGTCTCCCCTGCTGCCATTTCCTATGGTGGCTTACAGTTCTCCCATTCCCCGATACCCGCAAACAGACATGGTGGTGGGAGTCGG
Source organism: Oophaga sylvatica (assembly GCA_033576555.1). Classification (NCBI taxonomy): domain Eukaryota; kingdom Metazoa; phylum Chordata; class Amphibia; order Anura; family Dendrobatidae; genus Oophaga; species Oophaga sylvatica. The sequence goes on along the minus strand of JARQOD010000199.1, from coordinate 183,420 downwards.
AATACTCCTGTCCCCAAAATGCACTTACCAGGTCATCTCCCCAATTCCATCACTCTCATTCCCTTCTTTTGAGGTCCACACCATCAGGCTCTTCCGTCCATCTCCCTCAGAGTAGCGGTCATATATCGGCCCCCAGGCTCGCCCACCCAGTTCCTTGACCACTTCTTGGCCTGGCTGCCGCACTTCATGTCCTTAGAACTACCAACCCTTATCCTTGGAGACTTCAACATCCCCATTAACAGCCCTACTTCCACATCTGCATCTCAGCTTCTATCACTAACCACTTCTCTAGGCCTCTCACAGCTTTCAGCCTCTGAGACACACAAGTACGGTAACACACTTGACCTGGTCTTTGTCCGGCTCTGTTCAATCTCCCACCTAAATAACTCACCGCTTCCACTCTCTGACCACAACATTCTCTCCTTCACCCTCACAAATCCTCGACCACCCCAGCGCACTCCTACCTACCACACATTCAGAAATCTACAAGCCATTAACCCTCAGACACTTTCAGACTCCCTACACTCATCACTGTCCCCAATCTCCTCTTTTTCTTGTCCTGATCTGGCTGTTCATCACTACAATGACACTCTTAGAAGCACCCTTGACCAAGTAGCACCGCTCACCCTCAGAACCTCCAAAAACACAGTAAAACAGCCTGGCTCACATTGCAAATTCAACTTCTTCAGCGATGCTCTAGGAGTGCTGAACGCCTTTGGAGAAAAACCCGCACACCAGAAGACTTCATCCACTTTAAATTCATGTTAAGAACTTATAATGCTGCTACTTTGGTGGCTACTTTGAAGAACCTAGAATATAAGACATATTTTCAGTTGTTTCACACTTTTTTGTAAAGTATAATGTATAATTCCACATGTGTTAATTCATAGTTTTGATGCCTTCAGTGTGATTCTACAATTTTCATAGTCATGAAAATACAGAAAAATCTTTAAATGAGAAGGTGTGTCCAAACTTTTGGTTTGTACTGTATGTGGTGACCATAATACTGTATGGAGCAATATATAGGGCTCTGTTATGTTTCGGTAGCTGAGGAGTGCAGGTAAAAAAGGCAATACACCAGAGCAGTTGGAATCTATGAGATTGCAGTACCCTGACTAACCACCACAACTAGAGGCAGCCGTGGAGCGTTCCTACGTTGGTCCTAGACGCCTCGTCACAGCCTGAGAAACTAACTACACCTAAAGATAGAAATAGGAAAGCTATCTGCCCCGGAGCAGAACCCCAAAGATAACAGAAAGCCCCCAAACATGTAATGGCGGTTAGACAAGAGGAAATACTGACACAGAAAGAAAATAGTATGAGCAAACGCTGGGGCCCAAACTATCTAAATAGAAAAGGATAGGAAGGGTACTTACTGCAATCCCAGAAAACCCTGAAAAGCACCAACTCTACTAATTTCAAAATCACCTGAGATCACACGACCTCTACCACCTAAATTAGTTCTCTGGTGTAACAAAATAAAAACAGCAGCCACTGAAAAAACTGGAAAAAGCAAAAGAACAAAACTCAGTGGCTGAACTAAACTGAGAGGGCAGAAGCCCCCGGAGGGGACCCTGAAGGCCCCCACAGAAGTGCAGGACAAAATGCAAAAATACAGCAAAAACACAAAAGAAGCAAAAGTCTTATCTGTAAGCAGGAGATGCAGACACGACACAGCAGGCTACAAGGGAAACTGGAATGAAGGATTCAGACCAGAACAATTGATCACCGGCAACCCTGATGGGAAAATGACTCCCTTATATAAGACCAGTCAGTAACACCTGATTCCCAGTCCTCACAATCCTCACTAGCACCGCTTGTAACCACCAGAGGGAGCCTCTGCTCAGAACTCATCTCAAACCCATTCACAACAGGGCTCATTATTCTGTATGGAACACTATGTGGTGCCCATAATACTGTATGGAGCAATATATAGCGCTCATTATACTGTATGGCGCAATATATGGGCCTACATTATAACTGTATGGAGCACTAGTCAAAACGTATGTTGGGGCTCATTATTCTTATGGAGCACTATGGGTGTGCCCATAATACTGTATGGAGCAATATATGGGCTCATTATTCTGTATGGCGCACTTTGTGTGCCCCAATTAAATACTGTATGGATGACTTATACTGTTTGTTTTGAGCTATTGTAGAATTTACAATAGATATCACTCATGTAATGTATGAAGTAAGTGAAATGTTTGGCATTGTACTATACCTATATTTCTCTGCCGTATCTGTGCATCATGAATTGTGGTATGTGTTAAAGGGGCCCATTGAGACTCTTTCGCCCGGGGCCCACGAAAACCTGGAGCCGACCCTGCAACCACCAAGTGCTGTGACTCCCATCCCTCCCTGCATTTCCCCTGGCTCACTTTCCACATTTGATCCCATCACAGAAGAAGAAGTCTCCAGACTCCTCTCTTCCTCTCGTCCGACTACTTGCACTACCGACCCCATTCCCTCACATCTCCTTCAGTCTCTCTCTCCAGTCATCACTACTTGCCTAACTACAATCTTTAATCTCACTCTCCTCTGGCATTTTCCCATCCTCCTTCAAACACTCCATCATTACTCCACTACTAAAGAAACCCACTCTCGACCATTCCTGCACAAACAACTACAGACCGGTCTCCAATCTCCCCTTCATCTCTAAACTTTTGGAGCGCCTAGTCTACTCCCGCCTTACCCGTTACCTCTCCACTCACTCCCTCCTGGACCCTTCACAGTCCGGCTTCCGCCCCCTACATTCGACTGAAACTGCACTCATCAAAGTGACCAACGACCTTCTGATAGCAAAACGTAACGGTGACCACTTTCTGCTCATTCTTCTCGACCTTTCTGCAGCCTTCAACACTGTTGACCATCGTCTCTACTCTCTAGGCTCCAGTCACTAGGCATTAACCCCTTTACTCCCGAGGGTGGTTTGCACGTTAATGACCCGGCCAATTTTTACAATTCTGACCACTGTCCCTTTATGAAGTTATAACTCTGGAACGCTTCAACGGATCTTGGCGATTCTGAGATTGTTTTTTAGTGACATAATGTACTTCACGGTAGTGGTAAAATTTCTTCGTTATAACTTGCGTTCATTTGTGAAAAAAATGGAAATTTGGCGAAAATGTTGACAATTTTGCAATTTTCAAAATTTTAATTTTTATGCCCTTAAATCAGAGAGTCATATAGCACAAAATAGTTAATAAGTAATAGTTCCCACATGTCTACTTCCAATTCACCACCTGACAGCACCATGGAGGACGTCCTTCTTATCCTCATTGGGACAGGAAACAACTAGAGGTTAAAAGGACCCTCCCCTTACCACCCTTCAGTGTTTTTTCCTGTCCCACTGAGGATAGGAACGACGAGAGGAAGCTCCTATCTCTGACTGTACCGGGCAGATTGGTGAGGATCGGGGGGCCCAGCCTTTCCCTTCCCTCCTCAAGAGATCTGCGGCTGACACCCTTCCTGGGGGTCCCTCAGCCTACCTCAGTGTAGCTCTGCTCCTGAGAGATGGGCCGCTTCCCCCTACCTGGGGTCTCTCGGCTCCAACGCTCTGCCTCCGGCATGCTGTGGTTCCTGGGGGCGCGCTTCCGGCTGCTTCCCCTCTGCGGATCAGGTTGCGGCCAGCGTGCGTTCCAGCGGTGGATTCAGGGCATGTGCACTTCTGGCTGCGTCCTCCCTATACTTCGGGGTCGTGGCCGGCATTTGATTACACTATATGGCAGCGTCACCTCTGCAGGCCGGGCAGAGAACTTTCGGGTCGCGGTCAGCAGTGCGCTCCAGTGTGAGTTCCAGAAGGCCGACTCTACAGGAGGGTATAGTATAAATGTCATTTTATGTGTTGTGAGACAGTGAGTGAATATGTGATGAATGGGGTGTACATTTCACCTAGGTATAAGGGAAATGTGTGGCTTTGTAAACCTAGTGGTAGAGAAAGGTCACTACACCTCACATTCAGCACACACTTGCAGCACAAGCCTGAAACTACTCAGGTCTTAATTAGGAGACCAGAAGTAGGTGTCTGCAAACACAATCTGAGAGCTAGTTTAGCCTGGACACAGGAAGGTGTCCTGGCACAAGAAACAGTCTCCAAGAGTGTTAGAGCTGTCTTTAGCCTGGACACAGAGAGGTGTCCTGGCACAAGGAAGCAGTCTCCAAGAGTGGGAGCACGCTCAGTCTGGACACAGGAGGGTGTCCCGGCACAAAGAGCTTCTCCAGGAGTGTGAGCTATCTCAGTCTGGGTGCAGGAAGGACCCCGGACACAGGAGTAGTCTCAGTGCGAATCCGTGTGAATAGCGGCTGAATAGGAGTGGATCTCTCTCAAGTCTGGACATGGAAGGTGCCTTCAGACACAAGGAGGAGTATCTGTGAAGCTCCAAACTGGTAACATATGTGATATGTGTTGTTTTGGGCACAGACTGGTAGAGTCTGGGTCCCGGATAGAGAGGGAAATCTATCTATGTGTAATTAGTGGCTAGACAAGCCCAGGTTTTCTGTTTATGCTTTGTTTTATCTGTTTGCTGTGGACTTTAATAAAGCTGGTTGCGGCCAGTTTTGCACCAGAACTGCTGTCTGAATGAACTGTTTTCATGCCATTCTGTCTACCCAGACAGCGATCCTAGAGCTAAACCCCTGGAATGTTACAATTGGTGGAGAATGCTGGGGCAGCGCAGTGGCTGATACAGTTAGTGCTGGAGTGTGCATGCAGCACAGAGGCTTAGAGACAGTAATAAAGGTGAAGTCTGTTGAAATAGCAGCAGAGAAAAAAAAAAAAGTTTGTTATAGAGGCGTCTGTTTGGAGCAGTCTTGGAGAGACAGTGGCCCTGATAGGGTCTGCAGAGAGAAAATGTATGCACAGCAAAGCTGAACTTGTTGTGAAAATGACTGTGGTATGTGCAGCAGCAAAAGAAAAGTCTGTGGAGCAGTCTTAAAGAGACAGGAGCCCTAATAGACTTTGCAAAGAAAAAAAAAAAAAAAAGTGTCTGCACAGCAGAGCTGAATTTTTCTGTGGAAAAGACTGGAGTGTGTATGTCTTGAGTGAAGACTGCCGTTGTTAAGACAGAGAAGTCTGACAGCATGGATGACAGCATGGAGGCGCTGTTTGAACAAATGGCACAAGTTAATGTGCAACATAAAACTGCCGTGGTTGAGACAGATAAGTCCGGCAGTATGAAGGAGCTCATTGAGTACCTAGTCCAGGCCCAGCGGACCATGGAGCTGCAGCACCAGCAGTGCATGCAGCAGTACCAGCAGCAAATCCTGCAGCAGCAGCAGGAGAATAACCGGGTGTTGGAGCAGATTGCAGCTCTCAGCACCTCGTCTCAGAGTAATGTTGTGAAGGCACCTGCCTCGTCCGCTGTAAAGAAGGCGGTAAGACGGTCCCTGAAAAAGATGACACCTCGTGATGATGTGGAGGTATATCTCACTAGATTTGAGGAACTGGCAGAGAAGGAGAATCTGCCCCTATCTGATTGGGCCATGATGGTCGCACCCTATCTGATTGGAGTGCCCCAGGTGGCCTATGCTGACCTGAGCGAGCAGGACAGCCAAGACTATGCCAAGCTGAAAGCGGAGATTCGTACCCGCTGGGTGTTGCGGTGACAGCCCGTGCCAGGGGGGTTCGTGACTGGAGATACAGTTGGGAGTCTGCAGTCAGCGAGTCTGATTATGGAGTTGGAAAGGTGATGGTGAACCGCTACACCCGAGCACGTCCTCCTGAGGTACAGCCGTCTGAGAGGTCGTCGCTTCAGAGTTCCCGGACGCTGAACTCTCGCGGTAAGAGCGTTCCAGCTATAGGGGACATATGGGAGGGTGATTGTGGTGGACAGTGTTGGAGATGTCGTGAAATTGCAGCCGGCTGTTCACTAGAGGGGGAGCCTATGTGCCGTGATGTTGGCAGGTCCCTCTCTCCCTGCGCAGAACCTGTGTGTGTGTCCACCTCAGCCGAAGAGACTGGACCACAGGTGTCCCCGGTGGTTGTAAATGACTGCCCAGCACAGGTCCTCTTGGACTCAGAGAGTCCAGTGACTTCCGTATGTGACAGACTGATTGATAGGAATTCATCCCTGATAAGCACCTGAGTGTGGTGTGCATCCATGGAGACACCAAAGTCTACCCAGAGACTGCCGTGGACTTGGTCCCTAAACTCGGGGAGGTTTCATATGAAGTGGGGGTAGTGAAGAGCCTGGTGCACCCCGTCATATTGGGTAATGACTTTCCCCGGTCTAAGGATCTCTGGGGGAGAAATGTTTCTGATGGACAGTGTGATGAAGCTCCTATTGAGGGTGCGCAGTCCCGAGGGGCGGAACACAATGCTAGTGGGACGTTAAACTTATGTGATGATGATGATGATGATCATGATAATGATGATGACCATGATGATGCTGATGCTGATAATGATAATGATGATGATCATGATAGTGATGATAATACTGATCATAGTCATGATAATGATGTTGATAATAATGATGACTGTGATAGTGATGAAATTCCTTTGCAGGTGATGTTGGGAGACGAGGAAAGGTGGTTCTCGGGAACCGAGTGTCCCTGACTTGCCTGTGTCCTGTGACAATTTTGAGAGTGAGCAGTGGCGAGACCCCATTCTTAAAACAGCACAGGAAAATATGATTGTTCTAAATGAGGTTTCCCAGGAGCCTGGTTCTGAGGAGAGGTTTCCTCATGCTGCCGTGGACAATAGCCTATTGTATAGGGACACTGAAGTCCAGGGAGAGGTAGTGAGCCAGCTCCTAGCACCTGAGCTATATGGAAGCATAGTGCTGGGGTTGTCACATAGTCACATACTTGAGGGACCAGATGGTGAAGTTAATGTTGTGGATGACAGGTTAACTAAGGTTCCAGATCAGGATGTGAATGAGAATGAATTGTATACTCCTGAAAGTGAGCGGGATGTGAATGAAAATGAATTATATAACCCTGACAGTGAGCAGGATATGAATGAAAATGAAGGGTATAGCCCTGACAGTGAGCCAGATGTGACTGAGGAAGTAGAGTGTGGGACGGACGGTGGGGCTTATGGGCATGTCTTGCCAGAAGAGCCTGAAAGTGGGGAACTGGAGAAAAGTGAAAAGCCCCCTATACCTTCTGTGATAGTTGGTGACACATGGTCAGTGCACCAGGGACAGGAGGTACGTGAGTTTCTGAGGAAGAGTCAGCAGAAGTGTTCTGATGTGTCGGGTCGTACTTCTCTGGCCAGGCACTATATCGAAAATGAGCCCGGCCCTAAGGTCAAGATGAAACCGTGCAGGATACCCGAGGCCCGCAGAGAGTATAGGCCTGGGAGGGTACAGGGTAGTGCGGATGCTTCAGATGAAGAGAAAGCTGATGTTGGCTATGACAGTGGTGAGGATGAAGTTGATGAGGGCCATGACTGGTCCAGAGGTCACTGTCTCTGTTGGATTGTTGACCAGCCCTCCGGTCTGGATGACCAGCCCTCCGGTCTGGAGAAGAGGGAGGGGATATGTGAGACAGTGAGTGAATATGTGATGAATGGGGTGTACATTTCACCTAGGTATAAGGGAAATGTGTGGCTTTGTAAACCTAGTGGTAGAGAAAGGTCACTACACCTCACATTCAGCACACACTTGCAGCACAAGCCTGAAACTACTCAGGTCTTAATTAGGAGACCAGAAGTAGGTGTCTGCAAACACAATCTGAGAGCTAGTTTAGCCTGGACACAGGAAGGTGTCCTGGCACAAGAAACAGTCTCCAAGAGTGTTAGAGCTGTCTTTAGCCTGGACACAGAGAGGTGTCCTGGCACAAGGAAGCAGTCTCCAAGAGTGGGAGCACGCTCAGTCTGGACACAGGAGGGTGTCCCGGCACAAAGAGTGTCTCCAGGAGTGTGAGCTATCTCAGTCTGGGTGCAGGAAGGACCCCGGACACAGGAGTAGTCTCAGTGCGAATCCGTGTGAATAGCGGCTGAATAGGAGTGGATCTCTCTCAAGTCTGGACATGGAAGGTGCCTTCAGACACAAGGAGGAGTATCTGTGAAGCTCCAAACTGGTAACATATGTGATATGTGTTGTTTTGGGCACAGACTGGTAGAGTCTGGGTCCCGGATAGAGAGGGCCATCTATCTAAGTGTAATTAGTGGCTAGACAAGCCCAGGTTTTCTGTTTATGCTTTGTTTTATCTGTTTGCTGTGGACTTTAATAAAGCTGGTTGGGGCCAGTTTTGCACCAGAACTGCTGTCTGAATGAACTGTTTTCATGCCATTCTGTCTACCCAGACAGCGATCCTAGAGCTAAACCCCTGGAATGTTACAGTGTGCAGACTGACCAACTGTAAGTTGGGACTGCTATCCATTAGCTAGCTTGGAGGATCCCAATAAAGCAGAAATGGGCTCAGAACAAAGCCAGGGGCATGTGAGTAGGCTTCCAAAGCATTACCACGATTAGCCCTTACCCTACACTTAGAAACACACAGCCTGTACTCTGTGTATTCCAGGGGGAAAAACCTGCCTTGACAGCTGCCCAAAAGGATAGCAAAAAATTGGGGAAAAATAAAAAATGCCCTATCTGTACTGCTAAACTACCTGAGACCTGGCAGAAACACCTTGCGATGCTTGTACTATGAAGATTGTCGTAGAGGAATAAACCTCTTTAATAGCCAATATGAGATCCATCATAAGGCAGGAGGTCCAAGCATCTATTTCGGGTCTAGGGTATCCTCAGACCACGCAATCGGGACCTCAGGGATCTCGGAAGAGACATAGGGAGTCTGACATATCTTCTGAAGACGAGTTATCGGAGGGATCCGACCAGGATGAGGGGGAAGCCGTTATTGATCCACCGGAAGGGGGGAAGAGGTACCTCTTTTCACCCGAGAACACAGATGAACTCCTCTGTGCAGTGCAAGATATTATGCAGGTGGAGGAAACCTCAAAGGCCCGCTCTGTACAGGACGAGATGTTTGGCGGTCTACGTTCCCAGATGAGTAGGGTGTTCCCGGTTAATGCCCACATCCGCTCCATGATCCCGGAGGAATGAGAGGACGCAGGAAAAAGGCTGGTGATCCCGAGAGACTTTAGACTCCGTTTACCCTTTGATTTGGAAGATGTCAAAACCTGGGAGGATATTCCCAAAACAGATGTTCCAGTGGCCAAGGTGGCAAAAAGAACTTCTATCCCTTTTGAGGACTCCTCCAGCCTGAAGGAGCCTATGGATCGGAAAGTGGATGGACTTCTGAAAAGAACCTGGGAGACTTCAGCAGCCATAATACGGGCCAACATTGCTGCAACATCGGTGGCTCACTCTATGCATTTGTGGATGGATGACACTAGGGACACTATTCGTACAATTCGCAGCTAGAAGGGTTATTTGGCTAAAGAGTTAGTCAGGGGACACTCAATCTAAAAATAAACTTTGCTCCATCCCCTTCTCAGGTGGTAAAGTGTTCTGGCCTATTCTGGATGACATTCTGGAAAGGCCTTAGATAAAAAGAAGGGGCTCCCTGAGGAGACACCAAAGAAATACCAGCCCTTACATAGGCCCTGACCTAGTCAGAAGTCAGACTACAAGGGGAAGGGGAAAACGGGAAGATGGAGTTACCCCAAAGAAGGGAAGGGTAGAGACTCCATTTTCTCAGGCTCACGTAGAAAATGACTCCTTCAGAGTAGGGGGTCGGCTGTGAGGGTTCCTGGGGGGCTGGCAGAAAATTTCTAAAAATCCATGGATTTTACAGATTATCTCCCAAGGTTACAAGATAGAGTTCGCCCATCTACCACCAGAGAGGTTCGTGATAACCATCTCTTGCCTTCCCTCAACCTCCCCCATGTGGTCAGACATTCAGGACCTATTAAGAATTGGGGCTATAGTCTCGGTTCCTGTCCAGGAGAAAGGCAGAGGTCATAACTCAAACTTTCTCGATAAAGAAATCTTCGGGAGAAACCAGGACAATAATAAATCTCAAACCTTTAAACAATTGAATAAGGTACAAGAGATTCAAGATTGAGTCCATAAGGTCCACAATACCCCTCATAGACAAGGATATGGTGATGTGTACTTTGGATTTGAAGAGTGCACACTATCACGTCCCGATTCACGAATCTTACCAGAGATATCTGAGGTTTTCCCTAAGAGTTCAGGGGAGGATCCGTCACTACCAGTTCCGGTGTCTAGCTTCAGCCTCAAGGGTGTTTACCAAACTAGTGGTAGAGGTGGTCGCCTTTCCGAGAAATCGCAACATCACCATACCTTACTTAGATGACGTCCTGATTGTGGCCAATTCCAAAGGACAGCTCGGGGTCAATTGCCATATCTCGATCTCCACACTGCAGAATCTAGGATGGATTATAAATTGGGAGAAGTCGAACCTGGTTCCAGAGCCAAGGATAAAATTTTTGGGGATCCTGCTATACTCCCATTTGAGAACATCTTTCTTACCAGAAGAAAAACAGACTGTGATAGTAGAAAGGATTCACCAGTTCACAAGTAACCGCTGCTCTATCTAGCGATGAAAGTTCTGGGGCTGATGACATCTTGCATCCCCTGTGTAAAGGCCCCGTCACACATAACGAGATCGCTAGCGAGATCATTATTACGTCACGGTTTTGAGATCGCTGGAGAGCCGTATCGTGATCGTTGGGGAGCTGTCAAACATGCAGAACTTCCCAACGATTTCGGTCGCCCCAGCGATCTAACTAACTATCTCGTTGCTCGTTGGGACGCTTTCACACAGCAGCTATTTCAACGATCCACACCTTGATAGGGGCTGTGCTGTGTCACCAATCATCTCCGATTGGTGGACGCTAATGCGTTCAGATTGGGCGGCAGGTTTAAAATAAAGCCACATTGTAGCATTTCCGTCCCTTTGTTCCTGTTTGCGTTCTGGTTCGGATCGTAGCAGCATTCTTCGGCTGTGACTCTGCATCCATTCATCTGGGCTTTTGTTCCTGACAAGCGTTCTGGTTTATGAATTGTAGTGTTCTTCAGCTGTGACTCCACACAACCCGGAGAATTCTGCTAAGATCTGCAATCCAGCACAAGGTCAGAAACAAAGGATGGAATCACTATTCTGTTGCTTTCTTTATGCACGGCGGGAATGAGACGAGGGGCGCGGAAAAGTCCAATTTATGCACGCCTACGTGTCTCAGTTCTGAATCTCTAACGAGGTCGTTGGTTAGGTGTCAAATACAGCGATGCACACTGCCCAACGGGAGCGCAACGACCCAGGATTGTCCAGGAAGCTTTGTAACGATCAGCGATCTCACAGCAGGGGCCTGATCGTTGCTACCTGTCAGACGTAACGAGATCACTAGCAAAATCGTTATTGCGTCACAAAACCCGTGACGTATCAACGATCTCGCTAGCGATCTCGTTATGTGTGACGGGGCCTTAAGGTGGAGTCAGTTCCACTCTCGAGAACTGCAAAATGCGGTCCTATCAACCTGGGACAGAAGTCAATTCCCACTGGACAAGGGAATGTCCATATCCTCTTGGGTGAGGAGATCCCTGTGTTGGTGGACCATTCTGAGAAACCTATAGACAGGGGTTCCATGGATTCTCTCCCCGTGTGTCATCATCACCACCGACGCAAGTCAGCTAGGTTGGGGCGGTCACGTGGAAGGGAGATACTTCTAAGGAGTCCAGAGATAAAAGCCAGGTTGTTATGATTCGGTAGCTGAGGAGTGCAGGTAAAAAAGGAAATACACCAGAGCAGTTGGAATCTATGAGATTGCAGTACCCTGACTAACCACCACAACTAGAGGCAGCCGTGGAGCGTTCCTACGTTGGTCCTAGACGCCTCGTCACAGCCTGAGAAACTAACTACGCCTAAAGATAGAAAGAGGAAAGCTATCTGCCCCGGAGCAGATCCCCAAAGAACATAGGAAGCCCCAAACATGTAATGGCGGTTAGACAAGAGGAATGAATTCCTTGCCATGGAATAACTGCTTCTTCTAGATGCTTAGCTAATGGGATGCTTTGCTGGATGGGATGCGAGCATGCATCGCATACTGGGGAAGCTGTGGTGTGGACGGGGGCAACACTAGTGTGGGCGGGGCAAGCTATGGTGTGTGCAGGGGCAACTGTTATGTTAAGTTAGCTGAGGAGAAAAAGCAAAAAACGGCAATACACTAGAGAGGCTGGAACCTATTGGATTGCAGTAACCTGAACTAACCACACAACTAGAGGTAGCCGTGGAGCGTTCCTACGTTGATCCTAGACGCCTCGTCACAGCCTGAGAGATAACTACACCTAAAGGCAGAAAGATGAAAGCTATCTGCCCCGGAGCAGATCCCCAAAGAACATAGAAAGCCCCCAAACATGTAATGGCGGTTAGACAAGAGGAAATACTGACACAGACAGAAAATAGTATGAGCAAATGTTGGGGCCCAAACTACCTAAATAGAAAAGGATAGGAAGGGCACTTACTGCAATCCCAAAAAACCCTGAAAAGCACCAACTCTACTAATTGCAAAAACACCTGAGATCACACGACCTCTACCACCTAAATTAGTTCTCTGGTGTAACAAAATCAAAACAGCAGCCACTGAAAAAAAACTGGAAAAAGCAAATGTACAAACATCAGTGGCTGAACTAAACTGAGAGGGCAAAAGCCCCCGGAGGGGACCCAGAAGGCCCCCACAGAAGTGCAGGACAAAATGCAAAAATCAAGCACAAAAACAAAAAGAAGAAAATGTCTTATCTGTTAGCAGGAGATGCAGACACGACACAGCAGGCTACAAAGGAAACAGGAATCAAGGATTGAGACCAGAACAATTGATCACCGGCAACCCTGATGGGAAGGCGACTCCCTTAAATAAGACCAGTCAGTAACACCTGATTCCCAATCCTCACAATCTTCACTGGACAGTCCAGTACCGCTTGTAACCACCAGAGGGAGCCTCTGCTCAGAACTCATTTTTTGATATATTAATTTTTCCTGGCACATTTTGCTGTTATTTCTTTATTCCCGGATACTATTGCAAGCTGTTGTACATTTACCATTATTATTGGACGTAATTTTTCCATCTGCTCAATGTTTGCTTGTTTTTTTTTCATTTTTTTTAATTTTTTTGTCTGTGTATTGTTATCCTTTTTTAGAATATTTTAAAATATGATTCAATAAAATTTCTATTTTATATGTACCATTTGGAGGATTTTTCTTATGTAGTTTTTTGTGTTTCTTTGTAAAAAAAAAAAATGTAAATTTGGGAACAATTTTGAAAATTTTACAATTTTTAAACTTTTTATTTTTATGCCCCTAAATCAGAGCGTTATGTCACAGAAATACTTAATAAATAACATTTCCCACATGTCTACTTTACATCAGCACAATTTTCAAAACATAATTTTTTTTTGTTATGAAGTTTTAAGGGTTAAAAGTTGACCAGCAATTTCTTATTTTTACAAAACCATTTTTTTACGGACCACCTCACATTTGAAGTGACTTTGGGGGCCTATATGACAGAAAATACCCAAAAGTGACACAATTCTAAAAACTGCACCCCTCAAGGTGCTCAAAACCACATTCAATAACTTTATTAACCCTTCAGTTGCTTCACAAGTACTGAAGCAATGTGAAAGGAAGAAATGAACCTTAAACTTTTTTTCACAAAAATTTTACTTCGGACACAATTTTTTTATTTTCTCAAGGGTATCAGGAGAAAATGAACCACAATATTTGTTGTGCAATTTCTCTGGAGTACACAGATACCCCATGAGTGGAAGAAGACCACTGGGCGCACGGCACGGTTCGGAAGGGAAGGGGCACCATTTTAGGTTTTGAACGTAAAATTGGCTGGAATCGAGAGCAGACGCCATGTCGCGTTTGGAGAGCCCCTGATGCACCTAAACAGTGGAAACCCCCCACAAGTGACCCCATTTTGGAAACAAGCCCCCTCAAGGGACTTATCTAGATGTTTGGTGAGCCCCTTGAAGCCCCAGGTGCTTCACATAAGTTTATAACGTAGAGCCATGAAAATTAAAAATCACATTTTTTTCCACGAAAATCATTTTTAGCACCAATTTTTTTATTTTTTCAAAGATATCAGGAGAAAATGGACCCCTAAAATTGTTGTGCAATTTCTCCTGAGTACGCGATACCCCATGTGTGGAGCAAGACCACTGTTTGGGCGCACGGCAGGACCCGGAAAGAAAGGAGAAAGGTTTGACTTTTGAACACAAAATTGGCTGGAATCGATAGTGGATTCCATGTCACTTTTGTAGGACCCCTGATGTGCCTAAACAGTGGAAACCCCCCACAAGTGACCCCATTTTGGAAACTAGACCCCTCAAAGTACTTCTCTAGATGTGTGGTGAGCATCTTGAACCACCAAGTGCTTTACAGAAGTTTATAACAGAGCTAAGAAAAAAAATGTAAAAATCAGATTTTCCCACAAAAATTTTTTTAGTTCCAAATTTTTTATTTTCTCAAGGGTAACAGGAGAAAATGGACCCCAAAATTTATAATGCAATTTCTCCTGAGTGTGCCAATACACCATGTGTGGGTGAAAACTACTTTTGAGGCACAGTGCAAAGCTCAAAAGGGAAAGAGTGCCATATTATAGTGCAGATTTTACTATTATGGTTTGAGGGTGCCATGACTTACTGGGAAAGTCCCTGAGGTGCCAGAACAACGTGATTCCTCATATGTGACCCATTTTACAAAATACACCTCTTGATGAATTCATCTAGGGGTGCAGTGATCATTTTGACACCAACGTTCGGTCACAGAATTTTATACCATTGGTCAATGATTACGTTTTTACCACAAAAATTTTGTTTTAGCCCCAGATTTAACATTTTCACACAAGAAGTGGGTAAAATTGGCACCAGAATTTGTCCCACAATTTCTACTGAAAGCATAAATACCCCATATGTGGCTGTACAGTACGGTTTGTACTAACACAGTAACGTGGAAACCCCCTATATTTCCGTTAAAGATGACGGACCTGAGTGGGGACTTGTTTTTTTTTTGTGGATTGAGTTGAAGCTTTTATTGGGAACGTTATTCATACCTTTTGCGATCACATTTATCCGACACTCTACGCTGAGCACTTATTTTGGTTTTTCCATCAAAATCTCCGAGTAATGTGACAGATGAAACCACCAAGGGTCCAACACTATAATGAGGTAGCAGAGTTACTCTGGACTCTGTCTGGCCTCTGTTCAGCGCTGCCCTTCCTTTCAGAGGTGCGCAAAACTATGGTGGACCGCGTTTTTATGCACGCCTAAAAAGACTGACACTGCCGATCACAGGTCCTATAGCGTCCACAGTGCCACCATCTGCCTCATTATAGGGAATCTTCCACCAGAAGTTCTGTCTGAATCGCGTATTTCAGAGATTTACAAGGAAACCTCACTGTAAGTGCTCAGGATAAATGTGCGCCGAGCCTTACTGTGATCTTTGAGAGGCTGAATGAACAAATCAACAGCTAGTGAAGAATTGGTTTTATTTATTTTTTACGCCATTCCTCGTGCGGTGTAAGTGATTAAACGACTTATTCTTCGAGTCGGTGCGATTCCAGCGATACCAGATTATATCGGTTTTTATGTTTGGCTGCTGTCACTCACTAAAAGACGCCTTTTTTTTTGCAAAAACTAGTTTTTGCATCCCCATATTTAAACAGCTATAATTTTTCCTTATTTCCTCCGACAGAGTCATGTGAGGTCTTATTTTTACGGGACAAGTTGACTTTTTTATTGGTACTATTTTTGGGCACATGACATTTTTTGATCGCTTTTTATTACGATTTTTGTGGAGGCGGAATGGACAAAAACCAGCAGTTCAGGAATTATTTTTTTTTGTTTTATTTTTCTCCGTTCTGCGTGTGGTAAAATTGATAAAGCAGCTTTATTCTTCGGGTCAGTACGATTACAGCGATACCTCATTTATATCATTTTTTTTATGTTTTAGCGCTTTTACACAATAAAACTTTGGTAGAAAAAATAATTATTTTGCATCATTTTATTTTGTGAGCTATAACTTTTTAATCTTTCACTGATGGAGCTTTATGGCAGCTTGTTTTTTGCCGGACAAGATGATAATTTCAGTGATACTATTTTATGTACATTCGTCTTTTGATCGCATTTTATTCCACTTTTTCCAAGCGGTATGATGATAAAGCATTGTCAGGGCTTACCTAGCATGACACTTTTATAGATTGGATTGTTCCGGATGCGGCGATACCAAACGTGTACTTTTATTTAATTTTTTTTTACATAAAAGTGTGTATTTAGTAGTGGATTTTATTATTATTATTTTGTAATTTTTTTACATTATTTTTTTTTCCTTTTTTCCCTAGTCCCTGTATGGGAATTTCACTTTGATTGAAGCATAATGCAGTGCAAATCACTAGCATTGCACTACATTATACAGTGCCTTGTGAAAGTATTCAGCCCCTGGAACTTTTCAGCCTTTTCCCACATATCATGCTTAAACATAAAGATACCAAATGTAAATTTTGGTGAAGAATCAGCAACAAGTGGGACACAATTGTGAAGTTGAACGAAATTTATTGGTTATTTTAAATTTTTGTGGAAATACAAAAACTGAACAGTGGGGCGTGCAATATTATTCAGCCCCTTTACCTTAATACTTTGTTGCGCCACCTTTTGCTGCGATTACAGCTGCAGTCGCTTGGGGTATGTCTCTATCAGTTTTGTACATCGAGAGACTGAAATTCTTGCCCATTGTTCCTTGGTAAACAGCTGGAGCTCAGTGAGGTTGGATGGAGATCGTTTGTGAACAGCAGTTTTCAGCTCTTTCCACAGATTCTCGTTGGATTCAGGTCTGGACTGTGACTTGGCCATTCTAACACCTGATACGTTTATTTGTGAACCATTTCATTGTAGATTTTGCTTTATGTTTGGGATCATTGTCTTGTTGGAAGACAAATCTCCGTCCCAGTCTCAGGTCTTTTGCAGACTCCAAAAGGTTTTCTTCAAGAATGGTCCTGTATTTGGCTCCATCCATCTTCCCATCAATTTTCCCATCTTCCCTGTCCCTGCTGAAGAAAATCAGGCCAAACCATGATGCTGCCACCACCATGTTTCACAGTGGGGATGGTGTGTTCAGGGTGATGAGCTGTGTTGCCTTTACGCCAAACATATCGTTTGGCATTGTTGCCAGAAAGTTCGATTTTGGTTTCATCTGACCAGAGCACCTTCTTCCCACATGTTCGGTGTCTCCCAGGTGGCTTGTTACAAACTTTAAGCGACACTTTTTAGGGATATCTTTGAGAAATGGCTTTCTTCTTGCCACTCTTCTGTAAAGGCCAGATTTGTGCAGTGTACGACTGATTGTTGTCCTATGGACAGACTGTCCCACCTCAGCTGTAGATCTCTGCAGTTCATCCAGAGTGATCATGGGCCTCTTGGCTGCATCTCTGATCAGTCTTCTCCTTGTTTGAGATGAAAGTTTAGAGGGACGGCCGGGTCTTGGTAGATTTGCAGTGGTATGATACTCCTTCCATTTCAATATGATTGCTTGCACAGTGCTCCTTGGGATGTTTAAAGTTTTGGAAATCATTTTGTATCTAAATCCGGCTTTAAACTTCTCCACAACAGTTTCACGGACCTACCTGTTGTGTTCCTTGGTCTTCATGATGCTCTCTGTGCTTCAAACAGAAGCCTGAGACTATCACAGAGCAGGTGCATTTATACGGAGACTTGATTACACACAGGTGGATTATATTTATCATCATAGTCATTTAGGACAACATTGGATCATTCAGAGATCCACAATGAACTTCTGGAGTGAGTTTGCTGCACTGAAAGTAAAGGGGCTTAATAATATTGCACGCCCCACTTTTCAGTTTTTGTATTTCCACAAAAATGTAAAATAACCAATACATTTCGTTCAACTTCACAATTGTGTCCCACTTGTTGTTGATTCTTCACCAAAAATTAACATTTGGTATCTTTATGTTTAAAACATGATATATGGGAAAAGATTGAAAAGTTCCAGGGGGCCGAATACTTTTGCAAGGCACTGTACCTATACTGAAAGCTGACACCATGCTGTGAGCATGGTCTCAGAAGCTTTCTCTAGCTTGGTGACCCGGGGGGTCATCATGAAAATGATTGAGCCCCCGCGATGACGTTGCGGGGACGTCGATCTGAAGGCAGAGGAGCTCCTGTCCCTCTGTCTCCCTCATGAATGCTGTGATTGCGCTCGATCGCGGCATTTAGGGGTTAACAGCCAGGGTTGGCGCTGACACCACGCTGGCTGTTAGTTCAGATGCTCAATCACTGGCAGAGCTGAGCTGCTGCACTGATCGGACAGGACGTGCTGATGTTTCAGCCTCTCCTGCGCGATCATGTTGTGATAGGTCAGTCAGATTGACTGACCGATCACAGTGACCTGGGTGCGAGGTCCGACAACATGGATCCCCGCACCTCTTCCCGTGCCTCTCAGCTTTCACAGACAGCTGTCTGTGCCCATATTGTACGCAGTATTTTTCCTGCCAACACTGGTCATTGGTGCAAAAAAAAATCCACTGCTAATTATACCATGTGTGAACATACCCTAATAGTGACATTATATCTACTTTGGATTGTGAAAAAACTTACAAAATTCTTATTTACTCTTTACAGAAAATGACAATAACAATTCTGAGAGAAGCTTCACGTTATCGGCAAATTATAAATTAGAAGATGAAGATACAAAGCCGCACTCTAAAGAAGAAAATCTCACCAGCCCTAATGTAATGTCAGGATTCATCTGTACAGAGCGAACATATAGTCCACCTACTCCTGAGGAACCGTCTCCTAACCAGTCTCAGATTGTTACAGGTACAGATCAGACAGGAGCAGAGAGCTTCAATGTGAAAAAATTCACACAGGGAAGAAGCCGCCATACTCTTGTTCAGAATGTGGGAAAAGCTTTAGCCATAAATCAAGGTTAGCTACACATGAAAGATGGCACACAAGAGACAAGCCATTTTCATGTTCGGAATGTGGGAAATGTTTTGGAAATAATTCACATCTTGTCAGACATAAGAAAATTCACACAGGAGAGAAACCGTATCCATGTTCAGAATGTGGGAAATGTTTTATTTCTAAAACCAAACTTCTTGATCATCAACGAAGTCACACAGGAGAGAAGCCGTATTCATGTTCAGAATGTGGGAAAAGTTTTCCGGATAATTCGTCTTTAGTAAAGCATAAGAAAATTCACACAGAAGAGAAATCGTTTCATGTTCAGAATGTGGGAAATGTTTTGCAAATGCGTCACATCTTGTCTGTCATCAGAAAATTCACACAGGAGAGAAGCCATATTCATGTTCAGAATGTGGGAAATGTTTTGCATATAGGTCATATCTTGTCCGTCATCAGAGAATTCACACAGGAGAGAAGCCGTATTCATGTTCAGAATGTGGGAAATGTTTTACATACACATCAAATCTTGTCTGTCATCAGAAAATTCACACAGGAGATAAACCGTTTTTATGTTCTGAATGTGGGAAATGTTTTATTTCTAAAACCAAACTTCTTGATCATCATCGAAGTCACACCGGGGAGAAGCCATTTTTTTGCTCCTTTTGTGGGAAACGCTTTACACTTAAAGCAAATCTTGTTAAACATGTGGGAATCCACACAGGGGAGAAGCCGTATTCATGTTCAGAATGTAAAAAGCAATTTAAATGTCAGTCAAGTCTGGTTTGCCATAAGAGGATACACAAAGGGGAAAAGGCGCAATTATGTTGAAAATGTAGAAAGTGCATTACAGAGATATTTAACCTTGTTAAACATTACAGAATTAAGGTGGAAGGCTGATTTCATGTTTGTAAGTCAGGAAATGTTTTACTACTGAAGTCATCAGAGGAGTCACAAAGGTGAGAAGCCGTTTGATGCTTTATATGTGTAAAATGTTTTTCAGGCAAATTTTGAAACTTAAAGAATTCAGATTAAGAGGAAACTGTATTCTTAGATAATTCATAGACTCTTAGAGCGTTTTTTGGAGGAAGATTTTGCTTTAAACTTCTAAACACCAAAATTATATGTGATCGAAATATAAAAACAGTTTTACATAAAGGAGAGGTAAAACCAATAAGGTTATTTCTTTTCCAAGTAGTGAAGCTTCCATGAACCTTGCTGTATATTACTGTATGTGGATATATCAATAGTCACCATCATCCAAACAATAAAATATGAAACTGAAGAAAACACTACAAAATACATTTTGCAATAATTTAATTAAAGAAGGATCCACAGTAGGAAATGTCATGTATGATGCCCTTAAAGACCCAAACCTTACAGACCAAAAAGTAGGATTGGGTGTTTCCCATTGGGTATGGATGATTAGACCGATATAAGGATCCACATGGCCGTAAACCCGCGTTAGAATGGGCATGTTTTTCTAATTGCCTGGACACCCCCCTTTTTAACCATGTGAAATAAAGCTACATATTTTTATTCATACGGCCATGTGGATCCTTTTCTTCCTTTTATTTTGTCAATTTTCTCCTGTGGTCAACAGTATTGGATCCAGGCTGTGTTAACCCCTTTCCGACATCATTTGTAATAATACGCCGATGTTGGACTCCCCCGTTTGGTGCGAGCCCCGACGGTGAGCCTTCACCTTTCCGGGCACATTTCAGCTGTTATATACTGCTGATATGTGCCCACAACAGCCGCGGATGGAATGACGATCCACCTTCGGCTGTTAACTAGTTAAATGCCACTGTCAATCTCTGACAGTGACATTTAACTTCCGCTTCCTGGAAGCGAATCACTAGTCCCAATCGTCGGTGACCCCTGTCACATGATCGTGGGTCACTGATGGGTTGGCATGACAAACCAGAGGTTTCCAGCAGTCCTCTGTTTATCATAGCCGGATTGTTATGAGTGGCACTCGGTGGTTGGCACTCACGGCAAGTGAGCATTTCTGCTACACACAGGCAATCTGATCATCGCCTGTGTGTAGCAGAGGCGATCAGACAACTACAGCTTCTAGTCTCCCATGGAGACTATTGAAGCATGCAAAAAGTGAAAAAAAAAATGTTTTTAAAAATATTAAAAAAAATATAAAAGCACAAATCACCCCCCTTCTGCCCCATTCAAAATAAAACCATAAAAAAAAACATATATACACACATTTGGTATTGCTTCGTTCAGAATCGCCCAATCTATCAATATAAAAAAACAATTAACCTGATCACTAAATGACGCAGCGAGAAAAAATGTCAAAACGTCAGAATTACGTTTTTTTGGTCGCCGCTAAATTGCAATAAAATGCAATTACGGGTGATCAAAACATCGCATTTGCACCAAAATGGTATCAATAAAAACGTCAGCTCGGCACGCAAAAAATAAGCCCTCACCAACCCGAGATCATGAAAAATGAAGACGCTACGGGCGCTTTTTTTTTTTTTTTTAACCACTTAAATAGACAACCTACAGATGTCGCATTGCGCAAGAGGTGTCATCCATGAAGTAGGCCCAAAGCCAAGCCCATCGGACCGGACTGAGAAAATTACCATACAGCGCGGGAGAGATTCAAAAAGGTTTTCCAGAGTATACAAGGGGAGTCAGGGGGTTCTGTAAGGATTTAGGGTATGCAGCACAGACGCTGCATAAGATGATATTTTTAGCTGCTTGGTCACAAAACTGGTGACAGGTTCCCTTTAACTTCTACGCTTCAAGGAGTACCACTATTAGGCTAAATTCACACGTTGATATCTGCGGCAATCCCGCACTTCTCTGCCGCGGAAATACGCATTTTTTTTGTATGCGTATTCCCGCCAAAAACTAGCGTTTTGCAAGCGTAATTAGCTTGCAGAATCCTAGCGTTTTCTAAGTGATCTGTAGCATCGCTTGGAAAACTGATTGACAGGTTAGTCACACGAGTCACACATAGTGCTTGACTCGTGTGACCAACTTTTTACTATTGATGCCGCCTATGCCGCATCAATAGTAAAAAGATCTAATGTAAAAATAATTAAAAAAATAATAAATAATGATATTCTCACCTTCCGGCGGCCCCCGCAGCCTTCCCGCCTCTCAGCGACGCTTCCGTTCCCAGGAGTCCTTTGCGACAGACCCCCCGATGACGTAGCATCACGCGAGACCGCTACGTCATCTGGGGTCATTGTCGCAAAGGACTCCTGGGAATGGGAGCGTCGCTGAGAGGCGGGAAGGCTGCGGGGGCCGCCGGAAGGTGAGAATATCATTATTTTTTATTTTAATTATTGTTTTACCAGGGATATGGTACCAGGGCAGAGTCTCCTCTCCTCCGGACCCTGGGTACCATCCGCACATGAACTGCTTACATTCCGCATAGCCACATGCGGAAAGTAAGCGGTTCAATTCATTCCTATGGCGGCGATTCCGCCGAGATTACGCAAAATTAATGAACATGTTGCTATTTTTTCCGCGAAGCGTTTTTTTCGCTGAAAAAAACGCTGCATGTGCACAAAAATTGCGGAATCCATTTAAATGAATAGGATGCTTAATACAGTAAAGATGTATATCTTCGTACCGTGTTAGCCAGTAGATAGAAAAATATTTAGAGATGAGAGTCCTCAGTGGTTGATACCTTTTAATGGCTAACTGAAAAGATGGTAACAAATTGCAAGCTTTCGAGACTACTCAGGTCTCTTCATCAGGCTGAACTAATACAAAATCTGAAGAATCACATATTTATATACACAAAAACACAGAAAAAATGCAATAGGTAAGACAAGTGACGTGAAGCAGAATAGTCATTATGGCAGAGGGATGAGCATAAATATTGGAACAGTTCATAGATAAGGAGAGAAAGTTTTATTGCCCTCTGATTGGGGTCTGGTAATGTTTTGTGATGTTTTCACAGGGTATTTGGAGTAAATTCCTTAATTGATGTAATAGGCCATAAAACCATGTGACAGGTTCATTCCAGCATTAAGAGTGTCAAAGGTCACCATCAATTTGTATTTGCAAATTTTTCTCTGTCTCTGAGATGTGAATCTGCTTCTTAGTACCAGTACCGGGCAAAAACTGAGAACAAGGATGAATTCTCATCGCCACACAATAAGAGAAAAAAGAATGGATCTACCTGTGGCAAAACATTTTTGCTCCCCTGATCATAGCATGTCAGATATGAAAATACTGGTACTAAGAAGCAGATTCACATCTCAGAGACAGAGAAGAATTTGCGAATACAAATTGATGGTGACCTTTGACACTCTTAATGCTGGAATTAACCTGTCACATGGTTTTATGGCCTATTACATCAATTAAGGAATTTACTCCAAATACCCTGTGAAAACATCACAAAACATTACCAGACCCCAATCAGAGGGTAATAAAACTTTCACACTCCTTATCTATGAACTGTTCCAATATTTATGTTCATCCCTCTGCCATAATGACTATTCTGCTTCACGTCACTTGTCTTACCTATTGCATTATTCCTGTGTCCTGTTGTGTATAAATATGTGATTCTTCAGATTCTGTATTAGTCTTCGCCTGATGAAGAGACCTGAGTAGTCTCGAAAGCTTGCAATTTGTTACCATCTATTCAGTTACCATTAAAAGGTATCAACCACTGAGGACTCTCAACTCTAAATATTTTTCTAGGATGCTTAATGCTTGCGTTTTTTTCGCGTTTTTGCCGCGGGAAAAAAACGTGAAAATTCCTGCCGTGTGCACTTAGCCTTACTATCAGCCATTACTACCCTGCAGCTGTTTTTGTTACCATCTATTTGACCGCATATTTCTTGGATTTTGACATTCCCACAACATTACTCCTTTTTATGTGTTTTTATCTGTTTTTATATTCATTTTGTAATCTAATAAAAATCATTAGATTTTAGTTGTTAAACTTCCTTGTTGGTTTGTGTATATATTAGAAGTGCCTTTTACTCATTTTTGACCACATGTAGGAATAAGGGGAAAGACAAAGATGTAGTCAGGTCATGGTCAAGGTCAGAATTCCAAGAAGGTAGCGGATCAAAGACAAAGGTTCTAGGCAAACGGATGGTCATAGCCAATGGCAGAAATAGACCAGAAACACAAGGCACACAAACACCACCGAGCTAAGACTACGACTGGCAGTTATCAGATACAGACAGCTAGGTAATAACCCAGGATGGGAGACGTCTGGAGGAAACCCAGCACGCCCCAACGATGATTAGACGACAGGATTGTCACAACACTGACAGCTCGACGTACCCCAGCCTCAGGTTGGAAAGCCAAGCCATCAATCACAATACTATGAAAAATATGAAAAAATATGAAAAATAAATTGCATCACTGCCTTAGAAATATGAAAAATTGAGAAGTCTTAGCGCATAAAAAGGCCAATTTATGTGTACCTGATAGCCACGTTAAGGCTCTTCTCGTATACCAGGTTCTAACTAATGCCAATCCTCACTTAGAAAAGTCTGTCTGCATGGGAACATATGAATTCTTTCTCCAGACTAAAATCTACATCTCTGTTGAGGGGTAATGAACCTGGTATAATTAAAACGCCTGTGACCACAGGTGGAGTGCTCAGGTAGAAGGTAAATGAATACATATCAAAAACTGACCGGCACATCCAAACATAGATCCAATGTGAACAGGTGCTTAAACCTAGAGTCACCAACTCATACACATTCTAATAATAATAATCTTTATATAGCGCTAACATATTCCACAGCACTTTACAGTTTGCACACATTATCGTCGCTGTCCCCAATGGGGCTCACAATCTAGATTCCTTATCTGTATGTTTTTTGGAGTGTGGGAGGAAACCGGAAACCCACGCAAACACGGGGAGAACATACAAACTCCTTGCAGATGTTGTCCTAGGTGGGATTCGAACCCAGGACTCCAGCGCTGCAAGGCTGTAGTGCTATCCACTGAGCCACGGTCACAATGATCTTTGTCATCTGGGGAGACACGGGGGTCAGTGGGTGCTCTCATCCGCTGGCTCTGCTGTCTTTAGACTGCATGGGCCAGGGCTCATACCCCTGAATGCCCGCTCTCTCCGTGTACAGAACACTACTCGGACAACACAGGGTGAAGTAAAACAATGTGGCAATAATTTATTGGACCATCAACACACAAAAGCAAACAGAACAATCCCAGCAAATGCCCAAGATGACTCAAATTACTCTCCAGGAATAGAGCTGCTTCCAGTGCCGCATAACCCCACCAGTGGCTCCCCACTTTTGGCAGGGTCCCACAGCGAGGAGGTAACGACAAGCTTAGGAAGTTAACTGAGAGCAGTAAGGTATGTGGCCAGGTGACCTGATTGTCCCAACCTGGATTCTGTAAGACGTCTCTGGGGTTTCAGTGATGGTCAATGAAGCAGTCCTGTGATCTTCCAGCCGGGGCTGTAGACCCCTAAGCGCATATCCTGTTGAGTTGTTGAGGAGAGCCATAAGATCAAATACATAATTAACCTCAAGACATAAGAGATTGAGAGAAACGACTTTACATAAGCTTGCTCAGATCAGATATATTTATTGATATATGCATTTTATTAATATATATCTTTTTATTGGTAGTTTTTAATTAATAAACAAATATCATATTTAGTCTTTGTGACATCATCTTTTTGATATAATTTGTGTGTAATATTTTTATGTTGTCAATAAAGTGCTATTATTTTATTGGTGTTTTGAATATCATTTTTTGGCTACATGTTGTGTTTGGTATTCTTGGTTTAACTTCATCAATACATTTTTGGTATCTCTTTCTATATAGGTTTTTTGTATCCTGTGCAGACTGCCTGACTGTGTCCGGTTTTCGCGGTATCTGTAAGACGGCAGAAGGGTCTCTCCACTGCTGGCCATTTAATTGCAAGAACCGTCACGTGTTTCAGTTGCCTGCTGCCTGTTACGTGTTGTGTTGAGGGGAGATGACTGGTAGTTAGGAGAGCAAGTGGGTTTTTCAGTGGTGTCTGAAGACAAAAAGGATATTGTCTGTGGTACAGTACACGGTTGTCGCCTGTGATACGATTTTCAGTTCTGGATAGGAGAAGGTAGGCCTAGAGTGAGTTGACTCGGCCTGGAAGGGGCATGTGGCCTAGAGTGAGTTGACTCGGCCTGGAAGGGGCATGTGGCCTAGAGTGAGTGACTCGGCCTGGAAGGGCATGTGGCTAGAGTGAGTTGACTCGGCCTGGAAGGGGCATGTGGCCTAGAGTGAGTTGACTCGGCACGGGGGGGGCTGGTAATTTAATTAATACAAAGGTAATTTGATTAATGCGAGATATTTTTGTAAACTACGGAATACAGAAATCAGACAGGGACCACGTGGCAAGAACAAATAGGAAGTGTGTGCTGTAGACTCACTTCTCTTTAGAATCTCAGGTTTGAGTCACCTCCCCCGTCTTATTGTTTGTTTGGTGTTTGTTATCTTGAGATATATATATATATACAAAGATGGAGAAATTAATGCAGTTCTGCCGTATTGCCACTAAGCCAAATTCAGATGGCAGGTTAGACCCGTGTACATTAGTGGCGACTTGTGAAGGGAAAAGTCATGTTAATGTAAAAAGCTTATGAAGTTGTGTGGAATGCCAGAAGGGGGAAGGTTACAGCCCTGGAGTGGAAGATTGTCTTGTAAGAAAAGAAAGAAAAGGTATCCTAGAAGATAATGGATTGTTGTCTACTGCTAGGGTATGGGAAAGAGTCTCTGAAAGTCTGTATAGAGAAAATTGGGTAGAAGAGGAAAGGAATAAAAAGGACAGTTTTGAGTTATGTGTATTACAAAAATGTATCCTGTGAGCTGCCACCGCCGTATAATGGCACAGGGCCATGTGCTACCTCCGATGGCAGCTATTTTGTGGATGGCAAATGTGCTACTTCTGGTGGCGGCCATCTTGGAACGTCACCCCAGGTCGTACAAACTGAGCCATATCATCATGTGACTAACATAGATCTGTCTAAATCAAGTGAGGCACAATCCAGGAAGATACACACAACTTCCAGTGATGAACATCTTAGACTAAGGCTACACACCACACCACCAAATCCTTGTTACCCAGTAATGACCACTAACGGCCAATATTATATTCCTTCGGGAAGTGAACAGGCTTTACCCATGTTCCCTGTCACAATGGTGTCCAGTGGGACACCAACCCTTTCCCCTATCACTCCTGTCGTGAATCCGGCAATCCTCCCACCTGGATCATCCCTGGCACCGACCCTTTCTACTGTCACAGACCCACATGAGATACTCTACAGTCATGGCCAAAAGTTTTGAGAATTACACAAATATTATATTTTCACATGATCTGCTGCCCTCTGGTTTTTATGTGTGTTTGACAGATGTTTTTATCACAGACAGAAATATAATAATTGCAAACATATGAGTAACAAAAGCTTATATTGACAGTTAGAATGAGTTAATGCAGCAAGTCAATATTTGCAGTGTTGACCCTTCTTCTTCAGGACCTCTGCAATTCTCCCTGGCATGCTCTCAATCAACTTCTGGACCAAATCCTGACTGATAGCAGTCCATTCTTGCACAATCAATGCTTTCATTTTGTCAGAATTTTTAGGTTTTTGTTTGTCCACCCGTCTCTTGATGATTGACCACAAGTTCTTAATGGGGTTAAGATCTGGGGAGTTTCCAGGCCATGGACCCAAAATCTCTGTTTTGTTCCCTGAGCCATTTAGTTAACACCTTTGCTTTATGGCAAGGTGCTCCATCATGCTGGAAAAGGCATTGTTGATCGCCAAACTGCTCTTGGAGGGTTGGGAGAAGTTGCTCTTGGAGGACATTCTGGTACCATTCTTTATTCATGGCTGTGTTTTTAGGCAAGACTGTGAGAGAGCCAATTCCCTTGGCTGAGAAGCAACCCCACACATGAATGGTTTCAGGATGCTTAACAGTTGGCATGAGACAAGACTGGTGGTAGCGCTCACCTTGTCTTCTCCGAATGAGGCGTTTTCCTGATGTCCCAAACAATCGAAAAGGGGATTCATCAGAGAAAATAACTTTACCCCAGTCCTCAGCAGTCCACTGCCTGTACCTTTTGCAGAATATCAGTCTGTCCATGATGTTTTTTCTGGAGAGAAGTGGCTTCTTTGCTGCCCTCCTTGAGACCAGGCCTTGCTCCAAGAGTCTCCGCCTCACAGTGCGTGCAGATGCACTCACACCTGCCTGCTGCCATTCATGAGCAAGCTCTGCACTGCTGGTAGCCCGATCCCGCAGCTGAAACACTTTTAAGAGGCGGTCCTGGCGCTTGCTGGTCTTTCTTGGGCGCCCTGTAGCCTTTTTGGCAACAATAGAACCTCTCTCCTCGAAGTTCTTGATGATGTGATAGATTGTTGACTGAGGTGCAATCTTTCTAGCTGTGATACTCTTCCCTGTTAGGCCATTTTTGTGCATTGCAATGATGACTGCACGTGTTTCTTTAGAGATAACCATGGTTAACAGAAGAGAAACAATGATGCCAAGCAGCAGCCTCCTTTTAAAGTGTCCAGTGGTGTCATTCTTACTTAATCATGACAGATTGATCTCCAGCCATGTCCTCATCAACACCCACACCTGTGTTAATGGAGCAATCACTGAAAAGAGGTTAGCTGGTCCTTTTAAGGCAGGGCTGCAATGATGTTGAAATGTGTTTTGGGGGATAAAGTTCATTTTCTAGCCAAATATTGACTTTGCAAGTAATTGCTGTTAAGTTGATCACTCTTTATAACATTCTGGAGTATATGCAAATTGCCATTAGGAAAAGTGAAGCAGTAGACTTTGTAAAAATTAATATTTGTGTCATTCTCAAAACTTTTGTCCATGACTGTAAGCAACTACCTCTCCTTCCAACACTTCCGCTAGAACAGCACTTTCACTCAGTCTACGTAAACCTATACCCGGTACCTCACAGGTTTTCTCGCCAAGCGCACATCTATGTGGGACGGTGGCAACTATATCAAGGGGGGCTCAATCTGGGAGGGGAATACCAACATCACAGGAAGCACAAAGGGCAGGGAATGTTGGCAACCTATTCTTGAAAAAGAACTTCCTGAGGGACCCTTGTTAGTGGTGGGAAAGGGTGACATAACAACAATGGAAACAGACGCTATTGCTATTGCTGTCAACCCTCGGTTAGAGCACAACGGAGGTGTGGCTAGAGCCATAGTGGAAGCAGGAGGGGCGACTATTCAAGCTGACAGTCGAATCATTGTTGAGTCACGTGGTCAGAAAGCTGTTGGGGACAAAGCGGTGACTAAATCTGGAAATCTTCCATGTAGAATGATCATAAACGCTGTGACCCCTACTTTTGACCCTATTCGTCCAGACGTTAGTGCACAACTTCGCGCAGCAATAACTCGCATTTTAGAGTATTTGCGAATATTAGTGAGCAAATTGAGACCTTGACAATTCCCGGTATTGGAGTTGGCATTTTCAATTTCCCTGTTCATGCATGTGCAAGAGAAATTGTTGGAATTATAATGTACAAGTGTAGCCCCCAAGCATTTGCTGCCTCTCCAAAATCAGGTTATTTAGTAATGAGGACAGGACTGTTAAAGCTTTTAAGACTGCATCACCTGGACTCCACCCCATGATATTGGAGCTGCCCAAATAGAGCCCCTCATTACAGGACTGTTACCTCCTCCTGCTCCTCATATACAAGTGATTACATCTGTACTCTCGGTGCCACCTCTACTCCCGCCTCAGGTACCACCACCAACAGTGCCAATGCTCATGTCTGAAGACCCCATCTATATCAAGTTTACACCCCAGCAAGCTGCTACTCTGTTGAACCAACTTCCAGATCCAGAAAAACAGCCGATGCCTTTCTACAGAAGCATGCTTCAAATCCAAAGGAATTACTCAGCCACGTGGCAAGATCTCATTTCCCTGGCAAATCTTAAAGCAGGCAATGAAACTTGACCTGTTATGGAAATCACATTCAATCATGCCTCACTTGCCAGTGACACCACATGGGACTCTGGTGTTGAGTTCTGCCAACAACTTAAGACATGGGCCTCGGATAAGTTGGCTGATCAGTCAACATCTTTGAAGGATGTCACACAGGAACCAGGGGAATCGGTGGAGATATATCATGCTCATCTAAATCAAATGTTTAATGACTTGGCTTCAGTAACCAAATAAAAGTTGCTGTTCTCTTTTGTTGAAGGCCTTTGGGAAGCCCTGAGGAAGCAATTTCAAGAAATCAGACCTGAATATGCTACATTGGATCCTAAGTATATTTTAACGATAGCTAAGGGATTCGAAAAAACACTTCCTGAGAAATCTACAACAACCTCAAACAAAAAGACCCATATTCTATGGACTGATGGCAACATCAAAACCAGAAACCTCCATCACCTCCTACCAAAGATATCTGCTTCAATTGTGGTAACCCATGTCACCGAAAACGGGATTGTAGGGCCCCTCTTCCAGGATGCAGATTCGGGAACCACAATGAGGATAATCGCAGATTCAACTATCCTTGTCACAATAACCAATACTACGGACGACCACCACAAGCTCAGATGCATCCAGAAGTCAATCACACCGCTGCTTTGATGGATCTAAGTACCCGATAGGACAAGGGCAAGCCCGTGTCCACTACTTTGGCTTCTATGTCTGGTCCAATAGCCAAAGTAACTATCAACGTTCAAGGCAAACCCTTACCGTTTCTTGTGGATACAGGTTAAGCCAGAAGTGTTATCAGATTGATTACAGGACCTGCCTTTTCCCGATCTGATATCCTCTGAAGCCGTGACATGCGTGAGAGTGGATGGCAAGCCTACTTCTAACAAGCTCACCCGCAAAATACAGATTGGACCATACGAAGATGTGTTTATTCGTCTAGTGGTGTCCCCCACTTGTCCTACAAACCTTCTGGATGCAGACCTTCTCCAAAAGCTGAGAGCAATCATCGCCTATTCGTCAGATGGTCTCATCATCACCACCACTGACCCGCTCGATCCGAGAGAAGAGTGTCAACTTCAAGCCGCACCTGTGCTTATGATGATGGACGAAACTGCTAACACCGTCTCAAGTGTTCAGCCAGAAGTGATGTCACAAGTACCATCTACTCTATGGTCTACTGGCCCTGAAGATATTGGATGTCTTGCTGTACCTCCGGTAAGGGTCATTCTTAAATCTGGAGCTCAACTTCCTAGGGTACCCCAATACCCACTCAAATCTGCCCTGGAAGGGGCTTTGGGCACTCAAATCAAGACTCTTTTGGAGAATGGGGTACTAGTCAAATGTAACTCTCTCTGTAACACACCTTTGTTCCCAGTAAAGACGAGGACGTTAAAAGAAGAAGTGTTATGATTTGGTAGCTGAGGAGGACAGGAGCAAAATACTGCCAAAGCAGCAAGACACCAGAGAGGCTGGAACCTAATGGGTTGCAGATCCCTAAACTAACCGCACAACTAGAAGTAGCCGTGGAGCGTACGACATTGATCCTAGACGCCTTGGCACAGCCGGAGAGTTAGCTACACCTGAATATAGAAAGAGGAAAGCTAACTGCCCCGGAGTAAAGCCCCCAAAGAAATAGGAAGCCCCCAAACATGTAATGGCAGTTAGACAAGAGGAAAACACGAACACAGACAGAAAGTAAAGTACAGGAGAGAAATTCTATCTGCAACCCAGAAAAACCCTAACAAAAATACCAGCACTTCTGATTGCAAAAAAACTGAGACCACACGATCTCGACCACCTATATCAGATCTCTGGTGTGACGCACAGCTACCCAGCAAATAAAAATATCAATAGAACAGAGAACAAGTGCAAATACAAAATAAGAACAGAGGGCAGCACAAGCCCCCAAAGGGAACTCGGCTGAAGTCCAAGGCAAGACTGCAAGAAGCAAGGAAAATCCAACCACAGAAAAAAAAACAGAAAGTCACTTATCTGAATGATAGCAGGAAAGCAAGTTGAAATTCCAACAAATATAAATTAAAGCAACCATGAATAAGTCATAGTACTGATGTATTGACATAGAGGAAAAGAAAAAAAAAGGGGGAATTTTTGAAAATAAGGATGCCTACCCGACTGCTTGATGAACGTAAATCCAATTGTGGATATGTTGTACCCAGGTAAGTACTGGAATCAGTGAGCTGATAGAACGCACATAAATGGAATACTGATAATTGAAGAAGGTAACCTTGAAAAAAAATCACTAATACTGAAATGCAATGAGTGAACTAAAATAGCATACCTATATGTGGATTGGATCTCGTTCAGGTGCCCCTATATGAAGAATCCATGTTATGCCTGTGAGTGAAAACCATGGTGTTTTTCTTGAAACAATGTGAACTGTTATGAATGTTTTAGAAATGAATTCTGAGCAGAAGCTCCCTCTGGTGGTTACAAACAGTACTGAACCATTCAATGAGGATTGGCAATCAGGAATCACAGACTGGCTGGATATAAGGGAGGTTCCCTCCCATCATGGTTGCCGGTGATCAATTGTTCTTGTCTCAACATTGTTTCCTGGTTCACTTGGAAGCTTGCTGAGTCTTGCCTCTTCTCCTGCTCTCAGATAAGATATTTTCTGTTTTTTTGTTTTTGTGCTTGCCATTTGCATATTTCTCTGCATTTCTGTGACGTTGGCCAGGGGGGCTTGGGATCCTCTCGGTTCCTCTGGAGCCACTGTTGTTTGTTCATTTGCCTTTTCCAGTTTTTTCAGTGGCTGCGGCTTAGTTTTGTTACACCAGAGAACTAATTTAGGTGGTAGAGGTCGTGTGATCTCAGGTGTTTTTGCAATTAGTAGCGTTGGCTTTTTTTAGGGTTTTTTGGATTGCAGTATGTATCCTTTTCTGTCTAGGCAGATTGGGCCCCAGCGTTTGCTCATACTATTTTCTGTCTGTGTCTGTATTTCCTCTTGTCTAACCGCCATTACATGTTTGGGGGCTTCCTATGTTCTTTGGGGATCTGCTCCGGGGCAGATAGCTTTCCTCTTTCTATCTTTAGGTGTAGTTAACCTCTCAGGCTGTGACGAGGCATCTAGGACCAACGTAGGAACGCTCCACGGCTGCCTTTAGTTGTGGTGGTTAGTCAGGGTACTGCAATCCAGTAGTTTCCAACCTCTCTGGTGTATTGCCGTTTTTGCCTGCTCTCCTCAGCTACCAAAACATAACAGTGAACTATAGATGCACTTATTCATATAGAGTGTTTCAAAAAACAAGGCACTATACCTGATATAGAAATAGCACTTGATAGTGAGAGTTCCCAGTGTCCACTGGGTAAACTGCGACCATATAGTGAACAAAGTGTATGGACACCTGATATGGGTACAATATAGCAAGGTATTTGTCCCAAGAATTCGGTTAAATAGTAAATAAATTTGTGACATAAAAAGTAAAAGAAAAAGGTAGTGCACTTAATGTTTACTGAAAACTGGCGTGTCCAGTGTGCTCACTTGTTCAGTTCAGATACAGGGAGTAGTACAAAGTACCTGGAGAATTACATGGTACATGTGAGCTTACTTGTGCTGTTATGTTAACATATGAATGCCAGTGGACGCATAGTGGTGCTCAAAGAGCTGCTTACTGGTGGTGATATAGTGGAAGATGCAGGTCCTCTCTCAACGCAGTATCCCCCGCTTGTTGGAGTGAAGATCTGAGTGTAATCGCCGCCGTTAAATGTGCTCAGGGCGGGTACAATGCTGGGACGCGGACCGGAAGTGTGTCACAGGAAGTGACGTCACTTCTGCGGTCCATAAGCTTAAAGCTTGCGTTCCAAGTGCCATGCTTTACTACAGGGCATGTTTAGAGGCATGAGCAAGCTATGTTTGCGTTCCAGCATGTATATTATGCGTTCCAGGCACCATTTTGCAAGGCTATATTTATAAACAAGCAGAATAAAGCACTTAATATGCAAATTTATTGTGTACCAATATACCAAAAGCTGAGCAGTCGAGTAGGGGAAAGGTGAGGAAATCCAGAGGTTAGGTAGATGGAAGGATCAAATTTTCATGTTCAATATAGACGACTCTGTAGGGGGAGACAACTTAATTAGTAAATGACCATCATGATAGTATCAGTATTCAATACATACTGACATAGAAATAGGGTCATTATGGCACAATGTGATCAATTCAAATAAATGAATGTAGGTCGTATTCCCTATTTAAACCACGTGGGGACAACGTTTGTAACTGGTGAATCCAGTATGATTCCTGTTATGTTTTGGTAGCTGAGGAGAGCAGACAAAAACGGCAATACACCAGAGAGGTTGGAATCTACTGGATTGCAGTACCCTGACTAACCACCACAACTAAAGGCAGCCGTGGAGCGTTCCTACGTTGGTCCTAGATGCCTCGTCACAGCCTGAGAGGTTAACTACACCTAAAGATAGAAAGAGGAAAGCTATCTGCCCCGGAGCAGATCCCCAAAGAACATAGGAAGCCCCCAAACATGTAATGGCGGTTAGACAAGAGGAAATACAGACACAGACAGAAAATAGTGTGAGCAAACGCTGGGGCCCAA
This sequence comes from Oophaga sylvatica, assembly GCA_033576555.1. Taxonomy (NCBI): domain Eukaryota; kingdom Metazoa; phylum Chordata; class Amphibia; order Anura; family Dendrobatidae; genus Oophaga; species Oophaga sylvatica. The sequence goes on along the minus strand of JARQOD010000199.1, from coordinate 149,081 downwards.
TCTGCCTAGACAGAAAAGGATAGGAAGGATACTTACTGCAATCCAAAAAAATCCTAAAATAAGCCAACGCTACTAATTGCAAAAACACCTGAGATCACACGACCTCTACCACCTATATTAGTTCTCTGGTGTAACAAAACTAAGCCACTGAAAAAACTGGAAAAGGCAAATGAACAAACAACAGTGGCTCCAGAGGAACCGAGAGGAGCCCAAGCCCCCGGGGAGGGGAACCTTGCCAACCTCACAGAAATGCAGAGAAATATGCAAATGGCAAGCACAAAAACAAAAATCAGAAAATATCTTATCTGAGAGCAGGAGAAGAGGCAAGACTCAGCAAGCTTCCAAGTGAACCAGGAAACAACGTTGAGACAAGAACAATTGATCACCGGCAACCATGATGGGGGGAAACCTCCCTTATATCCAGCCAGTCTGTGATTCCTGATTGCCAATCCTCATTGAATGTTCAGTACTGTTTGTAACCACCAGAGGGAGCTTCTGCTCAGAATTCATTTCTAAAACATTCACAACAGTACCCCCCTTGAGGAGGGGTCACCGAACCCTCATTTGTGCAACCAGGTCGGTCAGGATGAGCTCTGTGATACGCACGGATCAGTCTCCTAGCATGGATGTCCGAAGCAAACACCCAAGAATTGTCCTCCTGACCATAACCTCTCCACTTAACCAAATACTGGAGTTTCCGTCTAGAAAAACGAGAATCCAATATTTTCTCAACCACATACTCCAGATTGCCCTCAACCAAAACAGGGTCAGGAGGCGCAGCCATAGGAACCATTGGCTCGACAAACCTCTTCAATAAGGACTTGTGGAACACATTATGGATCTTAAATGTCCCTGGAAGAAGTAAACGAAAGGAAACAGGATTAAGAATCTCCATGATCTTATAAGGTCCAATGAACCTAGGCTTAAACTTAGGAGATGCAACTCTCATAGGGATATTTCTTGAGGACAACCAGACCAAGTCCCCCACTTTAAACCGAGGACCATCAGTCCTATGCCGGTTGGCAAACCGCTGGGCCTTCTCCTGAGAGAGGGACAACCTCTCCACTACCTGGTCCCAAATCTGCTGCATACGCTCCACAACAGAGTCAACACCCGGACAGACAGAAGCCTCGGTCTGTCCCGAAGAAAATCGAGGGTGAAACCCAAAATTGCAGAAAAATGGAGACATCAAAGTGGCAGAGCTTGCCCTATTATTAAGAGCAAACTCAGCCAAAGGCAAAAAAGAGACCCAGTCATCTTGATCAGCAGACACAAAGCATCTCAGATAAGTCTCCAATGTCTGGTTTGTTCTCTCAGTTTGTCCATTGGTCTGAGGATGAAAAGCAGAGGAGAAACACAATTGAACACCAAGTTTAGAACAAAAAGTCCTCCAAAATCTGGAAACAAACTGGACTCCTCTGTCAGACACAATGTTCTCAGGAATGCCGTGTAACCGAACCACGTGCTGAAGGAACAAAGGCACCAATTCGGAGGAGGAAGGCAACTTAGGTAATGGCACAAGATGTATCATCTTGGAAAACCTATCACAAATCACCCAGATAACGGTCATTCTCTGAGAAACAGGGAGGTCGGAAATAAAATCCATAGAGATATGGGTCCATGGTCTCTTGGGCACAGGCAATGGCATCAACAAACCACTAGAGCGAGAGCAAGGCTTGGAGCGAGAGCAAGTCCCACAGGACTGCACAAACTCCCTGACGTCACGAGACAAAGTAGGCCACCAAAAGGACCGACTCACCAAGTCTCTGGTACCAAAAATTCCGGGATGACCGGCCAACGCGGAACAATAAATCTCAGATATCACACTCTTCTTCCACTGGTCTGGGACAAACAATTTCCCAACAGGGCAGCGCTCAGGTTTATCCTCCTGACACTCCTCCAGAGCCAGTCTCAAATTGGGCGAGATGGCGGATAGAACTACACCCTCCTTCAAAATAACAGCAGGATCAGATAACTCAGGAGAGTCCGCAAGGAAACTCCTCGAGAGGGCATCCGCCTTAACATTCTTAGTGCCAGGAAGAAAGGAAACCACAAAATTAAAACGTGTGAAAAACAAGGCCCACCTGGCCTGTCTAGGATTAAGTCGCTTGGCTGATTCCAGATAAACCAGATTCTTATGGTCCGTGAGGACCACCACCTGATGTTTGGCTCCCTCCAGCCAATGTCTCCACTCTTCAAAAGCCCACTTCATGGCCAATAACTCCCGATTACCCACGTCATAATTACGTTCAGTTGGAGAAAATTTTCTAGAGAAAAAGGCACAAGGGTTACTTTTAGAGGTCTCTGGATCTCTTTGGGACAAAACGGCACCTGCCCCAATTTCAGAGGCATCAACCTCCATCTGAAATGGCATAGAAACATCAGGCTGCCGTAGAACAGGAGCAGAAGTGAATCTCTGTTTAAGTTCCTGAAACGCAGAGACTGCCTCAGGAGGCCAATTCACCACATCAGAACCCTTTTTGGTCAAATTAGTCAATGGTTTAACAATAACAGAGAAATTACCAATAAATTTACGATAAAAATTGGCAAAACCCAAGAATCTCTGAAGAGCCTTCAATGAAGTAGGCTGGACCCAATCACAGATGGCCTGAACCTTGACCGGGTCCATTTCAATAACAGATGGAGACAAAATGAATCCCAGAAATGAGATCCACTGTACGCCAAAAAGACACTTTGATCCTTTCACATACAGAGCATTCTCTCTCAAAATCTGGAACACAGTCCGAACATGTTTCACATGAGAGTCCCAGTCATTGGAAAAAATCAAGATATCATCCAAATAAACAATCAGAAATTTATCCACAAAATCCCTGAAAATGTCATTCATGAAGGACTGGAAGATGGAAGGAGCATTAGTGAGCCCAAAGGGCATCACTAGGTACTCAAAATGCCCATCTGGGGTATTAAACGCCGTCTTCCATTCATCCCCGTGCTTAATGCAAATAAGGTTATACGCCCCCCTGAGGTCAAGCTTGGTAAACCAAGTAGCACTTTTCACCCTGGAAAACAGGTCAGAAATCAAGGGTAACGGATATTGATATTTCACAGTGATATTGTTCAAGAGACGATAATCAATACACGGCCTTAATGAACCATCCTTTTTGGCCACAAAGAAAAAACCGGCACCCAAGGGTGAAGAGGATGGTCTGATATGACCCTTGTCCAATGACTCCTTGATATAACTCCGCATAGCGTCATGTTCAGGTACAGACAAGTTAAAAAGGTGACCTTTAGGGAATTTACTACCAGGCACTAATTCAATAGCGCAGTCATAGCTCCTATGGGGGGGGGCAAGGATGCAGATTTACTTTCGCTAAACACATCAGAAAAATCAGTCAAAAAGTCAGGAACATCTTGAGCCTGGGGAGAGGCAGAAAAAACAGGAGTGTTGGCATTAACACATTGGCAGCCCCAACTGGTTACAGACACAGATTTCCAATCCAAAACAGGATTATGAGACTGCAACCAAGGGAAACCTAGTACAATAATGTCATGCAGATTATACAGCACCAAAAATTTGCAACTCTCCTGATGATCAGGTTCAACCCTCATTATCACCTGAGTAGAGAACTGGGGTTTATTCTCAGCCAAAGGGGTAGAGTCAATCCCAGTAGGGGAATAGACTTCCTTAGGGGTATCAAGGGAAACCCACAACGTTTAGCAAAATCAAAATCCATCAGGTTAATAGCTGCTCCCGAATCAACAAAATCCTGAGCAGAAAATGTGGACAGGGAGCAAATCAGGGTAACAGTCAACAGAAATTTAGTCTGAACACTACCCAAGACAACTGAGCGTGCAAAACGTCTTCCCCGCTTAGGGCAGACTGAAATAGCATGAGAGGCATCACCACAGTAGAAACATAACCCATTGCGTTTTCGAAACTCATGACACTGTGCCCCAGAAGCCACTCTATCACACTGCATGGGTTCAGAAGCTGGTTCACAAGGCAACACTATTCCACGCATACTTCTACGCTCACGCAAACGTCTGTCAATTTGAATCGCTAATGACATAGAATCATTGAGACCAGAGGGAGCAGGGAAACCCACCATTACATCTTTTACATTCTCTGACAGACCCTTCCGAAAAAGGGCTGCCAAAGCATCATCATTCCATTTGGTCAGGACTGCCCACTTTCGGAATTTCTGACAGTACAACTCAGCGTCCTCAAGCCCCTGATTTAATGCCAACAAGGTTTTTTCAGCTTGATCAGTGACATTAGGTTCATCGTACAATAACCCCAGAGCCAGAAAAAATGCATCAACATTACTCAAAACAGGGTCCCCAGGTGTCAGGGAAAAAGCCCAATCCTGAGGATCGCAGCGCAGGAGAGAGATGACAATTTGAACCTGCTGTGCTGCGTTCCCTGAGGACTTAGGTTTTAAGGCAAAAAAACAACTTCCAGTTATTTTTGAAATTCAGAAATTTAGCTCGATCCCCAAAAAACAAATCTGGCATGGGGATCCTGGGTTCCACAACTGGCAACCTAGCAAGATATGTAGCAATACTCTGAACCTCAGTGGCAAGCTGATCCACACGGCCAGACAACTGTGCAAACTCCATTGAAAAAAAAAAATCCTCCTCAGCACCCAGAGAAAAAGAGGGAAAAAATGCAACAAACAGAAAAAAAAAATCTCTGACAACTCTGACAACCTTTTTTTTTTCCACACTATTTTTCCCTTCTGTCAGTACCATATAATTTTCAGTTCGGCCGGTGATACTGTTATGTTTTGGTAGCTGAGGAGAGCAGGCAAAAACGACAATACACCAGAGAGGTTGGAATCTACTGGATTGCAGTACCCTGACTAACCACCACAACTAAAGGCAGCCGTGGAGCATTCCTACGTTGGTCCTAGACGCCTCGTCACAGCCTGAGAGGTTAACTACACCTAAAGATAGAAAGAGGAAAGCTATCTGCCCCGGAGCAGATCCCCAAAGAACATAGGAAGCCACAAACATGTAATGGCGGTTAGACAAGAGGAAATACAGACACAGACAGAAAATAGTATGAGCAAACGCTGGGGCCCAATCTGCCTAGACAGAAAAGGATAGGAAGGATACTTATTGCAATCCAAAAAAACCCTAAAAAAAGCCAACGCTACTAATTGCAAAAACACCTGAGATCACACGACCTCTACCACCTAAATTAGTTCTCTGGTGTAACAAAACTAAGCCGCAGCCACTGAAAAAACTGGAAAAGGCAAATGAACAAACAACAGTGGCTCCAGAGGAACTGAGAGGAGCCCAAGCCCTCCGGGGAGGGGAACCTGGCCAACCTCACAGAAATGCAGAGAAATATGCAAATGGCAAGCACAAAAACAAAAAACAGAAAATATCCTATCTGAGAGCAGGAGAAGAGGCAAGACTCAGCAAGCTTCCAAGTGAACCAGGAAACAACGTTGAGACAAGAACAATTGATCACCGGCAACCATGATGGGGGGAAACCTCCCTTATATCCAGCCAGTCTGTGATTACTGATTGCCAATCCTCATTGAATGGTTCAGTACTGTTTGTAACCACCAGAGGGAGCTTCTGCTCAGAATTCATTTCTAAAACATTCACAACAGATTCCCTTTTTTTAAAATGTTGAATGCGGTAGCCCTCCCCCCCCCCCCGTCTGGATGGCGTGATCAATTCAATGACCTGAAATTTCAGTTGTGCAATGTGTCCTTTGGTTATAAAATGGAATGGAATGGGTAACAGCATATTTTTACAGCGTATGGTGGATTTATGCTTTGAGATTCTATCTTTAATCGGTTGCGTTGTTTCCCCTATATATAAGAGTCCGCAGGGACACTTGATTAGGTAAATGACATATGAGGAGTCACATGTGGAATAATCTTTGATTTGATATTGGTTTCCTGAATGTGGATGAAGGAATGTGTCTCCTTTTATTACATTATTACACTGTGTGCAGTGTAAACATGGGAATGTACCCATTTTTGGTTTCTGGAGGAATCTCTGCATTGATGTACGTCCTTGTGTTCCCATGTCGGCCCTTACTAATGAGTCCGGATGTTGTTGGGACGTTTATAGCAGGGTAAAAAAGGATTGTGAAATTCTTTAACATTTGGATGTGCTGTTCTTAAAATGTTCCAATGTTTACGAATATTATGATGTAATATATGCACATATGGATGAAATGCATGTACCAGGGGAATACGGTCACTGACCGATCTGCGTGGGCCCTCAATGGGACATTTGGCTTTATTAAGCACCATTGGTGGGTATCCACGTTCCTCAAATTTCTTGTGCATTTCATCTATTCTAAGGTCACTGACCACTGGGTCCGAGACAATTTTGCGTACCCGATGAAATTGTGATCTGGGTATTGACCTTTTAGTTGATGGAGGATGGAGACTATTGTAATGGAGAATGCTGTTCCGATCAGTGGGTTTCATGTATAGATCTGGGTTTTGATCACTAAAGTGTCTAGAAAGCTGACTCTGTCCTGACTCGAAGTGATAGTAAAAGATAAGCCAGGCCAAGCTCGGTTGAGAACGTCAAAGAATTGGTTTAAAGACTCAGGCGTTCCGGTCCATATGCAAAAAATGTCGTTGATGAATCTTTTCCAAGTCAGACAATGTGTTTTAAATAGAGGGTCTGGATAGACCACTTCCTCTTCAAAGCAAGCCATATAACTATTAGCATATGGCGGGGCCACATTCGAGCCCATGGCTGTGCCTCTTGTGTGTAGATAAAATTGATCTTGAAACATAAAAAAATATAGGGGCACCTGCACCAGATCCAATCCACATATAGGTATGCTATTTTAGTTCACTCATTGCATTTCAGTATTAGTGATTTTTTTCAAGGTTACCTTCTTTAATTATCAGTATTCCATTTATGTGCGTTCTATCAGGTCACTGATTCCAGTACTTACCTGGGTACAACATATCCACAATTGGATTTACGTTCATCAAGCAGTCGGGTAGGCATCCTTATTTTCAAAAATTCCCCCTTTTTTTTTTCTTTTCCTCTATAATATCAGTACATCAGTACTACGACTTATTCATGGTTGCTTTAATTTATATTTTTTTCTCATCATTATTTCAATTTTACATTGATGCATAATGTTAATATTATTGTATATCACCTTGTTAAATTTTGCAGTACTTTGATGAAGGTCCGAGTAGGACCGAAACGTTGGTTTTGGACTGCAATAAAATCATTTTTCAGTTCACAAAAGTTGAGTGCCAAGTTTATTCTTTACATTATCACTGGATTGGGTTCCTACTTGAGCACCTTCCACAGTAGTGCCACGTTATATCTTCATAAGAAATTCCAACAAACACCTGGAAGCAACAATTGATTACCGGCGAGGATCATGGGAGTTCGGCTCACTTATATCAGGCCAGTCATCTCCATCTGACACCCATTCCTTAATTGGTTCTATACCCTCAGCAACCACCGGAGGGAGCCTCAGCTCCGAAGTCATCTCCAAGACATTTACAACAGAGAAGTACCGTATGGTTCAAGATTTCCGGGCTGTTAACACAGCAACCGTACTAGAAAGTTCCATTGTGCCCAATCCACATACATTGTTGTCAGAAATACCATCAGATTCAAAACGTTTCACTGTCATCTATCTGGCCAATGCTTTCTACAGCGTACCACTGCATCCAGAAGATTGGTACCTGTTTGCCTTCACTTACAGAGGATCACAATACACCTGGACGGTCTTACCACAAGGAGCACAGAACTCCATGAAGTTGTCCTCCTTCAGTTTGTGGAAGATCTCCTACTATGTTGTCCTGATCAGGCAATGGCTGAAGAGTCGAGTCTCGGTCTTCTTCATCTTGCACAACAAAACTGTAAGGTGTCCCTCAACAAAGTCCAGTGGTGTCAGCCTAAAGTCGTGTTTTTAGGCCACTCTCTCTCTCCAAAATTGAAACACCTAACAGGTGAAATGAAACGTGCTATTAAGACCGTTCCGCTACCAAAATGTCCTAAGCAGTTTCAAGCTTTTTAGGACTTATCACATATTGTCGCCAATGGATTCCAGATGCTTCCAAGCTGATGCAACCTCTTATGAATGTGCTAGAGATGGTTTCGGAGCAGAGGCTCCCTCTGGTGGTTACAGACAGTACTGAACCTTTCAGCGAGGAGTGGCAATCTGGAATCACGGACTGGTCTGATATAAGGGAGGTTCCCTCCCATGATGGTTGCCGGTGATCAATTGTTCTTGTCTCAATTGTGGTTCCTGGCTCATTTGGAAGTTTGCTGGAGCCTTGCCTGCATCTCCTGCTTTCAGATAAGATATTTTTTGCTTTTCTTTTTGTGCTTGCTTTTTGCATTGTTTTCTGCACTTTTGTGGAGGTCAGCCAGGTCCCCTCCTGGGGCCTGAGCTCCTCACAGTTTTCTGCAGCCACTGTTATTTGCTCATTTGCTTTTTCCTGTTTTTTCAGTGGCTGCAGCTTGGTTTTTGTTCACTCTGAGATCTGATTTAGTAGAGGCGAGATCGTGTGATCTCAGTATTTTTGTAATCAGAACTGTTGGATTTTTGTAGGGTTTTCTGGGTTGCAGAAAGTAATCTCTCCTGTCCTATCCTATTTAGTCAGCTTGTGGCCCCAGCGTTTGCTCAGTCTATTTTCTGCCTATGTTTGTATTTTCATCTTGTCTAACCGCCATTATATGTTTGGGGGCTTCCTATTTTCTTTGGGG
>JARQOD010000199.1:0-140296 GCA_033576555.1 Oophaga sylvatica | reverse complement strand
ATAATTCACTTTGGGGGGACACCCGGGAGTAAAGCAACTGAGGATTCCTCTCCCCCGGGTTTTGGTGGCCCCAACTTCAAGGGGGTGGAAATTTTTTGTCACCTCCTGCGGTTTTGTGGTCTCTAAGCCCCCACATCCTGCCGTCTGGGGCCTCTTCCTTTGAAGCCCCCACCCTTTTGGACTCATCCCCCGGGGCTTTATTAAACTCCCGCCGTCTTGGGGTTTAAACGGTCATACTGTTGGGGGGAAGGGGTTCACAAGAGGCTTTTTTTATCGCTTTCCTAAGAAAAAAATTTTTGCGCAGGTGTTCTTTGGGGGTTTGTGAGACTTCGGGGGGACCCTCCGAGGGTGGGATGGGGGGTCTCAGTTTGTGCCAAATTCTGGAAGGCATTTTTCACGGGGGGATGCAGTTGTTTTTTTACGGTTTTCATCGGACCAATGGTCAACGAGGTTGAATCAGAGTTGGAGACATTTCCCCGGGTTTTTTTGTGTCGAAAACCGGGGAGGACTGGTTTTTTTCTTCCCGGGGGCGGAGTTTGCTCTAAATAATGGGGGGGCACCCCATGGAATCCCTGTTTTTTGGGGCATGGGGTTTTCACCCCCCCATTTTTGTTTTCAAGGGGGGGGGCTTTTTGGGGTTCCTGAGAGGAACGTTTTCGTCGTCACTTGTTTTCAGGGGGGAGGGAGTGCTGAATAATTGAGATGGGGGGAACCCGATACAAACGTAGGGTGAGGGGAGGAGAGTGTTGGCCGGGGGCCTTTTGTGAACATCTGGTATGGTTGTTACAAGAATAAAAACAAAGGGGTTCCCTCCGGAAACTGGGTCCCGGTTTTAAGGGGCCATAAAACATTCAAAATTTTAACCCGGGTTTTGCATTCCGTCTTGACCTCCCTCCCACATTTAAAATTCATATTTTTCCACAGTGGGTTTGCTTAAAAGGTTTGGGGCCCCCGGTGATCCTTTTCCCTTTACCCCCTCCTGGGTGGTCAATGGAAACTTGGGTTCAAAAGTGTCGAGAGTCATCGTTCCTCTGAATCCCGGGGCCCTTTTTAGTCCTTTTTCTTTGGGGGGGTATGGTCCGAGGAGGGGGCGTGGGTTCCTGGGGGGGTTTTTTAACAGACCGTTTGGGGTTGGGGTTTTCCACACTACTCACCAGAAAAAACCCCGGGCCCCGAGGGTCCGGGGCCCTGTAAAAGGGGGGGGGATGTCAGGGGTGTCCTGCGAAGATCTCGCGATTGCACCCCCTGACTTCTCACAGTGATTTGCTGCTGGGTGTTTTTCGCAGGGGGAAAAGTTAATTCCCCTCTCTCTGTGTGGACAAGACCCTCGCTAGCGCAAAAGTCAAAATTTGGGTTTTTTCCTTCAATACCCCCGTCTGCTAGGGAAGTGGGGGGAAAAAATTTTTTTTCAGACCACAAGCGGTATATTGAGAAATCAAAAAGCAAGTACCTGTTTGGTTTCCCCCCCTTCCCCGCTTTTTATTATCCCTTTTACCCGTTGGTGTTCCCTCTGTAGTGGTAGTTTTGTTGCAAGGGTCTTTTTTTTTACCCCTTGACTGTCCGTTCGCTTTCTGGTGTGGGCGTTACCTTCCGTTTCCCTGTGGTGGTAATCGGGGCCTTCTCAGGACAGATTCATGGTGGGGGTTCACAGGGATGGGGTTACGTGGCGGCGGCCTCTGACCAAAACATCCTCCGGTAGGGGGTTTTGTCGGGCCCCCCATTTTGGGCAGCTGCCCCCGGGGTCCCCTTATGCAAACAGCGTGTTTTGGGGCCCCTCACAACGCACAAGGCGGGCCCTTTTCTGATACAAAAAACCCAAAAAAAGGGGGAGAGGAAAAAACCCCCTTTTTCACTTACCCTGTTTTGAAGAACACTCCTAGCTGCGTACATACTTAAGGAAAAACTTCAAAGCCTAATTTTTAAATTTTGTGGAAAGAAAAAAAAAGGGGGGAATAAAAAATGTAAAATAACTTGGAAGCAACAGATAAACGTCCCGTTTACAAACTAGTCCCATTAGCACCTCAGGGAAATTGCTGACCTTTTATCCAAACCACTTTACTTTTCATAGAAGTTTACCACCATCTACAAACTCTTAAGTGGAATGATCCCTCCCCTTTTTTTTTTGTACAATTTTGTTAGACATAGTTCGCTCAATGATTTAATCCCTAGCACTTCTCCCGGGTTTTTTAAAAAAAGACCAAAAAAGGGGAAATCCATTAAACCACACTGATGAGTAAGCAAACCCATAAGACACCTAAAAAAACCAAAGATGAAGACAAGACTAAAAATTCCCCCCTGAAACTTCTAAGGGGGAGTAAATCTAGAGGCCTCGTCAAATTGATTTTGGTACTTTTCCCCCAATTTGGTCAAACGGAAAATACGGTTTCTTTTCAAAAGATCAGATAAAAAGAATTTTTAAAAACCCTCCCCGGCCCCGAGTCATAAAAACCTATTTAAAGACTTACCCAAGGGAAAGGGGGAGATAGGGGATCTCAGAAAGATGTTTGATGTTCACCGGTACAAAACTTAGGACCAGCTTGTCGATTATAAGCAGCCACAAGAGTCACAAAAAATTAAAAAAGAACCCAAAAAAGGAATTTTTGGGGAAAAATTACCCCGATGACCCCGGAAAAAAGGTCAAGGGGAACTTTGAGGTTTTTTGGGCCCCTTTCCGAGAATATCCTAGACAAGAATACTGAATAAAATTTCTACAATTTTTTAAAACACCTTTTTGGAAAAAAAGTACAGTGCCTTGGAAAGAAAGAGTCAAGGTCTACGACCAAAGCCATCAGGACCGGGGAAGGGGCCAAAAAGCTCTATGTTGTTTTCAAAGCTTCAAAAAAAAGAGGAGATATACCAAAAAAACAAAAAATCAAAAAATAGAATTTGAAAAAAGCGAGATTCAAATATTTTAAACCCACAAACAACCCGAATTTGGGCACTTTTGCCCCCTTTAAAAGGCGGTAGAGCAAAGGCTTGTAAGATGGCTTTTCCCATTTGGATTGGAATTCCCCTTTACAACAAACTTTGATTGTCGAACCCCGATGACTTTCCATTTGTCCCCAAAAAATTTGCCATGGATCTTCGGGGCCCAAAGGGGGCCCCCGGAGTTTTTCTTAATCTTCCACCTCTTTCCAAGATTGGAAAAATGGTCCACAGCGACCCTTCCCAAAGCCCAAAAAAAAAGAAAAATTAAAAGAGGATCTCAAAAAAACCCCAAACAAAGATATGGAAAGGGGAAAAGGGCGGCGGGGGGGGTGTCATTTAAACGATAATCAAACCCCTCTGAGACTTAACAGCTAATTTCCCCAATTTTTCTATTTCTCATCTTGTTTTTTTTTTTAAAATCTGACACTAATTATTTTTTTTTTTATTTGGGGTTGATATATTTTGTTTTACTGGTTTCTTCCCCCCCCCCTTCCTCTTCCCCCCCCTGCAGGGGGGGGGGGGGACGGGAAAGTGGGGGAATGATGTTCATTTAGCATTATAGTTTTAATCGACTTTTTTTGTTACACCTTAATTTTGTAAAAGCTGCATTTTTTTGGTTTTTATGTTCAAAAAGACCACCGGGGTTTTTCACCGCGATTAACTTTTTCCATACCCAAAAATCATTTAAAGGGGTTTTGTCTATTAGGCCGCCCCCTCGGGGCCACACACCACTTTTTTTCATTTTGAATTTCATTTTCCCGCAAAAAAAAAAATATATCAAAAAATTAAAAATAGTCAATAACTTTTCAACCAAAAGGGTTTTTAAAAGGTTTTTTATTAATAGACATTGAGCAACAAACAACTCTGTAACATGTGATAAGAAGAAAACAAAAACAAAAAAAGCATTGGGTTTAAAAACCATGTTCATGGCATTTTTCTTTTTTAAACTGAGGACTAAAAAAAAAAAAAAAATGACCCTTGTAGAAAAAAAAGGCTTTTTAAATAAAATTAATATATTTTGGGGGGTCCCCCCTTTTTGGAATTTGACCTAAAAAAATAAAAAAAACGGTTTTTTTTTTTTTTCACTTGTGGGTGGAATATTTTCCCATATACTTTGGTTTGACCGTGTTTTTTTCGAATGCAAAGTCAGAAAAGGGGGGACACAAAAAACCCCGTTATTTTGGGTTTTTTTGGTTTTTTTTAAAGGGCAAAGTTTGGAAAATTTTATGGACGCGTTTTAAAAACACTTTGACACAAATTGGGGCCCCCAAATATTGTTTTTTCATCCCTAATATTTTTCGGGGGTTTGAGCAAACTTTTAGCTAGTTGCCAAAATTTTTTTAGCATCTAGCCAGATAGAACTCAAGGGGGGGCCAAAGTTTCAAAATCCTTTTTCTAACCCGAAAGCTTGGTGGAACCTCCGGAAGGCAACGTGCCCAATTTTTTTAGATTGGGGCCCCTAAAAATTTACAAAACCTTTTTTAAAAATAAAAGAACCTTTTTTAAAATTTTTTAGCAAAGGGGGGAAAGGCGAGTGGGGCCACTGGTCCCCTTGACCGGAAATGACCATAAGAAATTCCCCTTCACACTCAAAAAAAAATAATACAAGAGGGGAAAGAATACTTTAAAGTGCACAATTTTTCAATCAATTGTTTACTTGGGGAACATAAGCCCCCAATAGCAATCATTGCCCATTCTTTAAGAAGTTTTGAAATTTTTTTTATAATTTGCTGAAAAGGGCAAATAAAATTTTGGAGGGATTTTTTAAGCCTTAACCTTCCTAGACACCTAAAGGGGATTCTACAGTTCCCGCAAAAACAATAGATATACCAAAAACAATTAATAAAAGATGTTGATAGTGTTTGGAAAAAATGCACCCCACAAAGATTTTTTCCCTTTTTCCCCGTTCTTTAAAAATACTCAAGAATTGATTACCTGTTCCTCCCTCACCTATTGAATCCATAGAAAAAAATTTTTTGACACAATTCTTTTTTCAATCACCCCATTATTTCTCAAAACAGTCAAGACCCCCTAAAAGAGGGCCTTAAATGGAAGCTTAATAAAAAATTTCTTAAGACATCACACACAAGAAAAAAGCCCAGCTAAGAAATTTCTTAAAGAAAATCCCTCAGACAAAAACGACCCAAACTGGGAGGCTTAAAACCGTTCTTAGGGGGGAACCTTATTGAGTTGGGTTCCAGAAAAAAAAAAAAAAAAAGGAAATACTACTGAGCTCTTAATAAAAAAAAAAACTAAAAGGTTACAAACTAAACAAGTTGAAACAAATGGCAGCATACGAGACGCATACTTTTCTTTTTGGTAGATCCTGAAAAAATCTTTCAGATTTTACTCACTGGTTGCGCTTCTTCAACCAATCTCCAATTTTAAAATAAAAATTTACCAAGTCAATATATTATTTTTTTTACTCCTAAAACAGAAACATTAAAATCACATCCCCATTTTTAAAAAAAGCCCTCCATTTTATATTTGGGAAACCAAATTAGCTGCCTCCTTACGCCTTTTTTTTTTTAAATTCAAACCCCTTTTTTATTTGGTTGATCTACCTTATCAAATTTTGGGGGATTCCCTTTTTGGGGTTTGGTAGAGAACCTTTAAAAATGATAATTCTCCCCCCAAATCCTATACCCCTTTCCAAACCCCCCCATAGACTTCCCCCCAAAAATTTTTTTTCGAAAGCTCAAAATTAATTTTTTAAAATTTTTTTGGGGAGGGGAAAAACCTAGGGGAAATGATAAACCTTGTTTTAAAACAAGATGTAGAGAGGTTTGGGTCTCCCGATTTTTTAAAGATATAGATTAAAACCCCTTATCAAAGGGGGATTGAGCTGCACCCTTGTCCAAAAAACTTTTTGGGGTTTCCCTGAGTTGGCGTTTCCGTGGTTCTCAAACCCCCTATGGCCCCCCCTTTTTTAAAATTTAAAAAAATAACTGAAAACCCACACGATGCACCCCGGTTATGGGGCAAAAAAAAATAAAAAAAAAAATCTTATTTTCCCAAAAAAGGAAAGCAAATCCTACTTGCTTGATCCCTAATAATTATAGATCTTTAAGAAAAATAGGCTTTCTTTTCCTTTAGAAACTGCCGATTTACCCTTGGGTAAAAAAACAGATGTAGAGCAAGAACAAGATCACCACTCACTAAAAACCTTACTTAAAGATGGGAAATTTTTTCCCCAACCTGCAGGAATAACTAAACTTTATTTCCCAGACATTTCTCCAAAACCTGATCCCCAATTTTAAATGTTTTTGAAAAAAAAGGAAAGGGAAAAAATGCCCAAAATAAAAAAATCAACCCAAAACAGGAGACCCCCATTTTTCAAAAAAAAAGGGAAATTTTAAGAACTAAATACAAAATTTCCCCGAAGAGTTAAAAAAAAATTTTTTCAAAAACATCCACTTCCTAACGTCTCAGTGAGATTCCAAAAATTCACTAAAAATCATATAAGGGAAAAAACCTAAAAAAATAAAATAAAACCCCCAACCCCCCCTCTTTGGGGATCCCCCAAAGAGAAGGTTTCCGTCTCACTTTGGCGGATGCAAAAAATGAAAAGTTTTTGGGGGAAAGAAAATAAAAAAACCTTAACGTGACATCCCTTAACGTCACCTTTCATTCATTTAATCTGGATCCTTAAAATTTTTCATTTAAAAAAAAAGGTCACTGATACCGCCCCGCTCAACGCAGCTAAAAAACTATAGCAAGACACTGGAAGATGTGACCCCCCACCTGCAAAGAATGGATAAAAGAACCCCAAATGGTTATACGAGAAAATTAGACTTTAGGATCAAAAAAAACCAAAGACCTAAAACATAGGGGTTAACCCTCGAGGATCACCAAATAAGCACAAGGGGAACGGTAATCCTTTTTTCTGTCTCCTAAAAGTTTTTTTTGTTTTTCCTTTTTTTTACAAAGCCTGTTCTGAATGTTCAGTTTGATTTGGTTTTTGTTTCCCAAAAAGCTTTGTTAATTTATATTTTAAGCAGGCTTTCTTCCCTACCCCCCCTTTTCCCTTATGTGTCCCTCCCCCACTGCCCTTGTTTTTTAAACTTTTTTTTGGACTTTCCACTTCGTTTTTTTGCCTGCGTTTGGGCGCACATAAAACGCATTAAAAAACGCATGCAAACGTTGTAAAAGCGCAAAAAATTTTTCCTTATGCCATTTTTTTACAAAAAAAAAAAGCAGCGTTTTTTTGCGATTTCAGCGTTTTTGCATGGTTTGCGTTTTTTTTTTTTTTTTTTGGGGCATGTGTTTTCTATTTTTAATTATCATCTTGCCTCCTTCTCTGCCCCCAACACTGCTCCATCATCCTGCCCCATCACTGTCTCCTCACTCGCCTCAATTTTCTGGCCCCATCTCTGTCCCATCATCTCTGGCCATCACTCTGTCCCATCACTCTGCCTCCATCCTTTTTTGGCTCCACCTTGGCCCTCATCTTGGGGCCCCCCCATCTCGGCCCACATCCTGGTCCTTTTTCTTTTCCCATCCTCCCCATCATCTCGGGGCTTCATCTTGGCTCTAACATCTTGGTCCATACTCTGGTCTTCATTTGGCCCATCACTCGGCTTATCATCTCTGGGGGCCCTTATCCGTCTCCTCATCTTGGCTCCTCTCTTGGGGCCATCATCTCTGTCTCCATCATTCTGCCTCATTTTCCTTCCTCATCTCTGGCTCCATCATCTCTGGCTCCACACTCGGGGCCTCTCTTGGCTCCATCATCTCTGCCTCCATACTCTGCCTCCCTTATTCGGCCCACATCTCTGTCTCATCATTCTGCCCCATCACTCTGGCTCATCTTTTCTGGCTCTTCATCTCTGTCTCCTCATCTCTGTCTCACATCTCTGATCCATCACTCTGGCTCCATCATCTCTGCCTCCTTTCTCTGGCCCCCAATTTACAGAAAAATTGCGTGCGTGAAAAACGCTGACGAGCGCAAAGCCATGCTCCGCCGGGGGCCCCCCCCCAGACTGAAAAATTATTTTTTGCGCAACAGGCCACGGCGCCGGTTTTTTTAAAGCGGTTGGGCGGAAAAAAAAAACCCCCAGTGCGCGGCGCGTATTTGGGGGCACCCAGGAAAAAGGCACGCACGCAAACGCAATAACCTGCAAGCGCTAGACCTGCGCCCCCATGTTAAAGTAGGGGAACATTGGCTGCGCCCCATAGCGCAAGAGCGCTCGAAAAAAACGCAAGTGTGAAAGTGCCTTAAACCCTTTTGTTTGAAAACCACACCTTGTAGGTTATCGTTGTATTTTTAAAAATGTTTTTTTTTTTTTCTTCTTTTATATTTTTGGAAACATTTCCTTTTTTTTCCCCTTTCCCCTTGTTTTATTAAAAATTTTCTAAATAAAGAATTATACAAAAAAAAAAAAAGAAAAGAACTTGTTTAAAAGCTACATGGGAGTTGTCAGCGGGAGCATTAAGGCCGGTATGCGGCAATTGAAAGGCCAGGTCTTTATGATGTGGTGAGCTCACTTGAAGATCAAAGAGAGAGAATCCGGACGCGGACACGGTGAAAACGCTTACCAATGATCAAGGGGCAGCAGCATTTTTGGCAGCGTGGCCGCCGACTCAGCCGGCTGGCCCAAATCACAGCTCTGTCAAATGCCGGGGCAAGCATTCTGGTAAAAACCTGCCCGGGGGGCCAAGCAAATGGAAGTTGTGTGCCCGCTTGTGAAGGGCTTATTTGTTTGGACCATCCTAGATGACTTGTTGTAGAAGCAGCCGACAAAAAAAAAGGGTTCCCTAAATCGCCTTTCCCGTCATTTACTCAGCCCTTTCAGAAGAGAACGTATAATAAAAAAAAAGAGGATACATGGAGCAGAGAAGGAGGCAAGAAAATCGAAAGGGCTCCAAGGATTCTTGTTCGGGTTCTTCCTCTCGAAGTGAATGGAAGGCCTCTAAATGACTCGTCCCCCAGGTGGGAGGGAGGCTCTCCGGCTTCCTTCGGCCTGGAAAGGATATCATCAAGCCCCTGGATCCTTAACCTAGTAGGGGCAGGTCTGAGATTAGAGTTCAAAAATGTCCACCGGAAATTTTTTTTTATTCACCGCTCCTCGCACATCCCTTTCGGAGCAGAGAGCCTGAAGCAGAGGTTCTGGGCCTCCTAGACAAAAAAGTCCTTCAGTTTGTACCATCAGAGGAACAGGGGAAAGGTTTTTATTCTCCTCTGTTCCTTATAAAAAAAATGGAAAGATCTTACAGGACATTTTCAACCTAAAATGTCCAACAATTATTTATGGATTCCAATATTCAGAGTTGGAGTCAGTAAGATCGGCCGTTCAGCTGCTGTTCCGGATTGTTACATGGCCGTCCTCAATCTGAAGGACGCGTATATCACATGCCAATACATCCGGACTTCAGAAAATTTTCAGGGTAGCAGTATCAGTGAACGGCAAAGTCGAACACTTCCAATACAAGTCGCTTCCTTCGGCTTGGCGGTAGCCCCTCGGGTGTTTACCAAATTAATAGCAGAAGTCACTGCTCACCTGAGGGAAAGGGACAGATTGGTAATCCCGTACCTGGACGATTTTTTAATAGTCGGTCGTTCCTTTGCCCATTGCCAACAACAAGTGAAGGAGATAGTGGCCATCTTAGAAGAGCTAAGGATGGTATTTAAACCACGAGAAATCAAGGTTAGTACCGCAGACGGAAAAATTTTTTGAGGCTCAGTTCGATCTTCCGGGAACAGGAATGTCGTCTCCCAGAGGAAAAGAAGAAGATCTTCAATCTCATTCTTGGGGCAATTCGGAACCCGATATTGACTCTCAGAAGGCCATGTCACTCATGGGATCCCTGACTTCATGTTTTGTGAAATGGGCTCAGATCCATTCAAGAGCCTTGCAGCAGTTCATCCTAGAGAGTCAGCGTCACTGCCAGGGGCAATTGGACTCTACACACTAGTTTTGCCACAAAAGGTCGTCCAGTTGCTCCAGTGGTGGTTGAGAATAAAAACCATCCAGGAGGGAGTCCCGTGGTTCCCCCACATTTCCGAATAGTTACTACGGCGCCAGTCCAAGGGGATGGGGGGCTCATACGGGGACTCACCTAGTTCAGGGTGCATGGTCTCAAGTAGAGGAAGGGACCTCTTCGAATATGCTGGAGCTACGGGCAGTACGAAACGCACTACAAGCCCTCTCACCATTCCTGCGAGGTCATCACGTAAAGATAAGGTCGGACAATCAGTCACGGTGTCATATCTGAACCATCGGGGGGTACACGACCCCAATGCCCTTCTTCAAATAACAAAACAGATTTTTCAGTGGGCAGAGATGAACACCCTATCACTGTCAGCCCTCCACATCAAGGGGAAAAGACAACGTGACGGCAGACTTTTTTGAGTCCACGCCACTTCGGCAGGGGAATGGTCCCTCACAACATCAGTCTTCAGGCGATTGTACACATGTGGGGGGAGCGGAGATCGATCTATTCGCCACCCGGCAAAATACCCAGGTACAAGAAATTCTGTTCCCTGAACCGGCGAGAGGCCTTACGCAGGGAGCCTTTCAGATCACATGGGACTTTCCCTAGCCTATGCCATTCCCCCAATATGTATGATACCAGCGGTCCTCCGGAAAATCAGGCAGGACGGGGCGAGAGTGATTTCATCACCCCATTCTGGCCAAAGAGGCCTTGGTTTTTCTGGCTCAGGAATATGTCGATAACGGATCCCTGGGTCCTTCGGAGATCCCGGACCTTCTAGCTCAAGGGCGGTTCTTCAACCTCAGGTGTCTGGGCTGCACTTCCGCCTGGAACTTGAGAGGTCAGTGCTAGAGGGTAAGGGATTTCGGAAAAAACTTAATCACCACCTTGTTAGCCGTAGAAAACCTGTCAGTACAAATATCTATGGCAGAACGTGGAATAAATTTTTGTCTTCCTGGGTTGTTCTCCGAAGGTGAAATACCCGTTAGCAGATCCTGGAATTTCTCCAGAAGGGGCAAGAGCAGGGCTTAGCATTAAGTACATGAAAGTGCAGATATCGGCGTTGGGGGCGCTGTATAATTACAATTTTGGCAGCTAACCGGTGGATAGTGAGATTCATTAAGACCTGTGCCAGATTCTAGGCCAGTCCCAACAGCCAGGGTTCCTCCATAGGACTAAATTTGGTACTAAATGCTCTGACCGAACCCCCGTTTGAACCATTAGATGAGGCATCCAAAGATTAGTAACGTTCAAGACCTTCTCTGGTAGCCCTTACATCGGCACGTAGGATAGGGGACATACAAGCCTTTTCAGCGGATCCTCCCTTTACCGGGTAATGGAGGATAGGAAAGTTCTAAAACCCGATCCGGCCTATTTACCCAAAGTAGTATCAAGGTTTATAGGTCTCAGGACATATCCCTCTCTTTTTTCCCTCACCCTAAGAATGATAGGGAAAGAAAGTTCCATACACTAGACGTTAGAAGATGTCTTCTTCACTATCTACAAGGACAGAGTCTTAGTAGGAAGGATAGGGCTCTGTTTATTTCCTTCCAGGGTCCTAGAAGGGAATGGGAGTCTCGAGAGGCACCCTGTCCAGGTGGATAAGGGAGACAATCAAGTTGGCCTATGTGAGTGGGGAGGTCCAGTCCGAGCAAATCTGTAAGGCAGCTACGTGGTCATCACCTTCCACTTTCTATAGCCACTATAGATTAGATCTATCGGCTCTTCTGATTTGACCTTTGGACGAGGGGCTACAAAACTGTGGTCCCTCCTAATAAGAGTAATTCTCTGTAATTCTCTCTTTGGGTGCTGTCATGGGTGCTAGAAAACAGGGTATTACTTACCGGTAATGTGTTTTACGAAGCCCATGACAGCCCCGTAGATTCTGCCGTTTATAAGCCTTATTTTTCACACCTTTTTTTGGGTTAGTGGGTTATTGTACATAGCTTCACTAAAACTGAGATAAAACTACAGTATAATTAGTTCTAGTTTAGACAGATGGAAAATGTGTAAATATATGCATGTGTGTCTACTAACCAGAGGTCTTCTCAAGCTCTGTCAACCACTGATGCGGAGAGAGGGAGCCGCCCTTTTTATTTAAAGGTTCCCTGTCCTTGTGGGGCGGATCCCCTCTCTCGTTTGGGTGCTGGCATGGGCTTGTAACAACACATTACCGGTAAGTAATACCCGTGTTTCCACATGGAAATGGTCCAAAAACGCATGACATTGTTATGCCAGGTAATTCAGTGACCATCCTGGAGTTTGTGCACATGAGCAGTAAGTTTCGTCCGTATTTGCAGCGTGTTATTTTCTGCAGCATGTCAATTCTTTGTGCGTTTTTTGACCCAGTGAATGGACAGGAAAAAGCGCACCAAAAACACTTAAAAAACGCGATATTTTTGCTGCTTTTTTCTGCAGAGAGATACAGAAACCTTGCAAAAATGTCTGCAAGCAAATACGCAACGTGTGCACATAGCCTTAGATTACTGGGTGCAGCCGTTGTGACAGAGTTCATAGATTTACTAAGAAGCAAAGTGAGAGAAAAGCTTTGCCCCCCCACACCGCAGCTGCCCCACCCACAGCACAGCTGCTCCGCCCACAAACACAGCTGCCCCCGTCCACAGCACAGCTGCCCCCGTCCACAACACAGCTGCCTCGCTCACAACCAGCTGCCTCCGCTCACAACCATAGCTGCCTCCGCTCACAACACAGCTGCCTCCGTCACAACACAGCTGCCTCCGTCACATACACAGCTGCCTCCGCTCAAAACACAGCTGCCCCGCCCACAACCACAACTGCCCCTGCCCACAACTTAAAACAGCGAACAAAAAGGCGTATAACACTTACCTGCCCAGGTCTTGGAACAAATGCACTGCCCCTATAGCAAGATGTTAGCAACACAGGTGCAAAATACTGATAACAGCCACTCGCCACATACCCAATCAAGGAGGGGCAGTGCCCAGTATACAATTGCACAATAGAGGCCCGCATAGGGTGTTGTTCACACAAGGTTACTGCATAGTGTCGGTCACAGCCATTAGTCACGCCCCTTCTCTTCGATTAGGTGGGCTGGCCAGCACACTCTCATGCATAAGTGTGAATACCCTCATGTGATACCAGACGTGTCTGGGCTTGGCTGCACCCCGAAAAAACATAGTGCAAAAAATACATAAATAGTGAGGTATTAGTTGATATTTTTGGCCAAAATAGTAAGCTCGTAACCTGCGCCAAAAGGTCCCCACGCTTACGAGTCCCTACACTAATACTACTCTGCAAAGCCACTAAAGAAGACTCAGTCTCCAAGAATTCAAACCTTGAATTGAAACCTTGTGTGAACAACACCCTATGGGGCCTCTATTGTTCATTTTAAACTGGGCAGCTGCCCCTCCTTGAATGGGTATGTGGAGAGTGGCTGTTTAACTGGTATTTTGCACCTGTGTAGCTAACATCTTGCTATATGGGGCTGGCTGCACCCTGCAGTGCATTTGTTCCAAGACTGGGCAGGTAAGTGTTACTGCCTTTTGTTCGCTGTTTAAATTTAATTTTTGGAGACCTTGAGTCCCCGCCCAAACACAGCTGACTCCGCCCACAACACAGCTGACTCCGCCCACAACACAGCTGCCCCGCCCACAACACAGCTGCCTTCACCGCAAACACAGCTGCCCCCGCATGCAACACATCTGCTTGCACCGCATCACAGCTGCCTCCACCCACAAACACAGCTGCTCCTGTCTGCAACCAGCTGCCTCCACCCTCAACACAGCTGCCTCCACCCGCAACACAGCTGCCTCCACCGCAACACAGCTGCCTCCACCCGCAACACAGCTGCCCCCCCACACACAGCTGCCTCCACACGCAACACGGCTGCCTCCACCGCAACACAGCTGCCTCCACCCGCAACACTGCTGCCTCCCCCACAACACGGCTACCTCCCCCACACCGCAGCTGCCCACGCCCACACGCGGTTTCTCTGTATACAATGTCTGTAGACACTGGCTGCTTATCACAGGAGGGGCGGAGTCAGACTAGCTTGCAGGTTGCTGCTGTGTCCAGCAATGACAGTTCCTGGTGCCAAAACAGTCATTGCAAGTAAACCTCACGACTTGATAAGAAGCATTTAAAATCTGCTTTTTAACCCCTTCTGTATGCTGCTGTCTCAAGTGTTATGTTAAATATTTATGTGGCGCCCCTGAGAGTCCAGTTGCCACAGAGGTGCTGCATCTCAGTCAGAGGTGTGGTACTCCGCTCTCGGGTAAGGAGGGGGCACTAAATCTTGAAGTGTTACTGGAGAGGAGTAATAGGGATAATTATAGAGTATGTTCGGTTGAGTTGAGCAGAGCTCCCTTTGTATGTATCTTAGGCTATATAGAGGACTTACCAATAGAAGAGGCTGGGAAGCTAGCCGTATCTAGAATGCTTTTTATGGCTAGAAAATTGATTAGCCCGTACTGGATTTCCCACAAATCCCACAATTGTAGAATACGTAACCAAAAATTAACTGGCTAGTCAATTTGGAAAAAGGTATATACCGCAAAGAGAAATTCTATTCTCAAATTTGAAAAAATATGGGCATACTGGATCGATCATTCAGGTCCTGCATCAAGAGAACTGACCAGGCTCCTCTTGGGTTTATCCTAATACGATGACATAGGGGTGAGACATGATCTGAATCCGACTGATATTATAATCTGATCTGGCAAACAACAAGGAGACTTGGGATGTTTAATTCATTAACTAAAGGGTATGCCACACTAAACGAGATCGCAAACGAGATCGCAAACACGTCACTATTTAGCGATCTCGTTAGCGACCTCGTTGTGTGTGGCATGTAGCAACGATGTGGCCCCTGCTGTGATGTCGCTGATCGTTCACTAGCGTTCTGGACCGTTTTTTGATCGTTGGTGTCCTGCTGGTGAGCCTATATCGCTGTGTTTGGCACCTTTTGCGAACGACGAGCGACCTCGTTTGTGGACACATACTAGGGTTTTTAGCGTCACGGAGTGGATCGCAATATCTAAGTTCTCTTTTGCGTCACAGAGAGGATCGCAGAAGTTGTAAAGCAGGCTAGCAGGACGCAGAGAGCAGGAGCGATGCTGGAAATTCCTATGAATCAGAAGCGCTCAGTACATGCTAATGACAGATCCTAACGACCGCCAAAGTCGTTAAAGAGATCGCTGACCGCTGATGAGTCGTTTTTGAGATCTCCTGTTTTGGCAGCTACTAGCGACCTAAAAGAGATCACAAAAACGATCTCGTTAGCTTGCGTCGTTATTGAGATCGCTAACGAGATCGCTAAGTGTGGCAGTACCTTAAGACTGACTTCAACCTGCTTTTGAAATCTTCCATTGTGCGATTGTAACAATTTTGGGAGTGGCATTATATGTAATCAGCTGTATCATTTTGTTGTATAACCATTGTTTGTTTGGGGATTGTAAACTGGGGGGGGGAGGGGGATTTGGGGTTAGAGGTATATGTACCTCCAATATAGGTTTCTGTTTTGCCTTTTTTTTTTGTATTGAAAATCTTAATAAAAATTACTTTAATTAAAAATGGAGGGGGCACTACCAGTACTCGCATATTTGCATCCAACACAGATCACATGACCTCAGGCTTAGGTGGAGAAGTCCCAGTTAGAGCAGGAAGGCAGTGTGACAGTGGAAGGAGGGTAGTCGGTGAGGAGGAGAGAGAAGCAACTGACAGGAGCAGGGTAGAGGAGAGAAGCTTCTATAAGGAAGAAGGGGTCCTAGGGGCCATGGAAGTGAGGAATCCACCCTGGGCGCCTGAATCCTCGCTGACCGGAGTCGGGTGGAGGGACCAGGTCGCAGTAGGAGACCGGCCCCAGACTAGTAGAAAGACTGTAGGACTCAGCTAGCAAACCGGAGGCTGTGGTAACTGTATGTGCTACAGCCACATCCACACACATTCGCTGAAAAGGCGGCCACATAGGATCAAGGGGACCAGGAGGAGGTCACCCGACAGGATCCGAGGCTGCTGGCTTGGGACACTGTGTGTGAGGCGCATGGCAGGAGGGAGTGAGCCAGCGCAGGTAGACAGCCAGAGAAAGGAACATCAGAAGGGAGTTCTGTAAAGTGTACCCCAAACTACCTGAGAGCTGGCTGGACCACCGACCCAGAGGACACAGCACCCCGGCTGGGGATTGTAACCTGAGAACTGAGAGTAAAGTGAGAAGACTTCACCCTGCTGTGTCCTCAGACTTATGTACTGCATCATCTGCCATGCACTACAACCGTTACCATCATCATTAACCCTATAACTGCCCTGGGGCCTAGCTCTACCCTTGGAGAGCTGTAACATCTCTGCTGCGTCACCAACTGCCCCAGTGGATCTGAACCGCAGCGTCGGCCATCTTATTGCCGAACACCACGGGTGGCGTCACAAACTAATCCCCTACAAACTACCCCCATCATCATCTTTGACAATTTTATTGGACGCCCTGGGCCACGAACCAGGCCACTGCTGCTGTGACTTCCTCTTTAAGAATGCCCGGCCCGATTCCGAGTGCCCACGGCCCTGGTAGGCGCTCCATTTATACTTTATTATTAGACCATTCCATCTCCCCAAATATCTGTGATTATTCTGTATTTAGTATTCGCTTTATAAGTGTTATTCATAAAAGCAATAACACCGGGTGCTGTCTCTATATAGAGGGCTGTGTGTTATACAAGTGTCTCTATATAGGGGTCTGTGTGTTATACTGGTGTCTATAGAGGGGTCTGTGTGTTATACATGTGTCTCTATATAGAGGGGCTGTGTGTTATACATGTGTCTCTATACAGAGGGGCTGTGTGTTATACATGTGTCTCTATATAGAGGGGCTGTGTGTTATACAGGTGTCTATATAGAGGGGGCTGTGTGTTATACAGGTGTCTATATAGAGAGGGGGCTGTGTGTTATACGTTATACATGTGTCTCTATATAGAGGGGGTGTGTGTTATACATGTGTCTCTATATAGAGGGGCTGTGTGTTATACAGGTGTCTCTATATAGAGGTCTGTGTGTTATACAGGTGTCTCTATATAGAGGGGTCTGTGTGTTATACATGTGTCTCTATACAGAGGGGCTGTGTGTTATACATGTGTCTCTATATAGAGGTGCTGTGTGTTATACAGGTGACTATACAGAGGGCTGTGTGTTATACATGTGTCTCTATATAGAGGGGGCTGTGTGTTATACATGTGTCTCTATATAGAGGGGCTGTGTGTTATACAGGTGTCTCTATATAGAGAGGCTGTGTGTTATACAGGTGTCTCTATATAGAGGGGCTGTGTGTTATACAGGTGTCTCTATATAGAGAGGCTGTGTGTTATACAGGTGTCTCTATATAGAGGGGCTGTGTGTTATATAGGTGTCTATATAGAGGGGGCTGTCTGTTATACAGGTGTCTCTATATAGAGGGGGCTGTGTTATATAGGTGTCTCTATATAGAGGGGGCTGTGTGTTATATAGGTGTCTCTATATTAGAGGGGGCTGTGTGTTATACAGGTGTCTATAGAGAGGGCTGTGTGTTATACAGGTGTCTATAGAGAGGGCTGTGTGTTATACATGTGTCTCTATATAGAGGGGCTGTGTGTTATATAGGTGTCTATATAGAGGGGGCTGTCTGTTATACAGGTGTCTCTATATAGAGGGGGCTGTGTGTTATATAGGTGTCTCTATACAGAGGGGCTGTGTGTTATACATGTGTCTCTATATAGAGGGGGCTGTGTGTTATACAGGTGTCTATAGAGAGGGCTGTGTGTTATACATGTGTCTCTATATAGAGGGGGCTGTGTATTATACATGTGTCTCTATACAGAGGGGCTGTGTGTTATACAGGTGTCTCTATATAGAGGGAGCTGTGTGTTATACAGGTGTCTATATAGAGAGGGCTGTGTGTTATACGTTATACATGTGTCTCTATATAGAGGGAGCTGTGTGTTATACATGTGTCTCTATATAGAGGGGCTGTGTGTTATACATGTGTCTCTATATAGAGGGGGCTGTGTGTTATACATGTGTCTCTATATAGAGGGGTCTGTGTGTTATACATGTGTCTCTATATAGAGGGGCTGTGTGTTATACAGGTGTCTCTATATAGAGGTCTGTGTTATACAGATGTCTCTATATAGAGGGGTCTGTGTGTTATACATGTGTCTCTATACAGAGGGGCTGTGTGTTATACATGTGTCTCTTATAGAGGTGCTGTGTGTTATACAGGTGACTATACAGAGGGGCTGTGTGTTATACATGTGTCTCTATATAGAGGGGGCTGTGTGTTATACATGTGTCTATATAGAGGGGCTGTGTGTTATACAGTGTCTCTATATAGAGAGGCTGTGTGTTATACATGTGTCTCTATATAGAGGGGCTGTGTGTTATACAGGTGTCTCTATATAGAGAGGCTGTGTGTTATACAGGTGTCTCTATATAGAGGGGCTGTGTGTTATATAGGTGTCTATATAGAGGGGGCTGTCTGTATACAGGTGTCTCTATATAGAGGGGGCTGTGTTATATAGGTGTCTCTATATAGAGGGGGCTGTGTGTTATATAGGTGTCTATATAGAGGGGGCTGTGTGTTATACAGGTGTCTATAGAGAGGGCTGTGTGTTATACATGTGTCTCTATATAGAGGGGCTGTGTGTTATATAGGTGTCTATATAGAGGGGGCTGTCTGTTATACAGGTGTCTCTATATAGAGGGGGCTGTGTGTTATATAGGTGTCTCTATACAGGGGGCTGTGTGTTATACATGTGTCTCTATATAGAGGGGGCTGTGTGTTATACAGGTGTCTATAGAGAGGGCTGTGTGTTATACATGTGTCTCTATATAGAGGGGCTGTGTATAATGTGTCTCTATACAGAGGGGCTGTGTGTTATACAGGTGTCTCTATAGAGGGAGCTGTGTGTTATACAGGTGTCTATATAGAGAGGGCTGTGTGTTATACGTTATACATGTGTCTCTATATAGAGGGAGCTGTGTGTTATACATGTGTCTCTATATAGAGGGGGCTGTGTGTTATACATGTGTCTCTATATAGAGGGGCTGTGTGTTATACATGTGTCTCTATATAGAGGGGGCTGTGTGTTATACATGTGTCTCTATATAGAGGGGGCTGTGTGTTATACATGTGTCTCTATATAGAGGGGGCTGTGTGTTATATGTTATACATGTGTCTCTATATAGAGGGGGCTGTGTGTTATATGTTATACATGTGTCTCTTATAGAGGGAGCTGTGTGTTATACAGGTGTCTATAGAGAGGGCTGTGTGTTATACATGTGTCTCTATATAGAGAGGGCTGTGTGTTGTACAGTGTCTCAACTGAAACAATAACAACATTACAGCATAAGTTATTTGCTTAAACAAACATCCATGTTTGTTAACTAATTTGGCTAAACAAAATATATATATATTTTAAGAAACTTAGACTGTCAGCCCAGCCGACACATGAAAAACTTAAATACTACTGTCCCTGCTGTCCTCTGTAGCTCACTCGTCGTCATCTTCATCATCATCTTCTTCTTTGTTCCTATTCATAATCTGGAAAAGAAAAACAAGCTTTCCTGCTTTATTGGGTCCCAACCGATTTCTCAATTTAGAATGAATGAGTCCAAAGGAAGAGAATATTCTTTCAACGCCTGCAGAAGAAGCTACTGCTGTTAAAAGTGAAATCATTACTTGAACAGTCTCTAAATCCAAGCGCTTAAGTGACTTCCACCAGTTTACTGGTGTGACCTTCCTTAAAATATCTTCAGCAAACATATATTTCTTGAATGGTTCCCCTTAGCTCTGAAGTTTATTATAGATGGCATTAAAGATGGATGATTGCTGGATACCCATGTCATAGCTAACTCCTCTTCCTCAGCACTTAGGTTTTGACCCTGATATTGGATATTGACAATATTTGCCAAAAAATGAGCTGGAGTCAGTGCTTGTCCCATTCGTTTGTTTACTGCTTGTAGTTTAATTCTGTCCATGTGTAGTTCTGTTTTTAAGTGTTCACTCAGTTCCTTCCAAATTTCAACAGCATCCGCAATAAAACAGCTATTTTTCTGTATTTTGTTTAAAGCTTGAGAGATGGGTTTCAGGAAGCTCAGCATATGTTCAACATTTCTCTTAAGCCCAATGTTGAGGATTTTGGCCGTGACAGTGCCATCTATTTTATCTCGACTTTCTTCACAAAGTGTCATCAGAATAGGCCAGTTTTTGATATACTGCTCAAAACAGTCCACCACAGAGTTCTATCTAACATCTTGTGGGAGCGTTAGCTTGGTTCCACCCATCCTTTTCAGAGCTGCTGCAGCAAAATGATTATTACGGAAGTATTTAGCAATTTCAACAACATTAGCCTTTATTTCTGGAACACTTTCACTTAAGTCTTTGGCTAAGAGGTGCAGCAAATGAGCACTGCAACCATATGTTATTAGCTTTGTATTCCCTCCCTGCTCTTCTAAATTTCTTCTCATCTTGGATACGTTTGCAGCATTGTCAGTGACCAAACTGCGTACTAGACATTTGAATTTTTGTTCACATGTTATAGCTTTTACTGCCACTTCTTGTAAGTATTCTGCTGTGTGTGCATTTCTGACGTATCTGTTGTTTGTGCAAGGAAGACTTTACCTTCTTCTGTTGTTATACAAGCACATACAATAGGATCATTGTGGACATTACTCCACCCATCAATACTTAGATTAACAATTTTACCCTCCAGAGCTGTTGCACATTGCTCCATTTCTCTGTCATACACTTGATCCAGCAGTTTCCCTGCAACATCAGCTCTGCTGGGTGGACTGTATCCTGGTCTCAGTGACTGAACCATATTAATGAAATGTGGGTTCTCAGACGGAAAGAAGAGTTCGTTGCATAAATAAACTGGGCAATTTTTTCATCAATCAACTCTTTTTCTAATCTGCTAGTTCTTATCACAAACCTATCTATGGTGGTTCCAGGAGGTAAAGGTTTTTTCTTCCTTTTGGGTGATGGTGATATGTGGCTGTGGGTGTCTGATGATGATGCTGCTGCTAATGAAGCACTATTCTGGATGGATAACTCTGAAACTGTAGAACAGGATGATGGTGATCTTGGAGGTGGATGGTTTCCAGAATCCATGAATTCCCCTAAACAAAAAAAGTCAATGCTGTTATTTTATTGTTTATACAATTTCTGCTTATTGTACACAACACAGCACTGCCCCAAAAGAATATTTGTTTTTCTTCATAACTGTACCAAATGACAGTAACATGCAGTAATAATAAGAAATATAATTTTTCTCACACATGACAGTTCAGTCTTTAGAAATAGGATTCAATAAAAATGTTTACCAACCTGAAGATCCTGCCTGTTCAGAAGTGTTTCTTTGGTCATCTTCATCACCGCACTTCGCATGATGTTGCCTCATTCGCGCCACCAGGCCTTGCATCTCTTTGTTGCATCGTTTGCATTTTGCACGCATGCCTGCCTTACCGATAGGCGAAGGAGCTTCATTAAAATATTCCCAAACTGGGTCTCTTTTACGGCCTGCTGCCATTATAAGGAAAGAATGTAATAAACCTCAGATCGTACCCCACAAACAGATCCAGACTTGTCTGTCTGTGCTGTGCTGCAATATTGTGCTCAAAGTTTCACTTTCATTTTCTTGTCTGCTTGCCCTTCCTCCTCCTCACACTTAGATTCACATTCTTCTTGTGTTGTGCAGATCTATTCCACTCCAAACAATCAGAAACATATTGTCTAACTTCTTGGACTTGGCACTGAAGGGGTTGATTCTGTATTCATAGGTTTGTAAAACAATAGGATTAAGGTCTTTTTCTCAACTCTGTTCATGACATGTTGTAACATTTTTGCCGTGAAGAAGAGGCTGGACCTCTGCAGAGTCAAATTCAGTTTTGAGAACTGCGTAAGTAAAGCGAGCGTCTGTGATAATATAGGAGAGAAACTGCCCACTAATCCTACAGAAACCTCTGGAAGAGCATGGCTGTCACGCGGTCTTATGATATGTGTACGATGTCAGTAAACTATTCTTAAAAGAACAACACTCTATACAACATATAGATTAGCAACATCAGCATGTAAATATAGAATAGATTTACCTGACACGATATCCGTTGAACTCAGGGTTAATCTTGAGGACTTGATACACTGTCACAGGAAAGAGGAGGACCGGGGGTCTAACCTGACCCTAAACTGGGTCCTAACTAATCCCTCACCTTGGAGGTACTGATAATGGTTCAGAGGGCCAAGTCTCCAGCCTAACCCTGTCTCCTATCAGTCCCTGAACCTGTAATCAGTCCTAAGAAGGATTCTGATTACCACCAAAGGGATATGGGCTGATCTCTGCTAAATACACAGATTAGACATATAAGACAGACTGGAGAAAACACAGACTTGCATACACACTCAAACACAGAAGGAACATAAATGATCTGGGATATTAAACTCTAAGCAAGGTGAGCTAAAACAACTAAGGAGCTCACAACTAAAGTCTATACAGATACAATCCTATCTGTGGTCTGCATGAAGAATTTCACTGGCAACTCCCAACACAGACAACCAGAGATTTAAAGGAAACCAATCAACAAATAATTAATTGCAGCCGGGAGAAACTGCACCCAGTCCCAGAACTGAGCACAGACGGAATTAACTCCCTAACTGCCAAACACAAAGAAACAGCAACTCAGCTGTGAGAAGTCAGAATGTGCAACCGCGACGATCTTCGTGGCGATGCACACATGACAGTACCCCCCCTTCTACGAGGGGCCTCCGGACCCTCAGGGCCAGTTTGCCCGGTGAGTTCTGTGGAAGGTCCGCACCAAACGATCTGCGTTAATGTCAGACGCAGGAACCCACGTCCTCTCCTCTGGACCATACCCCTTCCAATGCACCAAGTACTGAAGGGACCGGCGATTCAGACGTGAGTCAATGATCTTTGACACTTGAAACTCCCAAGTTACCATTGACCACCACTGGAGGAGGAGGTAGAGGTGATGGTATGACTGGTGCCACGTACCTCTTAAGTAATGACTTGTGGAACACATTATGAATTTTAAAACGTAGGAGGGAGGTCCAGACGAAATGCCACAGGATTAATTATGGAACTGATCCTGTACGGCCCGATGAATCTGGGGCCCAGCTTCCAGGAGGGCACTTTAAGTTTTATATTCCTGGTAGACAACCATACCAGATCGTTCACATTAAGATCTGGACCAGAAACTCTCCTCCTATCAGCCATACGTTTATAACGTTCGCCATAGCACTCAGATTATTCAATACACCTCTCCACCTGAAGCAAGTGACGACGAGAAACGCTCCTCCTCAGGAACCCCAGAAGGGCCCCCCCCATTGAATGTACAAAACTGGGGATGAAAACCATATGCCCCAAAAAACGGGACTTACCAGTGGACTCGCTCCGCCTGTTGTTAAGAGCGAACTCTGCCAGAGGCAAGAAAGAAGACCAGTCCTCCTGGTTCTCAGAGACAAATCACCGAAGATAAGTCTCTAGGCTTTGATTCAGACGCTCTGTCTGACCATTGGTCTGCGATGAAAAGCCGAGGAAAATGACAATTGCATCCCCCGACGTAAACAAAATGCCCTCCAAAACTTGGACACAAACTGAGACCCCCTATCTGACACCACATCAGAAGGCAACCCATGAAGTCTCACAATCTCCCCAATGAACACCTGCGCCAGAGTTTTAGCATTAGGGAGGGCAGGAAGAGCAATGAAATGTGCCATCTTACTGAACCTGTCAACAACCACCAGTATGACAGTCTTCCCTGACGACTGAGGAAGGTCCGTGATGAAGTCCATAGACAAATGAGTCCATGGACGCTCCGGAAGTTTCAAGGGCAAGAGGGTCCCAGACGGACGGGTATGAGGGGTCTTAGAGCGAGCACAAACCCCACAGGACGCGACAAAAGTTAAAACATCTTTATTAACGTTAGGCCACCAAAACCGGCGAGAAAGGAGATCTAAAGTAGCCTTACTCCCTGGATGTCCTGCTAAAGCAGAATTATGATGTGCCTCAATAACCTTTTGTCTCAACTGATTTGGGACAAACAGTCTCCCTGGAGGTCCTGCAGGGGCGTCCCCCTGAGCCTCTAACACCTCCTCCTCAAGCTCAGAACATACAGCCGACACTACCACCCCCTCCTGAAGGATAGGAATCGGGTCATCCATTTTCCCGGCCCCTGGGAAACTGCGAGACAAGGCATCCGCCTTAACATTCTTAGATCCAGGGCGATAAGTGACACACAAAATTAAACCTGGTAAAAAACAACGACCATCGAGCTTGTCTGGAATTCAGACGCTTAGCAGATTCCAAATACAGCAGGTTCTTGTGATCATAATGACGGTGACCGGGTGGACTGCCCCCTCCAAAAAGTGACGCCATTCTTCAAAAGCCAACTTAATGGCCAAAAGTTCCCTATTGCCGATATCATAATTCCTTTCGGCGGACGACAATTTTTTAGAAAAGAAAGCGCACGGATGCCATTTACCAGGGGACGGACCCTGGGACAATATTGCACCCACCCCTACGTCAGACGCGTCCACCTCCACAACGAACGGCTGTGATGCATCTGGTTGGATGAGAACGGGTGCCGAAGCAAAACATTTTTTCAAAGAGGAAAAAGCTTGGCAAGCTTTGTCCGACCATTTAGAAAAATCCGTCCCTTTTCTTGTCATGTCAGTGAGAGGTTTGACAACAGATGAGAAATTACAAATAAATTTCCGGTAGTAGTTAGCAAACCCCAGAAAACGCTGCAGAGCCTTAAGATCCTCTGGCTGATCCCATTCAAGCACTGCTCTCACCTTTTCAGGGTCCATACGGAAACCGGAGGCTGACACCAAGAAACCCAAAAACTGAAGTTCCTGTACGGCGAATACACACTTTTCCAGTTTGGCGTATAGTTTATTGTCTCGCAAGATCTGCAACACCTGTCTCACATGCTCCTGGTGAGACACAAGATCTGGTGAGTAAATTAAAATGTCATCCAAATATACGACCACAAACAGCCCCACCAGATGACGAAAAATGTCATTAACAAAATGTTGGAATACTGCTGGTGCAGTAGTCAGACCAAAAGGCATGACAAGGTTCTCATAATGTCCCTCCGGCGTGTTAAACGCCGTTTTCCACTCATCCCCCTCTTTTATCCTAATCAGATTATACGCCCCCCTGAGATCCAATTTAGAGAACCATTTGGCGCCAACAATTTGATTGAAGAGATCAGGAATCAGAGGGAGTGGATACGGATCTCGAACAGTAATACGATTAAGTTCGCGGAAATCCAAGCAAGGGTGTAGGCCTCCATCTTTTTTCTTCACAAAGAAGAACCCCGCGGCCACTGGGGAAGATGAAGGTCTAATATGCCCTTTGGCCAGACTTTCCGAAATATAATCTTTCATAGCCTGCCTCTCAGGACCAGAAAGGTTATATAACCTAGCTTTAGGTAACTTAGCATCAGGAAGTAAATTAATAGAGCAGTCATACACGCGATGAGGAGGCAACTCCTGACACCCCTCCTCAGAGAACACATCCCCAAAGTCCTCCAAAAAAGGAGGCAAAGTACTAGGCACGACCGCACTGATGACTGTGTTCATGCAGTTACTTTTGCAAAACTCCCCCCATTGGCTTATATCTCTGGACTGCCAATTAATCACAGGGTTATGTTTAACCAACCAAGGAAGTCCCAACACAATAGGAGTAGGTAGACCCTCCAACACATAACAAGATAATAGTTCCCTATGTATTGCCCCTACCCGAAGGTCAATGTTATGAACCTCATGAACAAAGCTACCTTGGCCGAGAGGCCTGGCGTCAATGGAGAATATAGGGATCGGTTTGACCAATACACTCAGATGCATACCTTGAGCCTGAGCAAACTGAGCGTCAACCAGATTAGCCCCGGACCCACTATCAAGAAGAACAGAAAATCTCTCCACTCTCGTACCAACCACCACCTCCACTGGGACAAGGAACTGAGAAGAACTAGCGGACGAAATACATACTCCCAAGTTGTCGTCCACCACACAACCTGGGATTAACAGTTTTCCCGGCGACTTTTTGCTCAACAAGGCACGGGATGGACATCCCCCAACAAAATGTCCCTCTTTCCCGCAGAAGAAACACCTTCTAGTCCTGCGGCGTACCGCCAATCCCCTCCTACGAAATGATGTCCCTCCCAACTGCATAGGCTCCTCCGAACAGACAAGGGGGAAACCTCAACATAAGGGACTTTAGTGGTAGGTGGAGTAACAACAGGGGGCGGAGTTTACCTCGCACCTCTCCCGGAGCCGTCTATCAGTACGGATAGCTAGGGCCATAGCAGCCTCCAGTGATGGAGGAGAATCATACTGAGCCAAAACGTCCTTTAATTTGTCAGAAAGCCCATGACAAAACTGGCTCCTAAGAGCGGGGTCATTCCACTGAGTATCTGTGGCCCCTCTACGGAACTCAGAAGCAAATTCCTCCGCCGGACGATCTCCCTGCTGTATCTTACGTAATTTTGTCTCAGCAAGAGAGACCCGATCTGGGTCATCATATACCAAACCCAGGGCAGTAAAAATCGATCTACTGACTGTAGAGCCGGGGATCCCGGAGGAAGGGAGAAGGCCCAGGATTGAGGGTCCCCTTGTAGGAGCGAGATAACAATTCCCACTCTCTGCTCTTCACTCCCTGATGATCGAGGCCGAAGCCGAAAATACAATTTACATGCTTCCCTGAAGGTAAAAAATTTGTCTCGCCCACCAGTGAACCTGTCCGGGAGAGCTACTTTAGGTTCAAATCTGGTTTTCTCCGAGGGAGACAAAACTTTGGACTTAATGTCCGTCAGCTCCATGGATAATCCCTGCAACTGCAGAGCCAGCTGGGCTACTGGATCCATGGCAACTGGGAATAATTTTATGGGCCAGTGAAAATGTCACGCGGTCTTATGATTATGTGTACGATGTCAGTAAACTATTCTTAAAAGAACAACACTCTATACAACATATAGATTAGCAACATCACATGTAAATATAGAATAGATTTACCTGACACGATATCCGTTGAACTCAGGGTTAATCTTGAGGACTTGATACACTGTCACAGGAAAGAGGAGGACCGGGGTCTAACCTGACCCTAAACTGGGGTCCTAACTAATCCCTCACCTTGGAGGTACTGATAATGGTTCAGAGGTCCAAGTCTCCAGCCTAACCCTGTCTCCTATCAGTCCCTGAACCCTGTAATCAGTCCTAAGAAGGATTCTGATTACCACCAAAGGGATATGGGCTGATCTCTGCTAAATACACAGATTAGACATATAAGACAGACTGGAGAAAACACAGACTTGCATACACACTCAAACACAGAAGGAACATAAATGATCTGGGATATTAAACTCTAAGCAAGGTGAGCTTAAAACAACTAAGGAGCTCACAACTAAAGTCTATACAGATACAATCCTATCTGTGGTCTGCACGAAGAATTTCACTGGCAACTCCCAACACAGACAACCAGAGATTTAAAGGAAACCAATCAACAAATAATTAATTGCAGCCGGGAGAAAACTGCACCCAGTCCCAGAACTGAGCACAGACAGAATTAACTGCCAAACACAAAGAAACAGCAACTCAGCTGTGAGAAGTCAGAATGTGCAACCGCGACGATCTTCGTGGCGATGCACACATGACAATGGCATTGTGAATGTTACACATATACAGCCTTTATTCTACTGAGTTAAACAACTCAGCTTTATCTCATGATGGAAGAACCTTTGGATGGTAAAATATTTCCTCAAAAAGCAGTTTATTGAAAAAAATCCGATTTAAATCAAAAAAATCCGATTTAAATAAAAAAAAATCTGATTTTTTTTTTTTTTTTTTTTAAATCATTGATTTTTATCCACCCTACTCTATATAGAGGGGGCTGTGTGTTATACATGTGTCTCTATATAGAGGGGGCTGTGTGTTATATGTTATACATGTGCCACTATATAGAGGGAGCTGTGTGTTATACAGGTGTCTATAGAGAGGGCTGTGTGTTATACATGTGTCTCTATATAGAGGGGGCTGTGTGTTATATTTATACATGTGCCACTATATAGAGGGAGCTGTGTGTTATACAGTGTCTATAGAGAGGGCTGTGTGTTATACATGTGTCTCTATATAGAGAGGGCTGTGTGTTATACATGTGTCTCTATATAGAGGGGGCTGTGTGTTATACAGGTGTCTCTATATAGAGGGGGCTGTGTGTTATGCATGTGTCTCTATATAGAGGGGCTGTGTGTTATACAGGTGTCTATAGAGAGGCTGTGTGTTATACATGTGTCTCTATATAGAGAGGGGTGTGTGTTATACATGTGTATATAGAGAGGGCTGTGTGTTATACATGTGTCTCTATATAGAGGGGCTGTGTGTTATACATGTTTCTCTATATAGAGGGGGCTGTGTGTTATACAAGTGTCTCTATATAGAGGGGGCTGTGTGTTATACAGGTGTCTATATAGAGAGCGGGCTGTGCTATACGTTATACATGTGTCTCTATATAGAGGGAGCTGTGTGTTATACAGGTGTCTATAGAGAGGGCTGTGTGTTATACATGTGTCTCTATATAGAGGGGGCTGTGTGTTATACGTTATACATGTGTCTCTATATAGAGGGAGCTGTGTGTTATACAGGTGTCTATAGAGAGGGGCTGTGTGTTATACATGTGTCTCTATATAGAGAGGGCTGTGTGTTATACAGGTGTCTATAGAGAGGGGCTGTGTTAAACATGTGTCTCTATATAGAGGGGGCTGTGTGTTATACATGTGTCTCTATACAGAGGGGCTGTATGTTATACATGTGTCTCTATATAGAGGGGCTGTGTGTTATACAGGTGTCTCTATACAGAGGCGCTGTGTGTTATACATGTGTCTCTATATAGAGGGGGCAGTGTGTTATACAGGTGTCTCTATATAGAGAGGGCTGTGTGTTATACATGTCTATATAGAGGGGGCTGTGTGTTATACGTTATACATGTGTCTCTATATAGAGGTGGCTGTGTGTTATACATGTGTCTCTATACAGAGGGCTGTATGTTATACATGTGTCTCTATATAGAGGGGCTGTGTGTTATACAGGTGTCTCTATACAGAGGGGCTGTGTGTTATACATGTGTCTCTATATAGAGGGGGCAGTGTGTTATACAGGTGTCTCTATATAGAGAGGGCTGTGTGTTATACATGTCTATATAGAGGGGGCTTGTGTGTATACGTTATACATGTTCTCTATATAGAGGGAGCTGTGTGTTATACAGGTGTCTATAGAGAGGGGCTGTGCGTTATACATGTGTCTCTATATAGAGGGAGCTGTGTGTTATACAGGTGTCTATAGAGAGGGGCTGTGTTAAACATGTGTCTCTATATAGAGGGGGCTGTGTGTTATACGTTATACATGTGTCTCTATACAGAGGGGCTGTATGTTATACATGTGTCTCTATATAGAGGGGCTGTGTGTTATACAGGTGTCTCTATACAGAGGGGCTGTGTGTTATACATGTGTCTCTATATAGAGGGGGCAGTGTGTTATACAGGTGTCTCTATATAGAGAGGGCTGTGTGTTATACATGTCTATATAGAAGGGGCTGTGTGTTATACGTTATACATGTGTCTCTATATAGAGGGGGCTGTGTGTTATACATGTGTCTCTATACAGAGGGGCTGTGTGTTATACATGTGTCTCTATATAAAGGGGTGTAATGTATGTAGTACAGTTCATATAGCGTCTTGTGCTTGGGTGCGATGAAAACACAGGAGTCACAGGTTTGATATAGAAAAGTCCTGTATTACTTCATACAAGTTGGCAGAAATGTCACACAGTTTGCAGACACAGAAACAGGAGACACAGCAGGCCAGAGTAATCCAAGCTCAGCAATCACTCTCCAATACAGATTCAGGATCTTCTTCTCTGTTACCGTAAGTCCATGCAAACGTGGGTCTTTCAAAGAGCAGGGTTCAGAGTCCACAAGTGCTTCAGAGTTCCTCAGTAGGAATAGCTGGAGTACAAGGTCCAAGGCTTACAGGAGTCAAGTCACAGGTTCACTGCAGGCTAGATTCTGAAGCACTGATTGCTCAGTTGTGGCTGCTTAAGAAGCAAAGGAGAGAATCAGGGCGGGAACATGCAAGCTGGAAACTCCATTTTGACTGAGGGCAAGATAGCTGCAGCAAGACAGAAAGTAAAATGGCTGACGAACAAACTGAGTTTCAGGAATATATACATAGAACCTTACATTACTCCCCCTTAAGGACAACCTCCGGATGACCTCAGACCAGGCTTGTGTGGGTACCTCTGATGAAACTGACGGAGCAAGCGAGGAGCATTAACGTTATTGACCGGTTCCCATGAGTTGTCCTCCACTGGGTAGCCCTGCCATTTAATCAGATATTGTAACGGATTTCTATACAACCTGGAATCTAAAATCCTTTCCACCACAAATTCTTCCTGACCATCGACTAGCACTGGGTCAGGGCAAGGAGAGGAACGTCCAGGAAACGTATTGGGTGTCGCAGCCTTTAGTAGGGATACATGAAAGACAGGGTGGATTCTCATAGTTCTGGGCAGTTGAAGACGACAAGCAACGGCACTTATAATTTTACTGATTTTATAGGGTCCAATGTACTTATGTCCCAACTTAGACGATGGAATCCTTAACTTAAGATTTCTGGTTGACAGCCAGACCAAGTCTCCTACCTTGAAAGCTGGTGCAGGTTTACGAAAT
Source organism: Oophaga sylvatica (assembly GCA_033576555.1). NCBI lineage: Eukaryota > Metazoa > Chordata > Amphibia > Anura > Dendrobatidae > Oophaga > Oophaga sylvatica. Next base: position 109,700 of record JARQOD010000199.1, on the reverse strand, counting down.
TTATCTGCTGCTTTCTTGTACCTTTCTTGAGCCGATTCCAGATTTTCCTTTAGAAGATCCATATTCTTCTGTAAAGACGTGATTCTTTCAGCCACTGCTGGTAAAGGCGTTTCTATGGGAAATCGTGGTAGAATGTTAGGATGATAACCTAGATTAGAGTAAAAAGGAGACTGCTTAGTGGAGGCACTCTGAGAGTTGTTATACGAGAACTCAGCTAATGGAAGTAGATCCACCCAATCATCCTGTAGGTGGCAGATAAAGCAGCGGAGATACTGCTCCAGGGTTTGATTGGTTCGTTCGGTCTGTCCATTAGTCTGGGGATGAAAAGCAGAAGAAAGGTTTACTTTAATGTCCAATGCTGCACAGAAATTTTGCCAAAACCTAGAAGTGAATTGCACCCCTCGATCCGAAATAACCTCATCCGGTACTCCATGTAAGCGAAACACATCTTTAATCATCAAATCTGATGTCTGTTTTGCAGTGGGTAAGCCGACACAAGGGATAAAATGAGCTGCCTTTGTTAGACGGTCAACCACCACTAGAATGGTGTTCTTCCCCTGAGAGGTTGGTAACTCCACAATGAAGTCCATAGAAATGGATCCCCACGGGCGGGACGGGGTGGGAAGAGGCTGTAACAGACCAGTTGGTGAGGAGCGAGGTGTTTTGCATCTTGCACAGACCTCACATGAAGTGACATAATTCAAAACATCCTTCCTGCAAGTGGGCCACCAAAAGAAACGAGAAAGAAATTCCTGTGTCTTTAGAATTCCTCTATGCCCAGCTATCTTGGAATCGTGAATGAGTTGCAATACTCTTAATCTGACTGTTTCAGGAATATACAGACGTTGTCCCTGAATCCACACACCATTCTTAAAGACAAGACTTACGTCCCTTGGGGGTTGTGCCAAAAAGGAATCCACATGGTATGCTTCCTTGATGTCCTTAAGTAGGTCTTGATTATGAATTACTCCTAGGAATCTAGAGTCAGGAAGAATAGTCTTAGGAGGAGTAATTGGACGTGTCTCTGCTGAGTAAATCCTAGAGAGTGCATCAGCCTTTCCATTGCGCGATCCTGGTCTATAAGAGATGATAAAATTAAATTGGTTTAAGAAAAGATTCCAGCGAGCCTGGCGAGGAGTCAGGCACTTAGCCGACCTGATAAACTCAAGGTTACGATGGTCTGTCAGGACGACTATTTGCTGTGCAGCTCCCTGAAGAAGGTGTCTCCATTCTTTGAAGGCGGCAATAATGGCCAACAACTCTCTATTGCCCACATCGTAGTTCCTCTCAGCCGAAGACAACTGCTGGGAAAAGAAGGCACAGGGATGCAAGACATTCTTCTCACCTGTTCTCTGAGAGAGTATAGCTCCAACGGCACAGTCTGAAGCATCCACCTCTATTATGAAGGCAAGCTCGGGGTTGGGATGTACTAGGATAGGTGCAGTGGTAAATTTATCTTTAGACGGGAAAATGCTTCCTGGGCTTGGGGAGTCCAGGAAAACCTAGACTCTTTCCGGGTAAGTTGAGTGATAGGTGACACTACCTCAGAGAAATTTCTAATGAAACGTCTATAGAAATTGGCAAACCTGATGAAGCGCTGTACCTCCTTCACATTTCTAGGACTTGGCCAATCCTTGATGGCTTGGGTTTTGCTTCCATCCATACTAATTCCTTGTGTAGACAGTGCATACCCCAGAAATTGAATTTCGGTCCTATGGAATTCACACTTTTCAAGTTTGATGTAAAGATGATTTTGTCTTAGACGTTCCAAGACCATTCTCACATGTCCATGATGTTCCTCTGTGGAGTTAGAAAAAATTAGAATATCATCCAAATAAATTACCACGAATGTATCTAGGAGATCCCTGAAGATGTCATTCACCAAGTGTTGGAAAGTGGCTGGGGCGGTACTCAGACCAAAAGGCATAACTAGATATTCAAAGTGTCCATAGCGTGACCTGAATGCAGTCTTCCATTCATCCCCAGGTCTAATACGGACTAAGTTATAGGCCCCACGAAGATCTAGTTTAGAAAAAATTTTGGCATGTCGCACTCTCTCCAATAACTCAGGGATTAAAGGCAATGGATAACGGTTTCTAATAGTAACCTTATTGAGTTCCCTATAGTCTACGCATGGTCTCAGAGATCCATCTTTCTTCTTTACAAAGAAGATGGGTGCACCTGCAGGAGATGAAGAGGGGCGTATGAAGCCCTTGGCTAGATTTTCATCTATGTAATCCTTTAAAGCCTTTAGCTCGGGCCCCGCCAGGGGGTAGATCTTACCAAAAGGTATCTCTGCTCCAGGCAATAATTCAATTGGACAATCATATGGACGGTGAGGAGGAAGCTGGTCAGCGTTCTTCTTGTCACATAAATCCACATAGTCCTGGTATACAGCTGGTAGTTCAGGGACTGACATGATTCCTTTAGGAACAGAGCAAGCTGAAACTTTTGGACTCATCTGTTTCTCTGGAAAGTGTAATTCCTTGGTCTCCCAGTTAATGGTAGGATTCTGAGCCTGCAGCCATGGTAGCCCTAGAATAATGGGAAAGTGGGGAGAAGAGATAAGCATAAAGGACAGTTTCTCTTGATGATCTTTACCCATAAGAACCCTCAAAGGCTCTGTTTCCTGATCCACTGGTCCAGAGGTCAGCAGGGAGCCATCCACAGTTTCCATCTGTACTGGAGTAGCCTTCTTCACTGAACGTATTCCCTGTTTCAGAGCAAAGGAGACATCCATAAAATTTCCACTTGCCCCTGAGTCGATCATAGCAGAGCTAGACACCCAAGCTGAGTCAACCCAGAGTTTGATGGAAAGAAAGCAATGAGAATTGTTTTTCTTACAACTCAGCTGGGACACCGCTGAGGAAACTTGAAAAATGGCAGCGTTTACACAGTCAACGTCCTCAGAGGTAACGGAGTTTAAGTCCGAGAAATCAAGATCTGTTGCTGCAGATCTCTCTGGAGCCTGAGGCTCGGACCTGACAGATCCCCTCTCGCAACACTCACAATGAATGAGTGCTGCAGTAGTCTTACGAGAACGGCTGGGGCAGTTTATAATGAAGTGCCCTGACTTACCACAATAGAAACATAGATTCTCCTTAAAACGATGTTCCTTGCGTGCATCACTAACCCGTCGTTGTAAAGAGTCTACCTGCATGGGTTCAGGTTCAGGTTCCCGTGTAATCCTACTCAAAGGTTCCTTAGCTGGAGAGGAAGGTAGGAAAAGGTTAGTACGATTGCTTTCGAACCATCTCTCTTGCCTGCGTTCAGTCAGACGAGTATCAATACGGATGCAGTAGTTAATAAAGTCACCTAACGCAGTGGGAGGGTCGGCACGAGCAAGTTCATCCTTAATCAGTGGAGATAACCCCTTTTGAAAAATAGATTTTTTGGCGGAACTGTCCCAGGTGGTATCAAGAGCCCATCTCCTGAAATCCAAGGCATATTCAGCTACCGAGTGCTTACCTTGGCGCAAAGCTAACATGGCTGCTTCAGCTGTTGCACCTCGATTGGGGTCATCAAACACCTGCCCCATGGCTGAAATAAAATCATCAAGGTGATTCAAACAATCATCCTCAGTCTCAATCAGAGGGTTTGCCCACATTAAAGCCTTGTTGGTAAGCAACATAATTATAGTAAGCACCTTAGATCGTTCAGTGGGAAATTGTGAAGCATGTGCAGAAAAAAAAAGATTGCATTGATTAATAAATCCCCTGAATTTCTCACGTTCACCGCCAAAACGAAAAGGGGGCAACTTGGGAATCCCAGCACTCGGGGCTACGGCAGGAGCCTGGACTCGCCCCTCTAGAACCTCAATCCTGGCTCGCAAATCCTGGGTAGTCTGTCCAACCACTTACAAATTGTGATTATTGAGGTCCTGTAGATTTGTAAAACGGGTCTTTATATTCTGCAAATCTGCAAGGATATTATCAGTCACTCCGCAAAGTTCCTTTATGCGGGCCTCCATTTTCCAGATCTTTTAAGACAGGATTACTGGAAGAAGAGGAGAGAAAAAAAACAATAGTGTTCACCTGTGGCAACACTGCAGAGAGAAAAAAAAAATTAAGGGAACTGCTCACCTGGAATGGTTGTGAGAAGTCACAACCACTATCATCACAGAAAGTTTCAACCAGACATCTGATATCCAGAGTTACAGCAGACAAAAAAAGAGAAAAGAAAGGAAAAAAAAACAAACAATAGTGTTTACCTGTGGTAACACTGCAAAAAGAAAAAACTTAAGGGAATTGCTCACCTGGAATGGTTGTGAGAAGTCACAACCACTGTCATCACAGAAAGTACAACCGGACGTCTGATATCCACAGTACAGCAGACACAGCCTTCCAGGCCCAGCAGACACTAATGTTTTGGCTTCAGAATCTTGTAATGTATGTAGTACAGTTCATATAGCGTCTTGTGCTTGGGTGCGATGAAAACACAGGAGTCACAGGTTTGATATAGAAAAGTCCTGTATTACTTCATACAAGTTGGCAGAAATAGTCACACAGTTTGCAGACACAGAAACAGGAGACACAGCAGGCCAGAGTAATCCAAGCTCAGCAATCACTCTCCAATACAGATTCAGGATCTTCTTCTCTGTTACCGTAAGTCCATGCAAACATGGGTCTTTCAAAGAGCAGGGTTCAGAGTCCACAAGTGCTTCAGAGTTCCTCAGTAGGAATAGCTGGAGTACAAGGTCCAAGGCTTACAGGAGTCAAGTCACAGGTTCACTGCAGGCTAGATTCTGAAGCACTGATTGCTCAGCTGTGGCTGCTTAAGAAGCAAAGGAGAGAATCAGGGCGAGAACATGCAAGCTGGAAACTCCATTTTGACTGAGGGCAAGATAGCTGCAGCAAGACAGAAAGTAAAATGGCTGACGAACAAACTGAGTTTCAGGAATATATACATAGAACCTTACATTGGGCTGTGTATTATACAGGTGTCTCTATATAGAGGGCTGTGTGTTATACATGTGTCTCTATATAGAAGGGGCTGTGTGTTATACAGGTGTCTCAATATGAGGGCTGTGTGTTATACATGTGTCTCTATATAGAAGGGGCTGTGTGTTATACAGGTGTCTCAATATAGAGGGCTGTGTGTTATACATGTGTCTCTATATAGAAAGGGCTGTGTGTTATACAGGTGTCTCAATATAGAGGGCTGTGTGTTATACATGTGTCTCTATATAGAAGGGGCTGTGTGTTATACATGTGTCTCTATGTAGAAGGGGCTGTGTGTTATACATGTGTCTCTATGTAGAGGGGGCTGTGTGTTATACATGTGTCTGTCAGGAGTCTAACCAGTACCTCTTGTCCACTGGCCAGCAGCTCTACCATCTGAGCTATTCTGCTGGCTGCAAAGTTCCTTGCTGAACCCAGATACCATTGACTGTTCTTCCTGATTGGCTACACCTAGTGCTCTCTTGATTGGGCCTCTGATTGCCAATTACACACCCTATGTAGACCTGGCCCTGTGGGTGTGTCATTGCGAGATTGTTGAGCTCCAAGCCTTTAGTCAAGCGTTTCCTGCTGATCCATTGCTACAAACACTGCTCTCCTGTGAACCGACCTCGGCCTGCCTTCTGACTACGCTCTCCGCCTGATCCATTGCTACAAACACTGGTCTCCTGTGTACCGACCTCCGGCTGCCACCTGACTACGTTATCTGCCTGCTCCTCTGTTACCGAACTGCCTTTCCTGTGTACCGACCTCCGGCTGCCACTTGACTACGTTCTCCGCCTGATCCATTGCTACAAACACTGCTCTCCTGTGTACCGACCTCCGGCTGCCACCTGACTACGCTACCTGCCTCTGCTTCCCCTAGTGTTTGCAGTAATATCGGCTCCAACCCAGACGGGATCTTGACAGAATAATCTCGCGCCAAAATGGAGTTCGCTGTGAACACCCTGAGGCGGCAAGTTACGGAGCTTCAAAGTTTTTGTACTGACTCTCAAGGAAAATATGCCAAGTTACAAACTGATTTCACGGCGATACAACAGGAAGTAATTGAGCTACAAAAACAACTTCTGGACGTGCGCAATTCAGGGTCCGAATCAAACGCGCGGCTGCCGCTGCCTGCAAAGTTCAGTGGGGATTGCAAGCAGTACCGAGGATTCCTCAATCAATGCCGCATATACTTCCAGATGCAAACTGCTCCCTTTACCAGTGAGAGGAAGAAAGTTTTTTTCATGATAAATCTCCTGACGGATGAAGCTCTTGCTTGGGCTTCACCTTATGTAGAAAAGGACTATGCCCTCCTTAATGACCTGGAAGCTTTCATCGCAGCTATGAATCAAGTTTTTGATGACCCAAACCGCTGTGCCACAGCAGAAACCAAATTACATAATTTGCGCCAAGGACGTCGCTCTGTTGCGGAATATACATCGGAGTTCCGTCGCAGGGTGGCCGACACCACCTGGAATCCAGCGGCCCAGAGAAGTCAATTTCGACAAGGTTTATCAGAACCAGTGAAAGACGAGCTTGCCAGGGTTGAGACCCCTGACCAGTTGGAGGACTTTATTCAACTATATATCCGGATTGACCAGAGACTTACTGAAAGGAGAAAGGAGAGACTGCGAGCACTTGGGAATAGCCCTGGCTTCTCATTTTCAGCATCGGACCACCAAGAAAAGACGCAAGGCGTGTCTGAACCGATGCAGATCGACGTCATCCGAAGACCACTCTCTGCACAGGAGGAGGAGAGGCGACGTGCAGAACATCTCTGCCTCTATTGTGGGGACCCTGGACACTATGCCATCAACTGTCCTAATAAAAGGACTATAGCCTTTACCAACAACAGGTCTGCCAGCAATATGGACCTTTCTCAGCAGTCGGATTCCATCTTGCAGACTATCTCATCAGTAACGCCAGAAATAGACAAAATACATAATACATCATCTCATTTTGTAATCCCATTCAGGTTGTAATGGGCACCCAAAAAATACAATGCTCTGCCCTGTTGGATTCGGGAGCAGGAGGAAATTTTATGGACTTAAAATTTACACGTGATAATAATATTTCCAGTAGGACCAAATCCACACCAATTGAAATGGAAACTGTGGATGGATCACCTTGTCTTCTGGACCTGTCACGCATGAGACAATCGAACTGGAGATTTGTATCGAACCGGATCATCATGAAGCTGTCAGTTTCCACCTTATTTCATCTCCGAAATTTCCGGTTATTCTAGGGATCCCCTGGTTTTCAGTCCATAACCCTTCTATCAACTGGGCATCAAGGACCATCACCTTTCCATCTGACTACTGTAAGAATAATTGTCATAAGGAACCCCCTGTTCTCCAACAAGTCCAAATCTCTGAGATTTCGCATGAGAAGGAAGAGAAACTACCACCTCAATATCAGCAGTTCTCTGATGTCTGCAGTAAGAAGAAAGCAGATCAATTACCTCCTCACCGTCCTTACGACTGTCCCATTGAATTGCTGCCAGGAACAACCATTCCATTTGGACGGATTTACAATCTTTCCGAACCTGAATTGAAGGTATTAAGAAAGTTCCTGGATGAAAATTTAGAGAAAGGCTTTATTCGACCTTCCACATCTCCAGCTGGGGCACCCCTGTTCTTTGTTGAAAAGAAAGACTCCACTCTGCGGCCATGTATTGACTACAGAGAGATGAATAATATCACTGTCAAGAATCGCTACCCTTGATTCCTGAACTATTTGAGAGACTCCGTTCTGCGAAAATCTTTACGAAGCTGGATCTTAGAGGGGCTTACAACCTCATACGGATTCGCCCAGGAGATGAGTGGAAGACCGCCTTCAGAACGAGATATGGACATTTTGAATCTCTGGTTATGACCTTTGGTCTTAGCAATGCCCCAGCCACCTTTCAACATTTTATTAATGATGTATTTCGAGATTTCTTGGACCAATTCGTTGTGGCTTATCTCGATGACATTCTTATATTTTCAGACACCTTGGAAGAGCATCGCAGGCACGTCCAGTTAGTCTTGGAACGACTACAGGAGAACCATCTCTACATTAAACTTGAAAAATGTGAGTTTGAACAAACCAGTATCCAATTTCTGGGATATATCATCTCCCCAGAAGGTCTGAGCATGGATCCCGGCAAAATCAATGCTGTAGTGGACTGGCCTGTTCCAAGAAATTTAAAAGACGTCCAGCGTTTCATAGGATTTGCAAATTTTTACTGAAAATTTATAAAGAACTTTTCACGGATCATACTACCAATTACTACACTAACAAAAAAGACCAAAGCATTTTTCTGGTCTCCGGAGGCACAGAAGGCTTTTGACAAATTGAAAACTCTTTTTACGTCTGCTCCATTGTTAGTACACCCAAATCCTGAATTGCCATTTACTGTCGAAGTGGACGCCTCGGACTCTGCAGTGGGAGCCATTCTGTCTCAGCGAGTTGGGGACAAAATGCAACTTCACCCATGTGCGTTTCTTTCCCACACCATGTCATTTGCAGAAAAGAACTATGACATCGGTAATAAAGAACTGTTAGCCATTAAAGTTGCCTTCTCCGAATGGAGACATCTTTTGGAAGGTGCCAATCAACCTGTGACTGTCCTCACGGACCACAAGAATCTTGAATTCCTCCGTACAGCAAAAAGATTGTCTGCAAGACAAGCACGATGGGCCTTATTTTTCTCAAGATTCAATTTCATAATTTCTTACCGGCCTGGTTCAAGAAATGGCAAGGCTGACGCCCTGTCCAGGATGTGTTCGGAACCTCAGGAGAGGTCTAGTAATGACGATACAATTCTAGGCCCTAAAAATTTTTTGGGAATATTGCACTCTAGAGGACTATGTAATAGAATTAAAGATGGATATCAAGAGGACTCTTTCCTTAACCATCCTTCGGAAGACGTCGATCTTTCATTCAAAGAGGGGTTTTGGATGCAGAAACACAAAATATATGTACCTGAATCTTCTCGCCTTGAAGTCCTCAAAAGTGTCCATGATTCTAAACTGGCAGGACATCCTGGAGTTGCAAAAACACAAGACTTACTACTTCGTTTCTTTTGGTGGCCTAATTGTAGGAAGGACGTGAGGAAATATGTTTCAACCTGTTTAACATGCGCACGAAACAAGACCCCACGATCGTCTCCTCTAGGACTCTTGCAACCACTTCCAGTTCCATCCAGGCCTTGGGGATCTATTTCCATGGATTTTATTGTGGAACTACCCCCTTCCAAACAGATGACCGTCATCCTTGTCATAGTGGACCGACTCACAAAAATGGCCCACTTTATTCCAACTGAAGGAATTCCTACTGCTGAAAGAACTGCAGAACTGATAATCAAAGAGGTATTCAGGTTACATGGAATTCCTGACAGTGTGGTGTCTGACAGAGGCGTTCAGTTTACGTCAAAATTTTGGAAGAGTTTCTGTACAGCCTTGGGAGTCACGGTGAATCTACCGCTTTCCATCCTCAGTCCAATGGCCAGACGGAGAGAACGAACCAGACTTTGGAGCAATACCTCCATTGCTTCATTTCCTATCTTCAGGATGACTGGGTGGACTATTTACCAACAGCAGAGTTTGCCTACAACAACTCCATACATAGCGCTACATCTCAAACCCCATTTTTTGCTAATTATGGAGTACATCCAGTATTTATTCCTAATCTGCCAGTGAACACTCCCATTCCTGCTGTAAATGACAGGCTTGCAAAATTACAGGAATCCCTGAATTTATGGAACTAAAACCACTTCTGAAGAAACGTGCACAAATGGACAGCGATATTTTTTTCTTATCTAAATGCAAAAAGGAGAATTTAATTCCCAAAGGACTCTGGATTACAAACCCAATTCTTCACACCTACAATACCCATTATGCAAAAAACCTTTGTCACAGGACGTCTGAGAGACTTAGGAACCATCTTTTGCATGTCTGCTACAGCATAAGGAGTAACGTCCAAGTGCAATTTGAAAGCCTAAGGAAAACACTTCCAGAAACCACAGAACAAAAATTACAACAATACTACAACAAACTACGGACCTTTCTGATTCATAACAAAGAAAAGAAACTACACAGACTGCGTCTCAATTCCGGACTCTATACAAACAGATCCAAAACAAAACCTGACAACTCTGACAACCACTCCATTCCAGACACAAAAGCATCTAACTGTGTCATCAATCTCTCGGATTACAAACCCAACAAAGTGGAGCTTGCCGTGCTTTCTAGAGGACTCTCATTTTGTCCCACTAAGGCCCTGGATAAAACCGAACTCTGCAGTGATATGGAACATTTTTTCAGGAGACTGCGCCTGAGGGAATACTTCAATGATACAGAAGATTCAGAAAACACTCGGACTGAAGGAAAAGGGATCTCAACAACCAAGAAGAGATCAGACTGGACACCTCCTCCTGGACGCAACCCTCATTTGGATAAATATATAGACTCATTCAGATATTTGATAAAATCCACCATCATAGCCACCAACAAGAGACAAGCATCCAACATCAGTGCCCAGGAGAGAAAGGCTATACAGTCTCTGAAAACCAACAAAGAAATCATCATTAAACCTGCTGACAAGGGAGGTGCAATAGTCATGATGAACACATCAGACTATATGAAGGAAGCAAACAGACAACTTACAGACACACGCTACTACAGAAAACTGGAGTCGGACCCTACACAGGACTATTACAAGGAACTAAGCAAGTTGGTATCTTGTCTGTCTGACAAATCCATAAGAGCCGATGACCTGATACCAGAGAGTCCAAGAACAGGGACATTCTACATGCTTCCCAAAATCCACAAAGCTGGGAATCCAGGGAGGCCGATTATTTCATGTGTGGACTCCCTTACTGAGCAGGTATCTGGATGGGTAGAGGGCATTCTTAAACCTCTGGTAAAGGATACACCCAGCTACATTCAGGACACAACTGACCTACTGAATAAACTAGCAGCAATAGGTCCTCTACCAGAAGGAACCATCCTGGCCACCATGGATGTGGAATCCTTGTACTCTAATATCCCACACCAGGATGGATTAAATGCCTGCAAAGACTTAATGAAAAACACAGAGAATGATGCTGATTCTGTGGTGAAACTCACAAAATTCATCCTCACCCACAATTACTTTGAATTTGACAACAAGATCTATTTACAGGAGACTGGCACAGCGATGGGAAGTAAAATGGCTCCACAGTATGCAAATCTTTTCATGGCCAAGCTTGAAAGCGACTTTCTGTCCTCATGTCCAACCAGGCCTCGGGCCTACTACCGCTACATTGATGACATTTTAATCATCTGGACGGAGTCTGAGCAACAGCTAAAGACGTTCCACGAACAGTTCAATCAATTTCATCCCACCATCAACTTAAACACTTAACTACTCCAGCACTGAAATTAACTTTTTGGACACCATCATTAAACTGAAGGACAATGAAATAGAGACATCCCTGTATCAGAAGCCAATCGACCGTCCAACATACCTTAAATGGGACAGTTTCCATCCAAAACACATAAAAAACTCTATTGTCTACAGCCAAGCCATCAGATACAACCGTATATGTTCCAACCCCATGGATAGAGATGAACACCTTGGTCGCCTTAGAAAGACCTTTTTAAATCAGGGCTACATCCAAGAACAATTGAAAACCAAATTACAAGAGCCACCAGAATATCAAGGGATCACCTGCTACATTACAAGCTAAAGAAGAAAATAACCGGGTGCCTTTAGTGGTCACTACAATCCAAATCTGGAGGTGCTAAGGGGAGCTACACGGAAACTACAACCTTTACTACAAAAAGATGACCGGTTACAATCCATATTTCCAGACCCCCCACTACTGTGTTTTAGGCAGCCCCCAAATCTAAGAAGCATCATTGTCAGAAGTTCCCTGTCCTCCCCAACAGCTGCAGGAACCTTGCCTTGCAATCAGAAGAAATGCAAAACCTGTCCATTTATAATGACCACGGACAAGATAAAGATCCCCAACTCACATCAGGACTACAAGATACCAGGTACTTTCAGCTGCATCACATCTAATGTTGTGTACCTAATTATATGTACTAAATGTCCAACTGGGGGTCTGTATGTGGGGGAGACCGGGCAAAACTGAGAACAAGGATGAATTCTCATCGCCACGCAATAAGAGAAAAAAGAATGGATCTACCTGTGGCAAAACATTTTTGCTCCCCTGATCATAGCATGTCAGATATGAAAATACTGGTACTAAGAAGCAGATTCACATCTCAGAGGCAGAGAAGAATTTGCGAATACAAATTGATGGTGACCTTTGACACTCTTAATGCTGGAATGAACCTGTCACATGGTTTTATGGCCTATTACATCAATTAAGGAATTTACTCCAAATACCCTGTGAAAACATCACAAAACATTACCAGACCCCAATCAGAGGGTAATAAAACTTTCTCTCCTTATCTATGAATTGTTCCAATATTTATGCTCATCCCTCTGCCATAATGACTATTCTGCTTCACGTCACTTGTCTTACCTATTGCATTTTTTCTGTGTTTTTGTGTATAAATATGTGATTCTTCAGATTTTGTATTAGTTTAGCCTGATGAAGAGACCTGAGTAGTCTCGAAAGCTTGCAATTTGTTACCATCTTTTCAGTTAGCCATTAAAAGGTATCAACCACTGAGGACTCTCAACTCTAAATATTTTTTTTAGGAATCCCTGAAGGAATTATCAGAGATATTACTCAAGACCAGGAAGTATATAAGGAAGCAGCAGATAAACATTGGAGAGTGCCCCCTGCTCTTCAGGTTGGAGACAAAGTTTGGCTGTCCACTAAAAACCTTAAGACACATGTGCCATCCTCCAAATTGGGTCAGAAATTCATTGGACCTTTTCAAATTTCTGCAAAAATTAACCAGGTTGCTTTTCGTTTAAAACTTCCCAACAATCTAAAGATTCATCCAGTGTTTCACATATCCTTGCTCAAACCCTTCTGTGAAAACCCGTTTCCAGGAAGAATTCAGCCACCTCCTCCACGAGAAAGGATCCGTGGGTCCGTGGAAGATCAATGAGTGGAACAGGCTGCCACAAGAGGTGGTGAGTTCTCCTTCAATGGAAGTCTTCAAACAGAGGCTGGATAGACATCTGTCTGGGATGATTTAGAGAATCCTGCTTTGAGCAGGGGGTTGGACCAGAAGGCCCAGGAGGTCCCTTCCAACTCTACCATTCTATGATTCTATGATTCTAAGAATACATTGTGCATAAGATTCTGGACTCCCGAAAATTCAGAGGTAAACTGCAGTATCTGGTGCAGTGGAAGGGTTATAGACCAGAGGAAAATTCATGGGAACCAAAGGACAACGTCCATGCTCCTGGACTTACAAGAGCCTTCCATCAGAGGTACCCAGATAGGCCAGCTCCTGAGATGTCCAGAGGCCATCCTGGAAGGAGGGGAGTACTGTTAGGAGTCGAACCCAGTACCTCTTGTCCACTGGCCAGCAGCTCTACCATCTGAGCTATTCTGCTGGCTGCAAAGTTCCTTGCTGAACCCTGATACCATTGACTGTTCTTCCTGATTGGCTACACCTAGTGCTCTCTTGATTGGGCCTCTGATTGCCAATTACACACCCTATGTAGACCTGGCCCTGTGGGTGTGTCATTGCGAGATTGTTGAGCTCCAAGCCTTTAGTCAAGCGTTTCCTGCTGATCCATTGCTACAAACACTGCTCTCCTGTGAACCGACCTCGGCCTGCCTTCTGACTACGCTCTCCGCCTGATCCATTGCTACAAACACTGCTCTCCTGTGTACCGACCTCCGGCTGCCACCTGACTACGTTATCTGCCTGCTCCTCTGTTACCGAACTGCCTTTCCTGTGTACCGACCTCCGGCTGCCACCTGACTACGTTCTCCGCCTGATCCATTGCTACAAACACTGCTCTCCTGTGTACCGACCTCCGGCTGCCACCTGACTACGCTACCTGCCTCTGCTTCCCCTAGTGTTTGCAGTAACATCGGCTCCAACCCAGACGGGATCTTGACAGTGTCTCTATGTAGAGGGGGCTGTGTGTTATACATGTGTCTCTATGTAGAGGGGGCTGTGTGTTATACATGTGTCTCTATATAGAAGGGGCTGTGTGTTATACATGTGTCTCTATATAGAAGGGGCTGTGTGTTATACATGTGTCTCTATATAGAAGGGGCTGTGTGTTATACATGGGTCTCTATATAGAGGGGCTATGTGTTATACCGGGGTCTCTATATAGGGGGCTAGGTGTTATACCGGGGTCTCATAGTATAGTAATCTGGGGAGACTCCAGCAGTTAGAATCTTGTTCTCCTCTCTCAGGTGATGTGATGGAGGAGCCATTCACACTCTCTTCTCTGGGTATTATACAGGTGTATCTATATAGAGGGGGCTGGGTGTTATACCGGGGTCTCATAGTATAGTAATCTGGGGAGACACCAGCAGTTCGGATCTTGTTCTCCTCTCAGGTGGTGTGATGGAAGGAGCCATTCCCACTGTCTCCTCTCTGGGTGTTATACAGGGGTCTCTATATAGGGGGCTGGGTGTTATACCGGGGTCTCATAGTATAGTAATCTGGGGAGACACCAGCAGTTCGGATCTCGTTCTCCTCTCAGGTGATGTGATGGAGGCGCCATTCCCACTGTCTCCTCTCTGAGTGTAATACAGACTTGTGCGGGAGCTGAGGGCAGACAGAGGTTGGACACGCACAGACGCCGGTTCTGGGCTCTTGTCTGATCGATCGATTCCTTGATTTGATCAATACTGGTGAACCTGTGAAACTTTTCAGTTTCTCCTAAACCTTCCACGCAGGTTTCCACATCACAGGTCACCTAGTGATCACACAGAAGTACAAGCTGTCCAGTGTCAGACTCGGCCGGGCCGAGGAAACTCTATAATTTCATAGAACTCAATGGAAAGACTAAAATCACACGTGCGTCCTTTTCACTATTTTTCCAGCATCTTTGCTTCAAAAACCACTAGTGGTTATTTTTTTTGCTTGTTGATGAATGGAGTTAAAAATAAATATCTGTAAAATGCCAGTAAGAATGGACTCCTCAAAAACAATAGAAAACTGGTCTAAATCGTTGACGAAGCGCCGAGCAAACAACCAAGAATGTTCACAATGAGGCTTTATGTAAAAAAAAATCTTTGGCTTTTTCTAAAGTGTTGTCCTGCTCTGCGGGCTCACCTCCTGAAGACGTCGTGTGCACATGCAGTGACCCCACAGTATCGCAGATTCTGCTGGACCACAATGGCCCGTAGCTCACTGGCAGCTCAGAAGACAAATACGGGCAATGTATTTATCTCTAATTCTAATACAAGTTAGTGTTTATGATCGGTGGAAGTTGTATGAATCCTTTGTCCAACAAGACATTTGTATAAATATTATAATGAGGACTTCCTGCCCGTCCATTTTCTCTCAGGCCAGTTGCCATGTCAAGCCTGTACCATAGATTCCCTGGGACCCTCATTTATGTGGAGAGGACCCCAACATAGAAATACTGGTGCTGATAGAAGTTTCTGGTGTGCAGATATACAGGGGGCCGTGTAGTCAGTCACTACGTGGTTGTGTCTCCACAGATGGATCCAGGAGGAGAAATCCACCAGAGAGATGTCCCCGTCCTCTGTGCCCCCAGGACTGTCCAGAGGAGAATCACAACATCCCGGAGGACCATCAGGTAGACGGCGCTGTATATGGAGGGTTGGGGGCTTTCCTGATCCTGTAGTTATAGTCACTGATTTTGGTGGTTTCTTATTTCCCACTCGTCTTATATTGTACTTATTGTTCCATCTGATGTATCAGGGGAAGATCTGATTACTATTAAAGTGAAGGATGAAGAAGAAGAAGTGATGAGTGGGGATCAGCCGTGTGTGAGTGACGGAAAGGAGGAGATTCCGGGAGATGTTTCCACAGGTGTGTAATATATATATACTGTATGGCTAAGTGCACACGTTTGCAGAATGTTTGCAGAATATTCCTGAGCAAAACCGGACTTTTTTCAAGGTAAAAACGCACGTTTTTTGGCGCGGATTTTGCGTGTTTTTGGTGTGATTTTTGCGCGGATTTGACGCGTTTTTACCGCGATTTTTTCCTGAACACCATCTGCACAAAAATTGCGGAATTCATTCTAAATAATAGGATGCTTAATACATGCGTTTTTGACGCGTTTTTTCCCGCGAAAAAAAACTCAAATAATCCTGAACGTGTGCACTTAGCCTATAAGTGACACATGGGGCAGGAGCTGTACAGGGCAGGATATAAGGGAACAGGGAGCGCAGAGACGTCCTCAACAAGGTGGTCTGTGGACTCTCCTGCACCAGTTACACGTCCATCCTTCATAGGTGTGTAATGAATATATTTTATTATATATATATATATTATTATGTGTGTGTGTGTGTGTGTGTGTGTGTGTGTGTGTGTGTGTATATATATATATATATTATATATATATTATATATATATATATATATAATTGTAGCCTTTCAGGGGGTTTTAGCTCTGAGATCGCTGTCTGGGTAGACAGAATGGCACGGAAACAGTTCATTCAGACAGCAATTATGGTAAAAACTGGCAGCAACCAGTTTTATTAAAGTCCACAGCAAACAGATAAAACAAAGCATAAACAATAGACCTAGGCTTGTCTAGCCACTAATTACACTTATGTAATGTCCCTTTCTATCAGGAACCCAGACTCTATCAGTCTGTGCCCAAAACAACACATATGATATATGTTACCAGTATGGAGTCTCCCAGATACTATTCCTTATGTCTGAAGGTCCACCCGACTTCCAGACTTGAGAAAGATCCACTCCTATTCAGTAGTCATTATGCTGGAGGTTCACAGAGACACTCCTGTGTCCGGGGTCCTTCCTGCACCCAGACTGAGACGGCTCTCCTCCTCTTCAGTAATCATCAGCATGGAGGTTCACAGAGACACTCCTGTGTCCGGGGTCCTTCCTGCACCCAGACTGAGACGGCTCTCCTCCTCTTCAGTAGCTTATCCGCATGTATTCTCACAGAGACTGCTTCCTTGTGCCAGGACACCTCTCTGTGTCCAGGCTGAAGACAGCTCTAACACTCTTGGCTTATCCGCATGGATTCTCACAGAGACTGCTTCCTTGTGCCAGAACACCTCTCTGTGTCCAGGCTGAAGACAGCTCTAACACTCTTGGAGACTGTTTCTTGTGCCAGGACACCTCCCTGTGTCCAGGCTAAACTAGCTCTCTGACTGTGTCCGCAGACACCTATTTCTGGCTTCCTAATTAACAGCTGATTGGCTTCAGGTTTGAGCTGCAAGTGTGCAATGAATGCAAGGTGTAGTGACCTTTCTCTACCACCAGGTCTACAAAGCCACCCATTTCCCTTATAGTTAGCAAAGAACCTAGGTGAAATGTACACCCCATTCACCACATATCCTCACTGTCTCACATATCCCCCCCCTCTTCTCCAGACCGGAGGGCTGGTCATCCAGACCGGAGGACTGGTCAACAAACCTAAAGAGACAGTGAACACAGCTCAAGTCATAGCCAACATCAGCTTCATCTTTATCTTCCATTAAGCAGGGTTTCTATACCCTTACACACACACACTGTGTGATGTCACAGTCATGTGACCAGTCAACTGAGGAGAAGGAACATGGACAGTCAAAACATACATACTGATCCATTAAATGAATGCCAGCCAGCGCTGCATTACCCATCCGTCCCCTCTGCATACAACTTTATCCTAGGTATTTAGACACATACCCTTGGGTGGGTTTGTAGGTGACTGGACCCGCCCAGCTCTCCAAGTCACCTGGAAGCCTCCCAATGTATAGCACAAGTCTCAGCAGTAGATCTGCTGAACCAAAATATATCCAGGCTTCCATCACAGGGCCACCCACCTCTGCGATACATACCGTCCATCCATCACATGCCTCCATGCATATCCTGAGGGCCATACCCCAGTGCCCCCTCTGTTCAAATTTGTGGGGTCGAACACCTGCCACCCGACCAGAGATCCCCCTCGGTCGCCTCTGCCAGTCACCCCGTCTCAGTTGATTTTGGGCACTATGCAATATCACCTCTTTGTTAGGCCTCTCCCGCCCCCAGCGGTCAGAATGTTGGCCTTGTCCTTGTGTCGGTGTCACCTCACCCGACCTTTCTTTCCCGAACTGACTCCTACCGTCGTTGCGGTCACGAGTCCATCGTCCAGTCAAATTTACTGGTAGTTCTGAGTCTGACTCTCTGTCTTTTCGTCCGCCACCGGGTCTCACACTCAGCCGTGAGCTAACAGAAGCGTCATCTCTACCCCTCGTTGTTTTAGTACGTCTACTGCCAATCCCCAGGGAAGCCTCTCGTCTCTCCCTTTCTTGGGCTGGAAGTAGTCGCTCTCTTTGTCCCAACTGTAAAACATCCTCAGATGCCATCTTCTGTCTGGCTGTAAGGTCAGCATCAGCCCTCTTCTCAGGACTCTCAACCTCCTCTGCCACCATGCCTTCCTCACTTGCACTGGTTGCTTTATTGTCATCAGATGATTCATTATCACTCCCACTATCCCTGTCTGACCCCTTTTTCTCAGCCACATCCGGCTCACTGTCAGGGTTATACAATTCACTCTCATTCTCATCCTGCTCACTTTCAGGAGTATACAATTTATTTTCATTCACATCTTGCTCACTGTCAGGGTTATACAACTCATTCCCATTCACATCTTGATCTGGAACCTTAGTTAACATGTTATCCTCAACATTAACTTCACCATCTGGTCCCTCAAGTATGTGACTATGTGACAACCCCAGCACTATACCTCCATATAGCTCAGGTACCAGGAGCTGACTCACGACCTCTCCCTGGACTTCAGTGTCCCTATACAATAGGTTATTGTTCATGGCAGCATGAGGAAACCTCTCCTCAGAGCCAGGCTCTTGGGGAACCTCATTCAGAACAATTACATTTTCCGGTGCCGTTTTAAGAATGGGGTCTCGCACCGGCTCACTCCCAAAATTGTCACAGGAGCCAGGCAGGTCAGGGACACTCGGTTCCCGAGAACCACCATCCTCGTCTCCCAACATCACCTGCAAAGAAATTTCATCTTTATCACGGTCATCATCAGTATCATACAAGATAAACGGCCCACTAACATTGTGTTCCGCCCCTCGGGACTGCGTACCCTCAGTAGGGGCTTCATCACACTGTCCATCAGAATCACCCTTCCCCCAGAGATCCTTAGACTGGGGAAAGTCATTACCCAATATAACGGGTTGCACCAGGGTCTTCACTACCCCCACTTCACATGAAACCTCCCCGAGTTTGGGGACCAAGTCCACGGCAGTCTCTGGGTAGACTTTGGTGTCTCCATGGATGCACACCATACTCAAGTGCTTATCAGGGATGAAGTCCCTATCAATCAGGCTGTCACATACGGAAGTCACTGGACTCTCTGAGTCCAAGAGGGCCTGCGCTGAGCAACCATTTGTAACCACCGGGGACACCTGTGGTCCAGTCTCTTCGGTTGCGGTGGTCACACACACAGGTTCTGCGCAGAGAGAGAGGGATCTGCCAACATCACGGCACATAGGCTCCCCTCTAGTGGACAGTTGGCTGCAATTTCACGACATCTCCAACACTGTCCATCACACTCTTCCACCCACATCTCCCTCGGGCCTGAACCCGCTTATCAGCATACCCCATGTCCCCAACAGCTGGAACGCTCTTACCGGGAGAGTTCGACGTCCGGGAACTCTGAAGTGACGTCCTCTCAGACGGCTGTACCTCAGGAGAACATGCTCGGGTGTAGCGGTTCACTGTAGGACATGCTCGGGTGTAGCGGTTCACTACCACCTTTTCAACTCCATAATCAGGCCTGCTGACTGCAGACTCCCAACTGTATCTCCAGTCATGAACTCCCCTGGCATGGGCTGTCACCGTAACACCCAGCCGGGTACGAATCTCCACTTTCATCTTAGCATAGTCTTGGCTGTCCTGCTCGCTCAGGTCAGCATATGCCCTTTGGGGCTCTCCAATCAGATATGGTGCGACCATCATGGCCCATTCAGATAGGGGCAGATTCTCCTTCTCTGCCAGTCTCTCAAACCTAGTGAGATATACCTCCACATCATCACGAGGTGTCATCTTTTCCAAGGACCGTCTTACCGCCCTCTTCACAGCGGACAAGTCAGGTGACTTTGCAACATTACTTTGGGACGATGCACCACAAGTCCCCTGCAGTGCTGCAACCTGCTCAAAAAACAACCGGTTATTCTCCTGCTGCTGCTGCAGGATTTGCTGCTGGTACTGCTGCATTTGCCGCTGGTACTGCAGGCGCTGCTGCTCCATGCTCTGCTGCATGCTTCGCTGGGCCTGTACCAGGTACTCAATGAGCTCCTTCACACGGCCGGACTTATCTGTCTCAACCACGGCAGTTTTATGTTGCACATTAACTTGCGCCATTTGTTCAAACAGCGCCTCCATGCTGTCATCCATGCTGTCAGACTTCTCTGTCTTAACAACGGCAGTTTTCACTCAAGACATACACACTACACAGCTTTTTTCCACAGAAAATTCAGCCTTGCTGTGCAACCACTTTTTTTTTTTTTTTTTTCCTTTGCAAAGTCTATTAGGGCTACTGTCTCTTTAAGACTGCTCCACAAACTTTTCTTTTGCTGCTGCACATTCCACAGTCATTTTCACAACAAGTTCAGCTTTGCTGTGCATACATTTTCTCTCTGCAGACCCTATCAGGGCCACTGTCTCTCCAAGACTGCTCCAAACAGACGTTTCTGCTGACACACACTTTTTTTTTTTTTTTTTTCTGTTGCTATTTCAATAGACTTCACCTTTAATGCTGTCTCTTGCCACTGTGCTGCATGCACACTCCAGCACTAACTGTACCAGGCACTGCGCTGCCCCAGCATTCTCCACCAATTGTAGCCTTTCAGGGGGTTTTAGCTCTGAGATCGCTGTCTGGGTAGACAGAATGGCACGGAAACAGTTCATTCAGACAGCAATTATGGTAAAAACTGGCCGCAACCAGTTTTATTAAAGTCCACAGCAAACAGATAAAACAAAGCATAAACAAAAGACCTAGGCTTGTCTAGCCACTAATTACACTTATGTAATGTCCCTTTCTATCAGGAACCCAGACTCTATCAGTCTGTGCCCAAAACAACACATATGATATATGTTACCAGTATGGAGTCTCCCAGATACTATTCCTTATGTCTGAAGGTCCACCCGACTTCCAGACTTGAGAAAGATCCACTCCTATTCAGTAGTCATTATGCTGGAGGTTCACAGAGACACTCCTGTGTCCGGGGTCCTTCCTGCACCCAGACTGAGACGGCTCTCCTCCTCTTCAGTAATCATCAGCATGGAGGTTCACAGAGACACTCCTGTGTCCGGGGTCCTTCCTGCACCCAGACTGAGACGGCTCTCCTCCTCTTCAGTAGCTTATCCGCATGTATTCTCACAGAGACTGCTTCCTTGTGCCAGGACACCTCTCTGTGTCCAGGCTGAAGACAGCTCTAACACTCTTGGCTTATCCGCATGGATTCTCACAGAGACTGCTTCCTTGTGCCAGAACACCTCTCTGTGTCCAGGCTGAAGACAGCTCTAACACTCTTGGAGACTGTTTCTTGTGCCAGGACACCTCCCTGTGTCCAGGCTAAACTAGCTCTCTGACTGTGTCCGCAGACACCTATTTCTGGCTTCCTAATTAACAGCTGATTGGCTTCAGGTTTGAGCTGCAAGTGTGCAATGAATGCAAGGTGTAGTGACCTTTCTCTACCACCAGGTCTACAAAGCCACCCATTTCCCTTATAGTTAGCAAAGAACCTAGGTGAAATGTACACCCCATTCACCACATATCCTCACTGTCTCACATAATATATATATATATATATGTATATATATATATATATATTAGATGCTCCAATTCTGGCTCTTTGCCCTGTTTTTCCCACTTGCCCTGTAGCGGTGGCAAGTGGGGTTAATATTTGTGGGGTTGATGTCACCTTTGTATTGTCAGATGACATCAAGCACACGGCTTAGTAATGGAGAAGCGTCTATAAGACACCTATCCATTACTAATCCTATAGTTGTATGGTAAATAAAGACACAGCCAGAATAAAGTCCTTTATTAGAAATAAAACAAAACACAGTTTTCCATTTTTATTTAAACGCCTAATTCCACCGAAGCCCTTGATCTGCTGTAATAAAACTAAAAAAAATAAAAAACAATATCTTTCACCTGTCCGTCGTTCTGTCCCACGCCGTAATCTATGTCTGGGGGATATACAGTTTTCTACCTGGACGGTGCCAAGATGTGTCTGTCCAGGCTGAGAACCACTGGTGACTGAACTGCGAGCGCAGCCTCAGACACCGGTGGTGAAGTTATCGAGGTTACCTCCGGTCAGTGAGGTTCCGTTCCCTGCCGGGCTGAACTGCTGTGACCTCGGTGACATCCCCCCTAGCACTGTGAGAGTTTTTCAGCGATGTCCAAATGACGACAAAGTTTACGGTGTCACGCTGTCTAATGATATGTATACAATGTCAGTAAACTATTAATACAGGAACAACACTCTATACAACAACTAGTATAGCAACATCAGCATGTAAGTATAGAATAGATTTACCTGACACGATATCTGCTGAACCCAGGGTTAATCTTGAGGACTTGATGAGCTGAAACAGGAAAGAGGTGGACCGGGATCTAACCTGACCCTAAACTGGGGTCCTAACTAATCCCTCACCTTGGAGGTACTGATAATGGTTCAGAGGTCCAAGTCTCCAACCTAACCCTGTCTCCTATCAGACCCTGAACCCTGTAATCAGTCCTAAGAAGGATCCTGACTACCACCAAAGGGATATGGGCTGATCTTAGCTAAATACACAGATTAGACATATAAGACAGACAGGATAACACTCGCTTGCATACACACTCAAACACCAAAGGAACATAAATGGTCTGGGAAATAAACTCTAACCAAGTTGAGCTTAGAAC
Organism: Oophaga sylvatica; assembly: GCA_033576555.1. Classification (NCBI taxonomy): domain Eukaryota; kingdom Metazoa; phylum Chordata; class Amphibia; order Anura; family Dendrobatidae; genus Oophaga; species Oophaga sylvatica. The sequence goes on along the minus strand of JARQOD010000199.1, from coordinate 86,767 downwards.
AACTAAGGAGCTCACAACTAAAGTCTATACAGATTCATTCCTATCTGTGGTCTGCATGAAGGTTTCACTGGCAACTCCCCAAGCAGACAACCAGGAATTTAAAGGAAACCAATCAACAAATAATCAATTGCAGCCGGGAGAAACTGCACCCAGTCCCAGCACCGAGCACGGACAGAATTAACTCCCTAGCTGCCAAACACAAAGAAACAGCAGCTCAGCTGTGAGAAGTCAAAATGTGCAACCGCGACGATCTTCGTGGCAATGCACACATGACAGTACCCCCCCTTCTACGAGGGGCCTCCGGACCCTCAGGGCCAGGCCTGCCCGGGTGAGTTCTGTGGAAGGTCCGAACCAAACGATCTGCGTTAACATCAGACGCAGGGACCCACGTCCTCTCCTCTGGACCATACCCCTTCCAATGCACCAAGTACTGAAGGGACCGGCGATTCAGACGTGAGTCAATGATCTTTGATACTTGAAATTCCAAGTTACCATTGACCAACACAGGAGGAGGAGGTAGAGGTGACGGTATGACTGGTGCCACATACCTTTTAAGTAATGACTTGTGGAACACATTATGAATTTTAAACGTAGGAGGGAGGTCCAGACGAAATGCCACAGGATTAATTATGGAACTGATCCTGTACGGCCCGATGAATCTGGGACCCAGTTTCTAGGAGGGCACTTTAAGTTTTATATTCCTGGTAGACAACCATACCAGATCGTTCACATTCAGATCTGGACCAGAAACTCTCCTCCTATCAGCCATACGTTTGTAACGGTTCCCCATCGCACTCAGATTATTCAATACACCTCTCCACACAGAAGCAAGTGACGACGAGAAACGCTCCTCCTCAGGAACCCCAGAAGGGCCCCCCCCATTGAAAGTACAAAACTGGGGATGAAAACCATATGCCCCAAAAAACGGGGACTTACCAGTGGACTCGCCTGTTGTTAAGAGCGAACTCTGCCAGAGGCAAGAAAGAAGACCAGTCCTCTTGGTTCTCTGAGACAAAACACCGGAGATATGTCTCTAAGCTCTGATTCAGACGCTCTGTCTGACCATTGGTCTGCGGATGAAAAGCCGAGGAAAATGACAATTGCATCCCCCGACGTAAACAAAATGCCCTCCAAAATTTGGACACAAACTGAGACCCCCTATCTGACACCACATCAGAAGGCAACCCATGAAGTCTAACGATCTCCCTAATGAACACCTGCGCCAGAGTTTTAGCATTAGGGAGTGCAGGAAGAGCAACGAAATGTGCCATCTTACTGAACCTGTCAACAACCACCAGTATGACAGTATTCCCTGACGACGGAGGAAGGTCCGTAATGAAGTCCATAGATAAATGAGTCCATGGACGCTCCGGAAGTTTCAAGGGTAAAAGGGTCCCAGACGGACGGGTATGAGGGGTTTTAGAGCGAGCACACACCCCACATGACGCGACAAAAGTTATAACATCTTTATTAGCATTAGGCCACCAAAACCGGCGCGAAAGGAGATCTAAAGTAGCCTTACTCCCTGGATGTCTTGCTAGAGCAGAATTATGATGTGCCTCAATAACCTTTTGTCTCAACAGATTTGGGACAAACAGTCTCCCTGGAGGTCCTGCAGGGGCGTCCCCCTGAGCCTCTAACACCTCCTCCTCAAGCTCAGAAAATACAGCCGACACTACCACCCCCTCCTGAAGGATAGGACTCGGGTCATCCGTTTTCCCGGCCCCTGGGAAACTGCGAGACAAGGCATCAGCCTTAACATTCTTAGATCCAGGGTGATAAGTGACGACAAAATTAAACCTGGTAAAAAGCAACAACCATCGAGCTTGTCTGGAATTCAGACGCTTAGCGGATTCCAAATACAACAGGTTCTTGTGATCAGTAATAACGGTAACCGGGTGGACTGCCTCCTCCAAAAAGTGACGCCATTCTTCAAAAGCCAACTTAATGGCCAAAAGTTCCCTATTGCCGATATCATAATTCCTTTCGGCGGACGACAATTTCTTAGAAAAGAAAGCGCACGGATGCCATTTACCAGGGGACGGACCCTGGGACAATATAGCACCCACCCCTACGTCAGACGCATCCACCTCCACAATGAACGGCTGAGATGCATCTGGTTGGATGAGAACGGGTGCCGAAGCAAAACATTTCTTCAAAGAGGAAAAGGCTTGGCAAGCTTTGTCCGACCATTTAGAAAAATCCGTCCCTTTTCTCGTCATGTCAGTGAGAGGTTTGACGACAGATGAGAAATTACAAATAAATTTCCGGTAGTAGTTAGCAAACCCCAAAAAACGCTGCAGAGCCTTAAGATCCCCTGGCTGATCCCATTCAAGCACTGCTCTCACCTTTTCAGGGTCCATACGGAAACCGGAGGCTGACACCAAAAAACCCAAAAACTGAAGTTCCTGTACGGCAAATACACACTTCTCCAGTTTGGCGTATAATTTATTGTCTTGCAAGATCTGCAACACCTGTCTCACATGCTCCTGATGAGACACAAGATCTGGCGAGTAAATTAAAATGTCGTCCAAATATACAACCACAAACAGCCCCACAAGGTGACGAAAAATGTCATTAACAAAATGTTGGAATATGCTGGTGCAGTAGTCAGACCAAAAGGCATGACTAGGTTCTCATAATGTCCCTCCGGCGTTTTAAACGCCGTTTTCCACTCATCCCCCTCTTTTATCCTAATCAGATTATACGCCCCCCTGAGATCCAATTTAGAAAACCATTTGGCGCCAACAATTTGATTGAAGAGATCAGGAATAAGAGGGAGTGGATACGGATCTCGAACAGTAATCCGATTAAGTTCGCGGAAATCCAAGCAAGGGCGTAGGCCTCCATCTTTCTTCTTCACAAAGAAGAACCCCGCGGCCACTGGGGAAGATGAAGGTCTAATATGCCCTTTGGCCAGACTTTCAGAAATATAATCTTTCATAGCCTGCCTCTCAGGACCAGAAAGATTATACAACCTAGCTTTAGGCAACTTAGCATCAGGAAGGAGATTAATAGAGCAGTCATACACGCGATGAGGAGGCAACTCCTGACACCCCTCCTCAGAGAAAACATCCCCAAAATCCTCCAAAAAAGGAGGCAATGTACTAGGCACGACCGCACTGATGACTGTGTTCATGCAGTTGCTTTTGCAAAACTCACCCCATTGGCTTATTTCTCTGGACTGCCAATTAATCACAGGGTTATGTTTAACCAACCAAGGAAGTCCCAACACAATGGGAGTAGGTAGACCCTCCAACACATAACAAGATAATTGTTCCCTATGTATTGCCCCTACCCGAAGGTCAATGTTATGAACCTCATGAACAAAGCTACCTTGGCCGAGAGGCCTGGCGTCAATGGAGAATATAGGGATCGGTTTGACCAATACACTCAGATGCATACCTTGAGCCTGAGCAAACTGAGCGTCAACCAGATTAGCCCCGGAACCACTATCAAGAAGAACAGACAATCTCTCCACTCTCGTACCAACTACCACCTCCACTGGTACAAGGAACTGAGAAGAACTGGCGGATGAAATACATACTCCCAGGTTGTCGTCCACCACACAACCTGGGATTAACGGTTTTTCCGGCGACTTTTGGCTCAACAAGGCACGGAATGGACATTCTCCAACAAAATGTCCCTCTTTCCCGCAGAAAAAACATCTTCTAGTCCTGCGGCGTACCGCCAATCCCCTCCTACGAAATGATGTCCCTCCCAACTGCATAGGCTCATCCGAACAGACAAGGGGAACCTCAACATAAGGGACTTTAGTGGTAGGTGGAGAAACAACAGGGAGTGGGGTTACCTCACCCCTCTCCCGAAGCAGTCTATCAGTACGGATAGCTAAGGCCATAGCAGCCTCCAGAGAAGGAGGAGACTCATACTGAGCCAAAACGTCTTTTAATTTATCAGAAAGCCCATGACAAAACTGGCTCCTAAGAGCTGGGTCATTCCACTGAGTATCTGTGGCCCATCTACGAAACTCAGAAGCAAATTCCTCTGCCGGACGATCTCCCTGCTGTATCTTACGTAATTTTGTCTCAGCAAGAGAGACCCGATCTGGGTCATCATATACCAATCCCAGGGCAGTAAAAAATTGATCTACAGACAGTAGAGCCGGGGATCCCGGAGGAAGGGAAAATGCCCAGAATTGAGGGTCCCCTTGCAGAAGTGAGATAACAATTCCCACTCTCTGCTCCTCACTCCCTGATGATCGAGGCCGAAGCCGAAAATACAATTTACATGCCTCCCGGAAGGTGAAAAATTTGTCTCGCCCACCAGTGAACCTGTCCGGGAGAGCAACCTTAGGTTCAACTCTGGTTTGCTCCAGGGGAGACAAAACTTTGGACTTAATGTCCGTCAGCTCCATGGATAATCCCTGCAACTGCAGAGCCAGCTGGGCTACTGGATCCATGGTAACTGGAGATAATTTTTAGGGCCAGTGAAAATGTCACGCTGTCTAATGATATGTATACAATGTCAGTAAACTATTAATACAGGAACAACACTCTATACAACAACTAGTATAGCAACATCAGCATGTAAGTATAGAATAGATTTACCTGACACGATATCTGCTGAACCCAGGGTTAATCTTGAGGACTTGATGAGCTGAAACAGGAAAGAGGTGGACCGGGATCTAACCTGACCCTAAACTGGGGTCCTAACTAATCCCTCACCTTGGAGGTACTGATAATGGTTCAGAGGTCCAAGTCTCCAACCTAACCCTGTCTCCTATCAGACCCTGAACCCTGTAATCAGTCCTAAGAAGGATCCTGACTACCACCAAAGGGATATGGGCTGATCTTAGCTAAATACACAGATTAGACATATAAGACAGACAGGATAACACTCGCTTGCATACACACTCAAACACCAAAGGAACATAAATGGTCTGGGAAATAAACTCTAACCAAGTTGAGCTTAGAACAACTAAGGAGCTCACAACTAAAGTCTATACAGATTCATTCCTATCTGTGGTCTGCATGAAGGTTTCACTGGCAACTCCCCAAGCAGACAACCAGGAATTTAAACGAAACCAATCAACAAATAATCAATTGCAGCCGGGAGAAACTGCACCCAGTCCCAGCACCGAGCACAGACAGAATTAACTCCCTAGCTGCCAATCACAAAGAAACAGCAGCTCAGCTGTGAGAAGTCAAAATGTGCAACCGCGACGATCTTCGTGGCAATGCACACATGACATACGGTCACATATAAAATTACTTTATAAAAACCTTTTCTTGGGGTCTTCATACTCTGTTATTTTTTGTTTTGTTTTCGTTTTTTTTGTGAGTTTCTTGTAAAAGAAGCCGTTTTATTATCCATTCTGGGCTGTGTGCATCTTAGTGACCATTTATTTATGAACAGTAGGAAATTCTGCGTTACCCTGGCCATCCAGAACCTTCTGAAGGTCCCCATTACTGACATCATGGTCCTCTTATGAGAGGTTGAGCATCAGTAGAACCGTGATTTCTCTATATATTGCAGTATTGTGGTGTTATATAAGATAAGAAATCAGAAGAACGCCGATTCAAGATTCCTAAGGGAACAATTTATATCAAGAAGTTTAAAAAAAAAATTTTGAATTGCCACCTTTAAACCCTTGGATGTATTGATACGTCCTGGAGAAAGTGTGGCACCATGACCGAATGAGCAGTGATCGCATGAAGGTGCCTGCTCGTTGCACCAGGGCTCGTGCTGTGCTCGTTGCACCAGGGCTCGTGCTGTGCTCGTTGCACCAGGGCTCGTGCTGTGCTCGTTGCACCAGGGCTCGTGCTGTGCTCGTTGCACCAGGGCTCGTGCTGTGCTCGTTGCACCAGGGCTCGTGCTGTGCTCGTTGCACCAGGGCTCGTGCTGTACTTGATAGCTTGTTTTTTTTTGCATTTTTGTTCTTTTGCGCCACCTCCGTGCATGCGTCCTGCAGCCGCCGAGCCACTAATCAGTGACTGGCATCACTAGGTAATTAAAAAAAATAAATAAATGTATTTGATTCCCTCAACAATTACAATAAAAACAAAAATCAAAACCTCTTATAAACCTTGTAAAATTGTTTCAAGAAAAACAAACTTGGCGCGCAAAAAACAAGTCCTCACCCAGCTCCATGGACCGAAAAATAAGAAAGTCATGTTTCTCATAAAATGGTCTCCTAAGCAAAATTTTTTTTTTTTTTTTTTCATCACTAAAATAATAAAAACACGACAAGTTTTGTATCGGTGGAATTTTACTGACCTGGAGAATTGTGGAGCCGAGTCATTTTTACCACACAATGAGCAAAGTGAAAACAAAACCTAAAAACAATGGTGGAATTGCGTGTTTTTTTTCCCACGATTTCACTGCACTTGGATTTTTTTCCCTTATTTCACTACATTGTGTGTTAAAAAAAAAAACAGTACTCATCTGGCTTTGTACATGGCCGGACTCAGTTATGTTGATGGCAAAATATAAAAGGAAAATAATGAAAGCACAAAACCTATAAATTCCTGAGTTATTAAAGACTTCACTGCAATTTCATGTAATTATTTTTTTAACCCTTGGAATCTGTGTGACATTATTTATTAGTCCTCACATAAAGCAAAAGCCGTCCAGTGTGCTCTTTATCTCAGCCAGACATTTTCCTAACACCCGACCTATTCGATCTTCTTTGATCTAACCGGCTTCATTCAATACTGACTAGGAGGCGACAGGGGGAGCGTCCTCCATCTGTCAAACTCCTTTCACACGTAGTCAGTGGTGACTGCCTCATTTAAGGAGTTAAACATTAAGGATTGCATGTTGAGCATGGAACGGTAAAGAAAACGTCACCATAGTGTGATACCAGAAGGGGGTTATCAGGACGCATTTATTTCATACGTGTGCAAACATCTAGAGAATCACACCTGCAGTTTTTTTGTGGTACTTTTCAACTTAATTTTTGGTTCAAAAGAAATGTTGTTTGCTTCTCCTTCCTGCAGGATCCACGTCCTGTCTTGGGGTAAAAAAAAAAAAAAACAGCTGCACTTAAAACTGCATCAAAAACTGCATGTGTCTTATTATGTGTATGGCTATGTTCATACGGGGCGATTTTGCTGCTTTTTTTATGCAAATTACAAAGCTGCATTTTACAGTGACGGCAAAAGCTATGACATTTCAGAAACCCCCTGCATATGCTCTTTTTTTTCCTGAATGAATTGGAAAACGTCTGCTTTTTTGAAAATTGTAGCGTGTCACTTCTTCCTTCGTTTTTGCAATGTTTTTTTTCACCTATGGAAATAAGTCCAAAAAAAGCAGCAAAAAAAACATTGCCTTCAGTTTTTGCAGTGTTTTAGTGAAAAAAGCAGGTTCAGCAGAATGTGAAACGCATTTATTATTTTGATTTTTCCCAAGCTTTAACCAAAATGTCGTGGCGTCCTCACCTGAGCCTGGTATTAGCATGAGCATTAGTACAGAGTAATTAATTTAGTGCTGTGTGATAAAGTAAGCAAAGCCTTAGTTTAGTAAGCATTTAAAGACCCATGTGTGAAAGTAAACCATGTCCAACCTATTCAATGTACTGTCAATGTCTTAGGTAAACTATGCTGCACCAATTCAACTCCCCCCACCCTGCTGTTCTTACATTTGTAATCGTTTATTTTTACTCCTTACAGAAAGTGACAATAACAATTCTGAGAGAAGCTTCGGGTTATCGGCAAATTATAAATTAGAAGATGAAGATACAAAGCCGCACTCTAAAGAAGAAAATCTCACCAGCACTAATGTAATGTCAGGATTCATCTGTACAGAGCGAACATATAGTCCACCTACTCCTGAGGATCCGTCTCCTAACCAGTCTCAGATTGTTACAAGTACAGATCAGACAGGCGGCAGAGAGCTTCAGTGTGGGCTGTGTGGAAAGCATTTTGCAACAAGCTCAAGTCTTCATACACACAAACAAATTCACACAGGGGAGAAGCCATACTCTTGTTCAGAATGTGGGAAAATCTTTAAAGATAAATTAAGTCTTGTTATACATGAAAGATGGCATACAGTAGAGAAGCCATTTTCATGTTCTGAATGTGGGAAATGTTTTATTTCTAAAGCCAAACTTCTTGATCATCATCGAAGTCACACAGGGGAGAAGCCATTCTCTTGTTCGTTTTGTGGGAAATGCTTTGCAATGAAATCACATCTTGCTACGCATGAGAGAATCCACACAGGAGAGAAGCCGTATTCATGTTCAGAATGTGAGAAATGTTTTTCAGATAAATCTGGTTTACTAGCTCATCAGAGATCTCACACAGGAGAGAAGCTATATTCATGTACAGAATGTGGAAAAAGTTTTTCAGATAATTCAGCCTTAGTAAATCATAAGAAAATTCACACAGGAGAGAAACCGTATTCATGTTCAGAATGCGGGAAGCGTTTTATACATCAAGCTGATGTTGCAAAACATCAGAGAATTCACACAGGAGAGAAGCCATATTCATGTTCGGAATGTGGGAAATGTTTTGGATGCAAGTCAAATCTTGTCCAACATCAGAAAACTCACACAGGAGAGAAGCCATTTTCATGTTCTGAATGTGGGAAATGTTTTATTTCTAAAACAAAACTTCTTGATCATCATCGAAGTCACACAGGAGAGAAGCCATTTTCTTGTTCGTTTTGTGGAAGAAGCTTTGTAATTAAATCCAGTCTTGTTACACATGAGAGAATCCACACAGGAGAGAAGTCCTACCCATGTTCAGAATGTGGGAAATGTTTTATTTCTAAAGCCAGACTTCATGATCATCATCGAAGTCACACAGGGGAGAAGCCATATACATGTTCATTTTGTGGGAAATGCTTTGCACTTAAATCAAGTTTTGTTGCACATGAGAGAATCCACACGGAGAAGGCTTATTCATGTTCTGAATGTGGGAAATGTTTTATTGCTAAATCCATACTTCTTGATCATCATCGAAGTCACACAGGGGAGAAGCCATATACATGTTCATTTTGTGGGAAATGCTTTACACTTAAATCAAATCTTGTTACACATGAGAGAAATCACACTGGAGGGAAGCCGTATTCCTGTTCAGAATGTAAGAAACAATTTGCACATCAGTCAACTCTGATTTACCATAAGAGGATACACAAAGAGGAAAAGGCATAATTGTGTTGAAAATGTAGAAAGTGCTTTACAGAGATATTTGACCTTGATAAACATCACATAATTAACCCCCTTTAACGACTTATGACGTGCTATGTCTGTCATAGGTCGCCTCCCTCTTTGATGTGGGCTCCGACGATGAGCCCGCACCTTTTCCGGCCCATGACAGCTAATCTGATCAGCTGTCATGTATCCCTAACAGCCGAGGGTGGAATCGTGATCTAACCGTGGCGTTTAACTATCTACATGGTGCTGTTAATCTCTAACAGCGGCCTTTAACCGGATGCACATCTTAGCTCCGCTCATCGGCGCCCGTGTCACATGACCACGGGTCTCTGATGGGTTGGCATGACAACTAGGGTGGCTGTAGGAGACCCCTGTGGTTGTCATTGCCGAGCTGCTATGAGTGCCTACATACCAGATAAGCATTTTTGTTACACATAGGTCTTCAGCCTTGCTGTGTGTAACATGCGATCAGATGATCAAAGCTTCTAATCTCCCATTGAGACTATTGAAGGAAGTAAGAGTTTTTTTAAAATATTAAAAAATAAAATAAGTTCGAATAATTTAAAAAAAAATACACATTTGGTATTGCCGCTTTCAGAATCTCCAGATTTATCATTATATTAAAAGAATTAATCCAATCGGTAAATGGTGTAATGAGAAAAAAATCAAAATGCCACAACTGCGTTTTTTTTGGTCGCTGCAATATTATAATAAAATGTAATAACGAGCGATCAAAAGATTGCATCCATCTCAACATGGTATCAATAAAAATGTCAGCAAAAAATAAGACCTCACCCAGCCCCGTGTTATGAAAAATGGAGATGCTGTGGGGCTCGGAAAATGACGCTTTTTTTTTTTTACAAACTTTGGATTTTTCTGTCACCACTTAAATAAAAAAGAACCTAGACATGTTTGGTGTCTATGAACTCATAACGACCTGGAGAATCATAATTACAGCTCAGTTTTAGCATTTAGTGAACATGGATAAAAAAAAATAATTTGGAACTATACACTATATGGTAAAACCAATGGTTTCATTCAAAAGTCCAACTCGTCCCTCTGGGAAGGAGGTAAGCAAGAAACGGAAACCCAAAGATGGAAATACCCCTGGTCCTTAAGGGGTTAAGTTGGAAGGCTGATTTCATGTTCATAAACCTGGAAATGTTTTACTACTGAAGTCGTCAGAGGAGTCACAAAGGTGAGAAGTCGTTTGATGATTTATATGTGTAAAATGGTTTACAAGCAAATCAGATTTTGAAGCTTACAGAATTCAGATCAAGAGGAAACTATATTCTTAGATAATTCATAGACTCTTAGAGCGTTTTTTGGAGGAAGATTTCGCTTTAAACGGCTAAACACCAAAATTATATGTGATCGAAATATACGCTGCTCAAAAAAAAATAAAGGGAACACTTAAACAACAGATTATAACTCCAAGTAAATCAAACTTCTGTGAAATCAAACTGTCCACTTAGGAAGCAACACTGATTGACAATCAATTTCTCATGCTGTTGTGCAAATAGACAACAGATGGAAATTATTGGCAATTATCAAGACACACTCCATAAAGGAGTGGTTCTGCAGGTGGGGACCACAGACCACATCTCAGTACCAATGCTTTCTGGCTGATGTTTTGGTCACTTTTGAATGTTAGTTGTGATTTCACACTCGTGGTAGCATGAGACAGACTCTACAACCCACACAAGTGGCGCAGGTAGTGCAGCTCATCCAGGATGGCACATCAATGCGAGCTGTGGGAAGGTTTGCTGTGTCTGTCAGCGTAGTGTCCAGAGGCTGGAGGCGCTACCAGGAGACGTGGAGGGAGCCGTAGGAGGGCAACAACCCAGCAGCAAGACCGCTACCTCTGCCTTTGTGCTAGGAGGAACAGGCGGAGCCCAGTAAAATGACCTCCAGCAGGCCACAAATGTGCATGTGTCTGCACAAATGGTTAGAAACCGACTCCATAAGGATGGTCTGAGTGCCCGACGTCCACAGATGGGGGGTTGTGTTCACAGCCCAACACCGTGCAAGACGCTTGGCATTTGCCACAGAACACCAGGATTGGCAAATTCACCACTGGCGCCCTGTGCTCTTCACAGATGAAAGCAGGTTCACACTGAGCACATGTGACAGAGTCTGGAGACGTGGAGAGCGATCTGCCTGCATCCTTCAGCATGACCGGTTTGACAGTGGGTCAGTATTGGTGTAAGGTGACATTTCTTTGGAGGGCCGCACAGCCCTCCATGTGCTGGCCAGAGGTAGCCTGTGTGCCATTAGGTACCAAGATGAGATCCTCAGACCCCTTGTGAGACCATATGCTGGTGCGGTTGGCCCTGGGTTCCTCAGACAATGCCAGACCATGTGACTGGAGTGTGTCAGCAGTTCCTCCAAGATGAAGGCATTGAAGCTATGGACTGGCCCGCCCGTTCGCCAGACATGAATCCGATTGAGCACATCTGGGACATCATGTCTCGCTCCATCCACCAACGTCACGTTGCACCACAGACTGTCCAGGAGTTGGCGGATGCTTTAGTCCAGGTCTGGGAGGAGATCCCTCAGGAGACCATACTCCGCATCACCAGGAGCATGCCCAGGCGTTGTAGGGAGGTCATACAGGCACAGGGAGGCCACACACAATACTGAGCATCATTTTGACTTGTTTTAAGGACATTACATTCCACTTTAATTTTGTGGGGGACTCCAAATCCAAGCCTCCATTGGTTAATAAATTTGATTTCCATTGATGATTTTTGTGTGATTTTATTGTCAGCACATTCAACTTTGTACAGAACAAAGTATTCAATGAGAATATTTCATTCATTCAGATCTAGGATGTGTTATTTGAGTGTTCCCTTTATATTTTTGAGCAGTGTATAAACAGTTTCAGATAAAGGAGAGGAATAAAAATTATCCCTATTTGTGTTCCAATTAAGTGAAGCTTCCATGAACCTTGCTGTATATTACTGTATGTGGATATATCAATAGTCACCATCATCCAAACAATAAAATATGAAACTGAAGAGAACACTACAAAATACATTTTGCAATAATTTATGTAAAGAAAGATCCACAATAGGAAATGTCATGTAAGACGCCCTTAAAGACCCAAGCCACACCATGAGGCTTTTGCCAATTTTTCTTTTTGTGCTTTTTCCCTATTTATATATACTCTTTGCAGACTTGTAGCTGGAATTTCTTCACTGAAAATTGTCCCAAACATCTGAGTGTTTTCAGTGTATGCACATGGATTCTGTGGCTTGAGAGTAACGTTGAGTTTTAGGTGACAATATAATTTTTTCATTTTCAATATTTTTTATTGAAGATTTTCTTGATAAGTATGAAAAGAGGTGTGAAAAAAGCACTAGGCATGTATTATGTATACAGTAATAGGAAGCATTAGCGGTGCTTCCTCTTCTGGACCCAGAAGTCAATTGATCGCTGGTCGTACGGAGGGAGCAGGAGCTGCTAGGTCCCAGAAGGCTGAATTTCTCCAGTAACTGGGGCTAATATACCAGAAGCAGTTACAGGGAAAATCGAGAAAAAATGTTTAAATGTCTCCCAAGTTCATATTATGAGGTACACATTGTGAAATAAATGTTACATACCCAGCTCTGCCTCATTCCATTAGCAGGTCATTTGTCGTTACATGCCTTGTCTGTAGTTGCTTAATTCTCCTTGTGTATTCTATGCGGCTGCATTAATTACCTTAATTGTCTTATACTTTGTATACAAGTATTGGAGTGTTAATCATTCACTTTTATGGCTGATCGGTCTTAAAGTCTAGTCTTCAAGGAGTACCACTATTACGATCAGCCATTGTCCTACCCTGCAGCAGTTTTTTTGTTACCATCTAGTTGCATATTTCTTGGATTTTGACATTCCCACAATATTACTCCTTATTATATGCTCGGTACCTAAGTGATGTAGCTTCTCTGTACATTTCCATCTTTTATCTGTATATTCTTTTTGTAATCTAATAAAAATCATGGAACAGATACAATTAAATGTAAGGGCCTGGCAGTAGACGATGGATTGTTAATGTGTTTCAGGTGTAAGTGGTGTCATCTGAGGTATGTGGGATGGTCACTTGGTTTCGATACACCGATGTCTAGATTGAACCGTTTTGAATTTTTATGGTGGTATTCAGAAAATTAATATCCGTTTTTGAGTGGTCCAATGTCAGGTTTATTGTGGGGTGAAATGTATTGAATTTGTCATATGCAAATTGCCTCTTAAGAGAAAAAGAGGACTTGAACTCTATAGCGCCACCTATTGAAGTAGCGATCCTACAAGTCAATTAACCCTGTAACGAGTCTTGTAATGTGACTTAGGATAAAAGCCAAATCATATCTCAATTTGCAGACACGGTGTTTCAGACTATTGGTCCTCGTCAGTAAGCCTCCTTACCTTGACACGCCAGAGCTGGTATGTCACTCTCCACAAGGAGAGACCTTACCCTTAGACCTCAGTCCAGAGCCTCTCATCTAGCCAAATCATATCTCATACTTTGCACTGACGAGGACCAATAGTCCGAAACACCGTGTCTGCAAATTGAGATATGATTTGGCTTTTATCCTAAGTCACATTACAAGACTCATTAAAGGGTTAATTGTGACTTGTAGGATCGCTACTTCCAATAGGTGGCGCTATAGAGTTCAAGTCCTCTTTTTCTCTTAAGAGGCAATTTGCATATTAAATTTCCCAGAGGAGCATTGCATGGCGAATAAGCCTCCTTACCTTGACATGCCAGAGCTGGTATGTCACTCTCCACAAGGAGTAACCTTACCCCCTAGACCTTGAATTTGTCATGGAATTTTAGAAAAACTGGTTAAGATGTCATCGATATAACGGAAATAGGCCGAGGGTTTGATGAAGCAGGATGCTAAAAAGTCATTTTTCAGTTTAGCCATGAAAAGGTTGGCATAGTGGGGGCCATTTTATTGCAGATAGTAGTTCCGGCACGTTGTAGATATACAGCTCTGGCAAAAATAAAGAGACCACCACATCAAAACCCTGTCATGGGCAGCCCATTCTCCAGACCTGAACCCCATTGAAAACCTCTGGAATGTGATCAAGAGGAAGATGGATAGTCACAAGCCATCAAACAAAGAAGGACTGCTTAAATTTTTGCGCCAGAAGCAGTGTGAAAGACTGGTGGAAAGCATGTCAAGATGCATGAAAGCTGTTTTTAAACATCATGGTTATTCCACAAAATATTGATTTCAGAACTCTTCCTGAGATAAAACATTAGTATTGTTGTTTCTAAATTATTATGAACTTGTTTTCTTTGCATTATTTGAGATCTGAAAGCACTGGAGTTTGTTTTTTTTTCAAATTTTGACCATTTTTCTTTGTCAGAAAAAAAATACAAAATTTATTGCTTGGAAATCCGGAGACATGTCAGAAGTTTATAGACTAAAATAAGAATTTACATTTTACTCAAAAAATATACCTATAAAGAGAAAAATCAGACAAACTGAACATTTGAAAGTGGTCTCTTAATTTTTGCCAGAGTTGTATCTCCTTGCCGAAAGAGAAAAAGTTGTGGGAGGATAAATCTGGTTAGTCTTAATATAGACTCAAAAGGGATCCAATTAGCTTCAAGAAACATTTGGCAGGTGGATAGTTCATCTTTATTTGGAATGTTTGAATATAGGGATTCCACATCCATGGTGGCTAAGATGGCATTCTTAAGCAGGACCTATTGTAGGTTACTTTTATAAAAAGGTCCATGGTGTCCTGTAAATAGCTGGCTGTCTTCCTGACCAGCGGTTTAAGGACATTCTCTACCCGCCCTGAGATGTTTTCAGTGAGTGTTCCACCACTGAGATGATTGGCCTTCCTGGGTTACCTGGCTTACGAATCTCTGGAAGCATGTAGAAAATTCCTATCCTGGGATTCTCAAGGATAAAGCCCAGTTGTGTCATCCAGTTTGTTGTAGCACTGTATGTCTGTCAGCTGTGTGCTTCTGTAATATAGTCAGTAGAGATGGGCGAACCCAAACTCTAAAGTTCGGCGTCCGTTCCTGAACACCTACTGTTCGGGCGCGAACGCTGAACATGGACTTCACCACCAGGTGTTTGTCCCGCTTTCATGTGCATGATCACTGGTGAAAATCACCGCCGGTCAGACAGCCACAGTTTCCACGCTGTCAGATAACAACGTGAGCGTGCAGCTATGATCGGTGATATGTGTTTAAAGGTCACTGGTGTCACCTGATGGGTCAACTGACACCTGCTGTTGCTAACAGCGAGAGCAGGAGTGGCTGATGGGGTTATTTAGCAGCCCGCGACTGCGCTGTAAATAAACACGTCATGGGTTCCCCTGCATTTTTGATAACCAGCTAGGCAAAACTCAGCTGGGGGCTGCAACCCTCAGCTGTCTGCTTCAGCAAGGCTGGTTATCAAGAATAGAAGGTTGCCCATGCCATATTTAAATAAATAATTTGAAAAAACGGCATGGGATCCCCCCCATTTTTGACAACCATCAAAGATAAAGCAGATAGCTGGTGGCTGGTATTCTCAGGCTGGAAAGGGTCCAGGGATATAGCTTCCCCCACCTAAAAATAGCAGCCCAGAAAAGGCAAGTGGGGTTCATATTTGTGGGGTTGATGTCACCTTTGTATTCTCCAGTGACATCAAGCCCACGGATTAGTAATGGAGAGGCGTCTGTAAGACGCCTCTCCATTACTAATCCTATAGTTATGTGGTAAAAAGACACAGCCAGAATAGTCTTTTATTTTAAATTAAAAAAAAGTATTACCAGTATGTTTAATTTAAAAATAATACAGTTATACTTGCCTAACTACTAATTCCACTAAATCCCTCGGCTCCTGTAATAAAACAAAAATAAAAAACGATATCACCTGCCTATCGTTCTGTCCCATGCCGTAATCCATGTCTGGGGATATAACAGTTTTCTTTCTGGACAGTGCCAAGATGCGACTGTCCAGGCTGAGGACCACTGATGAATGAACTGCAAGCACAGCATCCGTGACGTTATCGAGGTTACTGCAGGTCACTGTTATGTTTCGGTAGCTGAGGAGGACAGGAACAACAGCAGGGCAGCAGAACACCTGAGACGTTGGTAACTGATGGGTTGCAGATTTCTAAACTAACGACACAACTAGAGGTAGCCGTGGAGCGTTCCTACATTGATCCTAGACGCCTCGTCACAGCCTGAGAGATAACTACACCTAAAGGCAGAAAGATGAAAGCTATCTGCCCCGGAGCAGATCCCCAAAGAAAATAGGAAGCCCCAAACATAGGCAGAAAATAGATTGAGCAAACGCTGGGGCCACAAGCTGACTAAATAGGATAGGAAAGGAGAGATTACTTTCTGCAACCCAGAAAACCCTACAAAAATCCAACAATTCTGATTACAAAAATACTGAGATCACACGATCTCGCCACCCGCTAAATCAGATCTCAGTGTGAACAAAACCAAGCTGCAGCAGCTGAAAAAACAGGAAAAAGCAAATGAGCAAATAACAGTGGCTGCAGATAAACTGTGAAGAGCTCAGACCCCAGGAGGGGACCTGGCTGACCTCCACAAAAGTGCAGAAAGCAATACAAAAAGCAAGCACAAAAAGAAAAGCAAAAAATATCTTATCTGAAAGCAGGAGATGCAGGCAAGACTCCAGCAAACTTCCAAATGAACCAGGAACCACAATTGAGACAAGAACAATTGATCACCGGCAACCATCATGGGAGGGAACCTCCCTTACACCAGACCAGTCAGTGAACCCATTCCTCGCTGAAAGGTTCAGTACTGTCTGTAACCACCAGAGGGAGCCTCTGCTCAGAAACTATCTCTAGCACATTCATAACAGTACCCCCCCCTTGAGTAGGGGTCACCGAACCCTCACTTGTGCAACCAGGCCGTTCAGGATGAGCTCGGTGATAGGCACGGATCAGTCTCCTAGCATGGATGTCCGAAGCAAACACCCAAGAATTGTCCTCCTGACCATAACCTCTCCACTTAACCAAATACTGGAGTTTCTGTCTAGAAAAATGAGAATCCAATATTTTCTCAACCACATACTCCAGATTCCCCTCAACCAAAACAGGGTCAGGAGGCGCAGCCATAGGAACCACTGGCTCGACAAACCTCTTCAATAAGGACTTGTGGAACACGTTATGGATCTTTAGGCTAAGTTCACACGTTGCGGCAATTTCCGTGTATTTCCGCGGCAATCTCGCACTTCTCTGCCGCGGGAAATACGCATTTTTTTTGTATGTGTATTCCCGCCAGAAACTAGTGTTTTGCAAGCGTAATTAGCTTGCAGAATACTAGCGTTTTCCTAGCATCGCTTGGAAAACTGATTGACAGGTTGGTCACACGAGTCAAACATAGTGTTTGACATGTGTGACCAACTTTTTACTATTGATGCCGCATCAATAGTGAAAAGATCTAATGTAAAAATAATTTTAAAAAAATGATATTCTCACCTTCCGGCGGCCCCCGCAGCTTTCCCGCCTCTCAGCGACGCTCCTGGCCAATCCTGTTCCCAGGAGTCCTTTACGACAGACCCCATATGACGTAGCATCACGCGAGACCGCTACGTCTTCTGGGTGATTCTCGCAAAGGACTCCTGGGAACGGGAGCGTCGACGAGAGGCGGGAAGGCTGCGGGGGCCGCCGGAAGGTGAGAATAGCATTATTTTTTATTTTAATTATTGTTTTACCAGGGATATGGTACCCAGGGCCTGGAGGAGAGTCTCGTCTCCTCCAGGCCCTGGGTACCATCGCACATGAATCACTTACATTCCACTAGTCACATGCGGAAAGTAAGCGGTTCAATTCATTCCTATGGCGGTGATTCCGCCAAGATTACGCAAAATTAATGAACATGTTGCTATTTTTTCCGCTAAGCGTTTTTTTTCGCGGAAAAAAACGCAACATGTGGCCAAAACATGCGGAATCCATTAACATGTATAGGATGCTTAATGCTTGCGTTTTTTTCGTGTTTTTACCGCGGAAAAAATGCAAAAAAAACCCCACAAATATTCCTGAACGTGTGAACTTAGCCTAAATGTCCCTGGAAGAAGCAAATGGAAGGAAACAGGATTAAGAATCTTCATGATCTTATAAGGTCCAATGAACCTGGGCTTAAACTTTGGAGATGCAACCCTCATAGGGATATTTCTTAAGGACAACCAAACCAAGTCCCCCACTTTAAAACGAGGACCATCAGTCCTATGCCGGTTGGCAAACCGCTGGGCCTTCTGAGAGAGAGACAACCTCTCCACTACCTGGTCCCAAATCTGCTGCATTCGCTCCACAACAGAGTCAACACCCGGACAGACAGAAGCCTCCGCCTGTCCCAAAGAAAATCGAGGGTGAAACCCAAAATTGCAGAAAAATGCAGACATCAAGGTGGCAGAGCTAGCCCTATTATTAAGAGCAAACTCAGCCAAAGGCAAAAAAGAGACCCAGTCATCTTGATCAGCAGACACAAAACATCTCAAATAAGTCTCCAAGGTCTGGTTTGTTCTCTCGGTTTGTCCATTGGTCTGAGGTTGAAAAGCAGAGGAGAAAGAAAATTGAACACCAAGTTTAGAACAAAATGTCCTCCAAAATCTGGAAACAAACTGGACTCCTCTGTCAGACACAATGTTCTCCGGAATGCCATGTAACCGAACCACGTGCTGGAGGAACAAAGGCACCAATTCGGAGGAGGAAGGCAACTTAGGTAATGGCACAAGATGTATCATCTTGGAAAACCTATCACAGATTACCCAGATAACGGTCATTCTCTGAGAAACAGGGAGGTCGGAAATAAAATCCATAGAGATATGGGTCCATAGCCTCTTGGGCACAGGTAATGGCATTAACAAACCACTAGAGCGAGAGCAAGGCCTGGAGCGAGAGCAAGTCCCACAGGACTGCACAAATTCCCTGATGTCACGACTCACGAGACAAAGTAGGCCACCAAAAGGACCGACTCACCAAGTCTCTGGTACCAAAAATCCCGGGATGACCAGCCAACGCGGAACAATGAATCTCAGGCATCACACTCTTCTTCCACTGGTCTGGGACAAACAATTTCCCAATAGGGCAGCGCTCAGGTTTATCCTCCTGACACCCTTCCAAGGCCAGTCTCAAATTAGGCGAGATGGCGGAAAGAACTACACCCTCTTTCAAAATAACAGCAGGATCAGATAACTCAGGAGAGTCCGCAAGGAGACTCCTCGAGAGGGCATCCGCCTTAACATTCTTAGTGCCAGGAAGAAAGGAAACCACAAAATTAAAACGTGTGAAAAATAAGGCCCACCTGGCCTGTCTAGGATTAAGTCGCTTGGCTGATTCCAGATAAACCAGATTCTTATGGTCCGTGAGGACCACCACCTGATGTTTGGCTCCCTCCAGCCAATGTCTCCACTCTTCAAAAGCCCACTTCATGGCCAATAACTCCCGATTACCCACGTCATAATTACGTTCAGTTGGAGAAAATTTTCGAGAGAAAAAAGCACAAGGGTTACTCTGAGAGGGCTCTGGATCTCTTTGGGACAAAATGGCACATGCCCCAATTTCAGAGGCATCAACCTCCACCTGAAACGGTAGAGAAACATCAGGCTGCCGTAGAACAGGAGCAGAAGTGAATCTCTGCTTAAGTTCCTGAAACGCAGAGACTGCCTCAGGAGGCCAATTCACCACATCAGAACCCTTTTTGGTCAAATCAGTCAATGGTTTAACAATACCGGAGAAATTACCAATAAATTTACGATAAAAATTGGCAAAACCCAAAAATCTCTGAAGAGCCTTTAATGAAGTAGGTTGTGTTATGATTTGGTAGCTGAGGAGAGCAGGCAAAAACGGCAATACACCAGAGAGGTTGGAATCTACTGGATTGCAGTACCCTGACTAACCACCACAACTAAAGGCAGCCGTGGAGCGTTCCTACGTTGGTACTAGACGCCTCGTCACAGCCTGAGAGGTTAACTACACCTAAAGATAGAAACAGGAAAGCTATCTGCCCCGGAGCAGATCCCAAAGAACATAGGAAGCCCCCAAACATGTAATGGTGGTTAGACAAGAGGAAATACAGACACAGACAGAAAATAGTATGAGCAAACGTTGGGGCCCAATCTACCTGGACAGAAAAGGATAGGAAGGACACTTACTGCAATCCAAAAAAACCCTAAAAAATACCAACTCTACTAATTGCAAAAACACCTGAGATCACACGACCTCTACCACCTAAATTAGTTCTCTGGTGTCACAAAACTAAGCCGCAGCCAATGAAAAAACTGGAAAAGGCAAATGAACAAATAACAGTGGCTCAGATAAACTGAGAGGAGCACAAGCCCCCGGACGGGACCTGGCTGACCGCCACAGAAGTGCAGGGAATTATGCAAAATGCAAGCACAAAAATAAAAGCAGAAAATATCTTATCTGATAGCAGAAAATGCAGGCAAGACTCAGCAAGCTTTCAAGTGAACCAGGAACCACAGTTGAGACAAGAACAATTGATCACCGGCAACCATGATGGGAGGGAACCTCCCTTATATAAGACCAGTCTGTAACTCCTGATTGTCAATCTTCATTGAATGGTTCAGTACTGTTTGTAACCACCAGAGGGAGCTTCTGCTCAGAATTCATTTCTAACACATTCACAACAGTACCCCCCCCTTGAGGAGCGGTCACCGAACCCTCATTTGGGCAACCAGGTCGGTCAGGATGAGCTCTGTGATATGAACGGATCAGTCTCCTAGCATGGATGTCCGAAGCAAACATCCAAGAATTGTCCTCCTGACCATAACCTCTCCACTTAACCAAATACTGGAGTTTCCGTCTAGAAAAACGAGAATCCAATATTTTCTCAACCACATACTCCAGATTGCCCTCAACCAAAACAGGGTCAGGAGGCGCAGCCATAGGAACCACTGGCTCGACAAACCTCTTCAATAAGGACTTGTGGAACACGTTATGGATCTTAAATGTCCCTGGAAGAAGTAAACGTAAGGAAACAGGATTAAGAATCTCCAAGATCTTATAAGGTCCAATGAACCTAGCCTTAAACTTAGGAGATGCAACTCTCATAGGGATATTTCTTGAGGACAACCAGACCAAGTCCCCCACTTCAAACCGAGGACCATCAGTCCTATGCTGGTTGGCAAACCGCTGGGCCCTCTCCTGAGAAAGGGACAACCTCTCCACTACCTGGTCCCAAATCTGCTGCATACGCTCCACAACAGAGTCAACACCTGGACAGACAGAAGCCTCCGTCTGTCCTGAAGAAAATCGAGGGTGAAACCCAAAATTGCAGAAAAATGGAGACATCAAGGTGGCAGAGCTAGCCCTATTATTAAGAGCAAACTCAGCCAAAGGCAAAAAAGAGACCCAGTCATCTTGATCAGCAGACACAAAGCATCTCAGATAAGTCTCCAATGTCTGGTTTGTTCTCTCAGTTTGTCCATTGGTCTGAGGATAAAAAGCCGAGGAGAAAGACAATTGAACACCAAGTTTAGAACAAAAAGTCCTCCAAAATCTGGAAACAAACTGGACTTCTCTGTCAGACACAATGTTCTCAGGAATGCCGTGTAACCGAACCACGTGCTGAAGGAACAAAGGCACCAATTCGGAGGAGGAAGGCCACTTAGGTAATGGCACAAGATGTATCATTTTGGAAAACCTATAACAAATCACCCAGATAACGGTCATTCTCTGAGAAACAGGGAGGTCGGAAATGAAATCCATAGAGATATGGGTCCATGGCCTCTTGGGCACAGGCAATGGCATCAACAAACCACTAGAGCGAGAGCAAGGCTTGGAGCGAGAGCAAGTCCCGCAGGACTGCACAAATTCCCTGACGTCACGAGACAAAGTAGGCCACCAAAAGGACAGACTAACCAAGTCTCTGGTACCAAAAATTCCGGGATGACCGGCCAATGCGGAACAATGAATCTCAGACATCACACTCTTTTTCCAACGGTCTGGGACAAACAATTTCCCAATAGGGCTGCGCTCGTGTTTATCCTCCTGACACCCTTCCAGAGCCAGTCTCAAATTGGGCGAGATGGCGGAAAGAACTACACCCTCTTTCAAAATAACAGCAGGATCAGATAACTCAGGAGAGTCCGCAAGGAAACTCCTCGAGAGGGCATCCGCCTTAACATTCTTAGTGCCAGGAAGAAAGGAAACCACAAAATTAAAACGTGTGAAAAACAAGGCCCACCTGGCCTGTCTAGGATTAAGTCGCTTGGCTGATTCCAGATAAACCAGATTCTTATGGTCCGTGATGACCACCACCTGATGTTTGGCTCCCTCCAGCCAATGTCTCCACTCTTCATAAGCCCACTTCATGGCCAATAACTCACGATTACCCACGTCATAATTACGTTCAGTTGGAAAAAATTTTCGAGAGAAAAAGGCACAAAGGTTACTTTTAGAGGTCTCTGGATCTCTTTGGGACAAAACGGCACCTGCCCCAATTTCAGAGGCATCAACCTCCACCTGAAATGGCAGAGAAACATCAGGCTGCCGTAGAACAGGAGCAGAAGTGAATCTCTGCTTAAGTTCCTGAAACGCAGAGACTGCCTCAGGAGGCCAATTCACCACATCAGAACCCTTTTTGGTCAACTCAGTCAATGGTTTAACAATAACAGAGAAATTACCAATAAATTTACGATAAAAATTGGCAAAACCCAAGAATCTCTGAAGAGCCTTTAATGAAGTAGGATGGACTCAATCACAGATGGCCTGAACCTTGACCGGGTCCATTTCAATAACAGACGGAGACAAAATGAATCCCAGAAATGAGATCCTCTGTACGCCAAAAAGACACTTTGATCCCTTCACATACAGAGCATTCTCTCTCAAAATCTGGAACACAGTCCGAACATGTTTCACATGAGAGTCCCAGTCATTGGAAAAAATCAAGATATCATCCAAATAAACAATCAGAAATTTATCCACAAAATCCCTGAAAATGTCATTCATGAAGGACTGGAAGACGGAAGGAGCATTAGTGAGCCCAAAGGGCATCACTAGGTACTCAAAATGCCCCTCTGGGGTATTAAACGCCGTCTTCCACTCATCCCCGTGCTTAATGCGGATAAGGTTATACGCCCCCCTGAGGTCAAGCTTGGTAAACCAAGTAGCACTTTTCACCCTGGAAAACAGGTCAAAAATCAAGGGTAACGGATATTGATATTTCACAGTGATATTGTTCAAGAGACGATAATCAATACACGGCCTTAATGAACCATCCTTTTTGGCCACAAAGAAAAAACCGGCACCCAAGGGTGAAGAGGATGGTCTGATATGACCCTTCTCCAGTGACTCGATATAAGACCGCATAGCGTCATGTTCAGGTACAGACAAGTTAAAAAGGTGACCATTAGGGAATTTACTACCAGGCACTAATTCAATAGCGCAGTCATAGCTCCTATGGGGGGACAAGGATGCAGATTTACTTTCACTAAACACATCAGAAAAATCAGTCAAAAAGTCAGGAACATCCTGAGCCTGGGGAGAGGCAGAAAAAACAGGAGTGTTGGCATTAACACATTGGCAGCCCCAACTGGTCACAGACACAGATTTCCAATCCAAAACAGGATTATGAGACTAACCAAGGGAAACCCAGTACAATAATGTCATGCAGATTATACAGCACCAAAAATTTGCAACTCTCCTGATGATCGGGTTCAACCCTCATTATCACCTGAGTAGAGAACTGGGGTTTATTCTCAGCCAAAGGGTAGAATCAATCCCCAGTAGGGAATAGACTTCCGTAGGGGTATCAAGGGAAACCCACGTTTAGCAAAATCAAAATCCATCAGGTTAATAGCTGCTCCCGAATCAACAAAAGCCTGAGCAGAAAATGTGGACAGGGAGCAAATCAGGGTAACAGTCAACAGAAATTTAGTCTGAACACTACCCAAGACAACTGAGCGTGCAAAACGTCTTCCCCGCTTAGGGCAGACTGAAATAGCATGAGAGGCGTCACCACAGTAGAAACATAACCCATTGCGTTTTCGAAACTCATGATGCTGTGCCCCAGAAGCCACTCTATCACACTGCATGGACTCAGAAGCTGGTTCACAAGGCAACACTATTCCACGCATACCTCTACGCTCACGCAAACGTCTGTCAATTTGAATCGCTAATGACATAGAATCATTGAGACCAGAGGGAGCAGGGAAACCCACCATAACATCTTTTACATTCTCTGACAGACCCTTCCGAAAAAGGGCTGCCAAAGCATCATCATTCCATTTGGTCAGGACTGCCCACTTTCGGAATTTCTGACAGTACAACTCAGCGTCCTCAAGCCCCTGATTTAATGCCAACAAGGTTTTTTCAGCTTGGTCAGTAACATTAGGTTCATCGTACAATAACCCCAGAGCCAGAAAAAATGCATCAACATTACTCAAAACAGGGTCCCCAGGTGTCAGGGAAAAAGCCCAATCCTGAGGATCGCCACGCAGGAGAGAGATGACAATTTGAACCTGCTGTGCTGCGTTCCCTGAGGACTTAGGTTTTAAGGCAAAAAACAACTTACAGTTATTTTTGAAATTCAGAAATTTAGCTCGATCCCCCAAAAATAAATCTGGCATGGGGATCCTAGGTTCCACAACCGGCAACCTAGCAAGATAGGTAGCAATACTCCAAACTTCAGTGGCAAGCTGATCCACACGGCCAGACAACTGTGCAAACTCCATTGAGAGAGAAAAAAAAATCCTCCTCAGCACCCAGAGAAAAAGAGGGAAAAAATGCAACAAACAGAGAAAAAAAAAAAAATTTCTGACAACTTCCTTTTTTCTTTTTCCTTTTACTATTTTTCCCTTCTGTTGAGTACCATATAATTTTCAGTTTGGCGGGTGATACTGTTGTGATTTGGTAGCTGAGGAGAGAAGGCAAAAACGGCAATACACCAGAGAGGTTGGAATCTACTGGATTGCAGTACCTTGACTAACCACCACAACTAAAGTCAGCCGTGGAGCGTTCCTACATTGGTCCTAGACGCCTCGTCACAGCCTGAGAGGTTAACTACACCTAAAGATAGAAAGAGGAAAGCTATCTGCCCCGGAGCAGATCCCCAAAGAACACAGGAAGCCCCCAAACATGTAATGGCGGTTAGACAAGAGGAATACAGACACAGACAGAAAATAGCATGAGCAAACGTTGGGGCCCAATCTACCTGGACAGAAAAGGATAGGAAGGACACTTACTGCAATCCAAAAAAAACCCTAAAAAATACCAACTCTACTAATTGCAAAAACACCTGAGATCACACGACCTCTACCACCTAAATTAGTTCTCTGGTGTCAGAAAACTAAGCCGCAGCCACTGAAAAAACTGGAAAAGGCAAATGAACAAATAACAGTGGCTCAGATAAACTGAGAGGAGCACAAGCCCCCGGAGGGGACCTGGCTGACCTCCACAGAAGTGCAGGGAATTATGCAAAAAGCAAGCACAAAAATAAAAGCAGAAAATATCTTATCTGATAGCAGAAGATGCAGGCAAGACTCAGCAAGCTTCCAAGTGAACCAGGAACCACAGTTGAGACAAGAACAATTGATCATCGGCAACCATGATGGGAGGGAACCTCCCTTATATAAGACCAGTCTGTAACTCCTGATTGCCAATCTTCATTGAATGGTTCAGTACTGTTTGTAACCACCAGAGGGAGCTTCTGCTCAGAATTCATTTCTAACACATTCACAACAAGGTTGTACCCAATCACAGATGGCCTGAACCTTGACCGGGTCCATTTCAATAACAGACGGAGACAAAATGAATCCCAGAAATGAGACCTTCTGTACGCCAAAAAGACACTTTGATCCCTTCACATACAGTGCATTCTCTCTCAAAATCTGGAACACAGTCCGAACATGTTTCACATGAGAG
Source organism: Oophaga sylvatica (assembly GCA_033576555.1). Lineage (NCBI taxonomy): Eukaryota > Metazoa > Chordata > Amphibia > Anura > Dendrobatidae > Oophaga > Oophaga sylvatica. The sequence goes on along the minus strand of JARQOD010000199.1, from coordinate 60,793 downwards.
TCCCAGTCATTGGAAAAAATCAAGATATCATCCAAATAAACAGTCAAATTTCTCCACAAAATCCCTGAAAATATCATTCATGAAGGATTGGAAGACGGAATAAGCATTAGTGAACCCAAAGGGCATCACTAGGTACTCAAAATGCCCCTCTGGGGTATTAAACGCCGTCTTCCATTCATCCCCGTGCTTAATGCGAATAAGGTTATACGCCCCCCTGAGGTCAAGCTTGGTAAACCAACTAGCACTTTTCACCCTGGAAAACAGGTCAGAAATCAAGGGTAACGGATATTGATACTTCACAGTGATCTTATTCAAGAGACGATAATCAATACATGGCCTCAATGAACCATCCTTTTTGGCCACAAAGAAAAAAAACGGCACCCAAGGGTGAAGAGGATGGTCTGATATGACCCTTCTCCAATGACTCCTTGATATAAGACCGCATAGCATCGTGTTCAGGTACAGACAAGTTAAAAAGGCGACCTTTAGGAAATTTACCACCAGGCACTAATTCAATAGCGCAATCGTAGCTCCTGTGAGGGGGCAATGATGCAGATTTACTTTCACTAAATACATCCGAAAAATCAGTCAAAAAGTCAGGAACATCCTGAGACTTGGGAGAGGCAGAAAAAACAGGAGTGTCGGCATTAACACATTGGCTGCCCCAACTGGTCACAGACACAGATTTCCAATCCAAAACAGGATTATGAGACTGTAGCCAAGGGAAACCTAGTACAATAATGTCATGCAGATTATACAGCACCAGAAATTTGCAACTCTCCTGATGATCTGGTTCAACCCTCATTATCACCTGAGTAGAAAACTGGGGTTTATTCTCCGCCAAAGGGGTAGAATCAATGCCCAGTAGGGGAATAGACTTCCGCAGGGGTATCATGGGAAACCCACAACGTTTGGCAAAGTCAAAATCCATCAGGTTAAAAGCTGCTCCTGAATCAACAAAATCCTGAGCAGAAAATGTGGACAGGGAGCAAATCAGGGTAACAGTCAACAGAAATTTAGTCTGAACACTACCCAAGACAACTGAGCGTGCAAAACGTCTTCCCCGCTTAGGGCAGACTGAAATAGCATGAGAGGCATCACCACAGTAGAAACCTAACCCATTGCACTTTCAAAACTCATGACGCTGTGCCCAGAAGTCACTCTATCACACTGCATGGGCTCAGAAGCTGGCTCACAAGGCAACACTATCTCACGCATACCTCTGCGCTCACGCAAACGTCTGTCAATTTGAATAGCCAATGACATAGAATTATTGAGACCAGAGGGAGCAGGGAATCCCACCATAACATCCTTTACATTCTCTGACAGCCCCTTCTGAAAAAGGGCTGCCAAAGCATCATCATTCCATTTGGTCAGGACTGCCCACTTTCGGAATTTCTGACAGTACAACTCAGCGTCTTCATGACCCTGATTTAATGCCAACAAGGTTTTTTCAGCTTGATCAGTGACATTAGGTTCATCGTACAATAACCCCAGAGCCAGAAAAAATGCATCAATATCATTCAAAACAGGATCCCCAGGTGTCAGGGAAAAAGCCCAATCCTGAGGATCGCCGCGCAGGAGAGAGATGACAATTTGAACCTGCTGTGCTGCGTTGCCTGAGGACTTAGGTTTTAAGGCAAAAAAACAACTTACAGTTATTTTTGAAATTTAGCTCGATCCCCCAAAAACAAATCTGGCATGGGGATCCTAGGTTCCACAACAGGCAACCCTGCAAGATAGGTAGCAATACTCCGAACTTCAGTGGCAAGCTGATCCACACGGCCAGACAACTGTGCAAACTCCATTGAGAGAAAAAAAAAAATCCTCAGCACCCAGAGAAAAAGAGGGAAATGCAACAAACAGAGAAAAAAAAATATTTGACAACTTCCCTATTTTTTTTTTTCCTTTTACTATTTTTCCCTTCTGTTGAGTACCATAAATTTTCAGTTTGGCCGGTGATACTGTTATGATTTGGTAGCTGAGGAGAGCAAGCCAAAACGGCAATACACCAGAGAGGTTGGAATCTACTGGATTGCAGTACCCTGACTAACCACCACAACTAAAGGCAGCCGTGGAGCGTACCTACGTTGGTCCTAGACGCCTCGTCACAGCCTGAGAGGTTAACTACACCTAAAGATAGCTTTTCCTCTTTCTATCTGCCCCGGAGCAGATCCCCAAAGAACATAGGAAGCCCCCAAACATGTAATGGCGGTTAGACAAGAGGAATACAGACACAGACAGAAAATAGTATGAGCAAACGTTGGGGCCCAATCTTCCTAGACAGAAAAGGATAGGAAGGACACTTACTGCAATCCCAAAAAACCCTAAAAAAAGTACCAACTCTACTAATTGCAAAAACACCTGAGATCACACGACCTCTACCACCTAAATTAGTTCTCTGGTGTAACAAAACTAAGCTGCAGCCACTGAAAAAACTGGAAAAGGCAAATGAACAAACAACAGTGGCTCAGATAAACTGAGAGGAGCACAAGCCCCCCGGAGGGGACCTGGCTGACCTCCACAGAAGTGCAGGACAAAATGCAAAAAGCAAGCACAAAAATAAAAACAGAAAATGTCTTATCTGAGAGCAGGAGAAGAGGCAAGATTCAGCAAGCTTCCAAGTGAACCAGGAACCACAGTTGAGACAAAAACAATTGATCACCAGCAACCTTGATGGGAGGGAGCCTCCCTTATATAAGACCAGTCTGTAACTCCTGACCGCCAATCTTCACAATCTTCATTGAATGGTTCAGTACTGTTTGTAACCACCAGAGGGAGCTTCTGCTCAGAATTCATTTCCAACACATTCACAACAGCTACTATAGTATCTTTATAGAATCTTTATTTCTTTCTCTCTGTTTCTTTCTCTCTCTCTGTTCTTTCTTTCTTTCTCTCTGTTCTTTCTTTCCCATCTTTCTTTCTCTCTGTTCTTTCTTTCCCCTCTTTCTTTCTTTCTATCTCTGTTCTTTCTTTCTCTCTCTGTTTCTTTCCTTTTCTCTATCTCTCTGTTCTTACTTTCCCCTCTTTCTTTTTCTCTCTCTGTTCTTTCCCCTTTCTTTCCCATCTTTCTTTCTCTCTGTTCTTTTTCTTTCTTTCTCTGTTCTTTCTTTCCCCTCTTTCCTTCTATCTCTCTGTTCTTTCTTTCCCCTTTCTTTTTCTCTTTCTCTCTCTTCTTTCTTTCCCCTCTTTCTTTCTCTCTCTGTTCTTTCTTTCCCCTCTTTCTTTCTCTTTGTTCTTTCTTTCCCATCTTTCTTTCTCTTTGTTCTTTCTTTCCCATCTTTCTCTCTCTGTTCTTTTTCTTTCTTTCTCTGTTCTTTCTTTCTTTCTTTCTATCTCTGTTCTTTATTTCTCTTTCTTTCGCTCTCTGTTCTTTCTTTCTATCTCTGTTCTTTATTTCTCTTTCTTTCGCTCTCTGTTCTTTCTATCTCTGTTCTTTATTTCTCTTTCTTTCGCTCTCTGTTCTTTCTTTCTCTCTGTTCTTTCTTTCCCCTCTCTTTCTTTCTGTTCTTTCTCTCTCTCTGTTCTTTCTCTCTTTCTTCCTCTCTCTCTGTTCTATCTCTGTTCTTTCTTTCTCTCTTTGTTCTTTCTTTCCCTTCTTTCTCTCTCTCCCTCTGTTTCTTTACCCTCTTTCTTTTTTTCTCTCTGTTCTTTTTTTCTGTCCCCTCTTTCTTTCTCTCTGTTTTTTTTTCTCTATCTCTCTGTTCTTTCTTTCCCCTCTTTCTTTCTCTCTGTTATTTCCCCTCTTCCTTTTTTTCTCTCTCTCTCTCTGTTCTTTCTCTTTCTCTCTCTGTTCTTCCTTTCCCCTCTTTCTTTTCTTTCTTTCCCCTCTTTCTTTCTTTTTCTCTTTGTTCTTTTTTCCCACCCTGTCTTTCTTTCTCTGTTCTTTTCTTCCCCTCTTTCTCTCTCCCTCTCTGTTCTTTCTTTCTCTCTCTGTTCTTTCTTTCCCCTCTTTCTTTCTTTTTCTCTCTCTGTTCTTTCCCCTCTTTCTTTCTTTCTTTATTTCTCTCTGTTCTTTATTTCTCTCTCTCTCTGTTCTTTCTTTCCCCTCTTTCTTTCTCTCTCTGTTCTTTCTTTCCCCTTTCTTTCTTTCTTTCTCTCTCTGTTCTTTCTTTCCCCTCTTTCTTTCTCTGTTCTTTCTTTCCAATCTTTCTCTCTCCCTCTCTGTTCTTTCTTTCTCTCTGTTCTGTCTTTCCTCTTTCTTTCTCTGTTCTTTCTTTCCCCTCTTTCTTTCTCGCTCCCTCTCTGTTCTTTTTTTCCCCTCTTTTTTTCTCTGTTCTTTTTTTCTGTCCCCTCTTTCTTTCTCTGTTCTTTCTTTCTTTCCCATCTTTCTCCTCCCTCTCTGTTCTTTCTTTCCCCTCTTTCTTTCTCTCTGTTCTTTCTTTCCCCTTCTTTGTTTATTTCTCTCTCTCTACTTTCTCTGTTCTTTCTTGCTTTCCCTCTTTCTTTCTGTCTCTCCTTTCTCTGTTTTCTTTTTCTCTCTCTGTTCTTTATTTCTTTTACTCAGTACCAGTGTGCACTCAGTACCAGTCACTGTGCCCTCAGTACCAGTCAGTGTGATCACCAGTGCTAAATGGGTGTGGTTGGGGCGTGGACATGGGTGTGACTAGTTGAGAAATGGGTGTGGCCTGGCGTGGCCTAAAATTTGCCGCGGCGCGAACCTTTGTAACTCTTTCCCATCTTCAAAAGTTGGGAGGTATGCTAAATACTAGAGGGCTAATGATAATTGGTCAGTCAGGTGCACCCTGACTCCATAAGAACCAGAGAGTTCTGGTGCCGCCCCCCTATGTACCCAGCCATGAGACATGCAGAGAGCAGGCAGAAAACAAGAGGCACAGAGCCTGGAGCTGGCAGCAGACAGAAATCATAGCATGACCTGGAGCAGTAAGCAAGTAAGTGTGTGAGGGATGGGAGGCCGTGCAGTGATGTCAGCAGGGTTGTTACAACTAGAATGGAATCTGTATGAGGAGCACCACGAATCAACTGCGATCTAGTCATTTCAGTGCTGAGCTGTGTGCAGCGGAGTGATTATTTGATGTCCTCCCTCCAGCAACTCCGATGTACTCACCTCAGCACTGACCCATCTAGATGGGAGTGGCTAAAATGAGAATCACAAAAAATCAACTCCGATCTACACACAACAGTCTCCGCATCATCAGTACAAGGTCTCCTGGTATCAGTGTGCAAGGTAGTGATGTGTCATTCCTGAATGAGCCGGTACGATACAAAGAGCTGGCTCCCCGCTGTGACTGACAGGAGCCGGCTCCCCGATGTGACTGACAGGAGCCAGCTCCCTGCTGTGACTGACAGGAGGCAGCTCCCTGCTGTGATTGACAGAAGCCGGCTCCCTGCTGTGACTGACAGGAGCCGGCTCCCCGCTGTGACTGACAGGAGCCAGCTCCCTGCTGTGACTGACAGGAGCCGGCTCCTCGCTGTGACTGACAGGAGCCGGATCCCCGCTGTGACTGACAGGAGCCGGCTCCCCGCTGTGACTGACAGGAGCCGGCTCCCTGCTGTGACTCACCGGAGCCGGCTACCTGCTGTGACTGACAGGAGCCGACTCCCTGCTGTGACTGACAGGAGCCGGCTACCTGCTGTGAATGACAGGAGCCGACTCTGCTGTGACTGACAGGAGCCGAGTCCCTGCTGTGACTGACAGGAGCCGGCTACCTGCTGTGACTGACAGGAGCCGGCTCCCTGCTGTGACTGACAGGAGCCGGCTACCTGCTGTGACTGACAGAAGATGTGACTGACAGGAGATGTGACTGACAGGAGCCAGCTACCTGCTGTGACTGACAGGAGCCGGCTATCTGCTGTGACTGACAGGAGCCGGCTATCTGCTGTGACTGACAGGAGCCGGCTCCCTGCTGTGACTGACATGAGCCGGCTACCTGCTGTGACTGATATGAGCCGGCTACCTGCTGTGACTGACAGGAGCCGGCTATCTGCTGTGACTGACAGGAGCCAGCTACCTGCTGTGACTGACAGGAGCTGGCTACCTGCTGTGACTGACAGGAGCCGGCTATCTGCTGTGACTGACAGGAGCCGGCTCCCTGCTGTGACTGACAGGAGCTGGCTATCTGCTGTGACTGACAGGAGCCAGCTACCTGCTGTGACTGATATGAGCCGGCTACCTGCTGTGACTGACAGGAGCCGGCTATCTGCTGTGACTGACAGGAGCCAGCTACCTGCTGTGACTGACAGGAGCCAGCTACCTGCTGTGACTGACAGGAGCCGGCTATCTGCTGTGACTGACAGGAGCCGGCTCCCTGCTGTGACTGACAGGAGCTGGCTATCTGCTGTGACTGACAGGAGCCAGCTACCTGCTGTGACTGATATGAGCCGGCTACCTGCTGTGACTGACAGGAGCCGGCTATCTGCTGTGACTGACAGGAGCCAGCTACCTCCTGTGACTGATATGAGCTGGCTACCTGCTGTGACTTACAGGAGCCGGCTATCTGCTGTGACTGACAGGAGCCGGCTATCTGCTGTGACTGACAGGAGCCGGCTACCTGCTGTGACTGACAGGAGCCGGCTACCTGCTGTGACTGACAGGAGCCGGCTACCTGCTGTGACTGACAGGAGCCGGCTACCTGCTGTGACTGACAGGAGCCGGCTACCTGCTGTGACTGACATGAGCCGGCTACCTGCTGTGACTGACATGAGCCGGCTATCTGCTGTGACTGACAGGAGCCGGCTACCTGCTGTGACTGACATGAGCCGGCTGTCTGCTGTGACTGACAGGAGCCGGCTACCTGCTGTGACTGACCTGAGCCAGCTACCTGCTGTGACTGACAGGAGCCGGCTATCTGCTGTGACTGACAGGAGCCGGCTATCTGCTGTGACTGACAGGAGCTCAGTTTTTTTTCTCTTTAGGCTGGAACCTGGCAGCTTATCAGATTCAGGTTTTTGAAGGTGACTGAATTCTGAGAGGAGTAGTCAGGAGAGAAGTAGGTGTGTAATTGTGTACTGCAAATAAATGCATGAGAGTTACCTTCAGTCCTAAATATATACTGGCTTCATCCATGGCATATATGGTATGTATAGGAGGAGTGACTCAGCAAATTGGTGTGATCTCATAGTATTAATCCGGACTGAGGAGAATTCAGGACAGGACACTACAGGAAGGAGGATAGACGTTGTCAGTTGTTACTGCTGAGGGTAGGGGAAGTAATATAATGTTATGTACTCCTAGCTTCATACATGGCATATACGGCGTGTGACTGTAGGGGGTCAGAGGGACTCAGCACATAATACTAGTGTGTAGCCCAGCTTCGCAGGCACACATGAAAATCCGGAAAGTGCACTGGAAGGTAACAGCCAAAGCTTGATATGCATTCACTCATGTCACTCACATTTAGACACACCCATAGGGGTATATAAGTTTGGTGGGTGTCAGCATAGGGGAGTGTGTTTCAGCTTCCTGTCTTAGGACAGTGATTCAGTCAGTTAGCTCCGGGAGGCTCAGGAGTGAGTCATCCCTTGGATAGTTACCTGTCTGAGCTAGTCAGTCAGATTGGTTTCCTGCTGAGTTCAGAGCAGAGACTTCAGCCGCCTGTCCCAGGACAGTGAAGTTCAGTCGACAGAGGTCCTGGACTAGGAGAATACTGAGAGCTGCTCAGCGAGCCCAAACGGGGAATCTTTGATTCGACTTCTATGCAGCAGTGCTTATGTTAAGAGCGGAAAGCAGGGCGAAGGGCACAGTGGAGAAGACAGAGCAGTGCCTTAGGTATTGGATTACCTGCACTAAATCACCGGTCACTGGGGACCGAAGCGTTGCTATTGTTTCAAGCATAGTGACAAGAAAACCAGAGGCATCTGGACTATAGGTCGCAGAGTGCAGCCCAAAGCGTCAATACGTAACCGGAGTCAGGTGGAACAGGGACTTTGAGCCTGATCAGCAAAAGTAAGGACTTAGTTTCATCATTAGAAGGCTTCACCACAACGTTGGCCGGGCAGTACAGCTATTGAGACAGCTGGAGAGTTTAGAGTTAACTTCGCTTCAGGCAAGTTAGACTCACCTACATATTGAAAAGTTAAGGAGGCATCTAACCTGCTCGGCTGCTACCTGAAAGTGCACTCTCCACCCCGACCAGCTTCCCGGGATCTGCTTGAACCATCATCAGTAAAAGGTATGAAAAGGAGCTACCTTGTGTGTGACTGAATTCTTATTGCACCCTGCATCATCTCCACCATAGACTTCCAGGGACCAGTCTCACCTGTGGGAGACTTACCACCCAGCTGCCCCCATAACATCCCCTGTGAAGATCATTATAGCAGCGCTGGTCCAATTAACCAGAAACCGCAGGGGCGTCACGAACTACCAACCTAATAATCCCCTGTAAATATCCCCTATCGCATTGACCGCCAGGGCCACGGACCGAGCCACCGCTACCAGTGACAACTCCCATAGATTTCCATGGGCTCGGCTCCGAGTACCCCATAGCCCTGGTATCCACAATTGTGGTGCGTGGTCGAATCACTAGTATACTATGTCAGCAGCACTGAGGAGGAGGATACAGGACACTACAGGGAGGAGGATAGACGGCGTCAGTTGTTACTGAGGGTAGGGGAAGTAATATAAAGTGATATACTCCTAGCTTCATACATGACATATACGGTGTGTGACTGTAGGGGGTCGGAGGGACTCAGCACATAATACTAGTATACTATGTCACCAGCACTGAGGTGGAGGATATAGGACACTACAGGGAGGAGGATAGACGGCGTCAGGTGTTACTGAGGGTAGGGGAAGTAATATATAGTGATATACTCCTAGCTTCATACATGGCATATACGGCGTGTGACTGTAGGGGGTCAGAGGGACTCAGCACATAATACTAGTATACTATGTCAGCAGCACTGAGGAGGAGGATACAGGAAACTACAGGGAGGAGGATAGACGGCGTCAGTTGTTACTGAGGGTAGGGGAAGTAATATAAAGTGATATACTCCTAGCTTCATACATGGCATATACGGTGTGTGACTGTAGGGGGTCAGAGGGACTCAGCACATAATACTAGTATACTATATCAGCAGCACTGAGGAGGAGGATACAGGACACTACAGGGAGGAGGATAGACGGCGTCAGTTGTTACTGAGGGTAGGGGAAGTAATATAAAGTGATATACTCCTAGCTTCATATATGGCATATACGGCGTGTGACTGTAGGGGGGGTCAGAGGGACTCCGCACATAATACTAGTATACTATGTCACCAGCACTGAGGAGGAGGATACAGGACACTACAGGGAGGAGGATAGACGGCGTCAGGTGTTACTGAGGGTAGGGGAAGTAATATATAGTGATATACTCCTAGTTTCATACATGGCATATACGGCGTGTGACTGTAGGGGGTTAGAGGGACTCAGCACATAATACTAGTATACTATGTCACCAGCACTGAGGAGGAGGATACAGGACACTACAGGGAGGAGGATAGACGGCGTCAGTTGTTACTGAGGGTAGGGGAAGTAATATAAAGTGATATACTCCTAGCTTCATACATGGCATATACGGCGTGTGACTGTAGGGGGTCAGAGGGACTCAGCACATAATACTAGTATACTATATCAGCAGCACTGAGGAGGAGGATACAGGACACTACAGGGAGGAGGATAGACGGCGTCAGGTGTTACTGAGGGTAGGGGAAGTAATATAGAGTGATATACTCCTAGCTTCATACATGGCATATACGGCGTGTGACTGTAGGGGTCAGAGGGTCTCAGCACATAATACTAGTATACTATGTCAGCATCACTGAGGAGGAGGATACAGGACACTACAGGGAGGAGGATAGACGGCGTCAGGTGTTACTGAGGGTAGGGGAAGTAATATATAGTGATATACTCCTAGCTTCATACATGGTATATACGGCGTGTGACTGTAGGGGGTCAGAGGGACTCAGCACATAATACTAGTATACTATGTCACCAGCACTGAGGAGGAGGATACAGGACACTACAAGGAGGAGGATAGACGGCGTCAGGTGTTACTGAGGGTAGGGTAATATAAAGTGATGTACTCCTAGCTTCATACATGGCATATACGGTGTGTGACTGTAGGGGGTCAGAGGGACTCAGCACATAATACTAGTATACTATGTCAGCAGCACTGAGGAGGAGGATACAGGACACTACAGGGAGGAGGATAGACGGCGTCAGGTGTTACTGAGGGTAGGGAAGTAATATATAGTGATATACTCCTAGCTTCATACATGGCATATACGGCATGTGACTGTAGGGGGTCAGAGGGACTCAGCACATAATACTAGTATACTATGTCAGCAGCACTGAGGAGGAGGATACAGGACACTACAGGGAGGAGGATAGACGGCGTCAGGTGTTGCTGAGGGTAGGGGAAGTAATATAAAGTGATATACTCCTAGCTTCATGCATGGCATATACCGCGTGTGACTAGGGGGTCAGAGGGCTCAGCACATAATACTAGTATACTATGTCAGCAGCACTGAGGAGGAGGATACAGGACACTACAGGGAGGAGGATAGACGGCGTCAGGTGTTACTGAGGGTAGGGGAAGTAATATAAAGTGATATACTCCTAGCTTCATACATGGCATATACGGCGTGTGACTGTAGGGGGTCAGAGGGGCTCAGCACATAATACTAGTATACTATGTCAGCAGCACTGAGGAGGAGGATACAGGACACTACAGGGAGGAGGATAGACGGCGTCAGGTGTTACTGAGGGTAGGGAAGTAATATAATGTGATATACTCCTAGCTTCATGCATGACATATACGGCGTGTGACTGTAGGGGGTCAGAGGGGCTCAGCACATAATACTAGTATACGATGTCAGCAGCACTGAGGAGGAGGATACAGGACACTACAGGGAGGAGGATAGACGGCGTCAGGTGTTACTGAGGGTAGGGGAAGTAATATAAAGTGATATACTCCTAGCTTCATACATGGCATATACGGCGTGTGACTAGGGGGTCAGAGGGGCTCAGCACATAATACTAGTATACTATGTCAGCAGCACTGAGGAGGAGGATACAGGACACTACAGGGAGGAGGATAGACGGCGTCAGTGTTACTGAGGGTAGGGGAAGTAATATAAAGTGATATACTCCTAGCTTCATACATGGCAATATACGGCGTGTGACTGTAGGGGGTCAGAGGGACTCAGCACATAATACTAGTATACTATGTCAGCAGCACTGAGGATGAGGATACAGGACACTACAGGGAGGAGGATAGACGGCGTCAGGTGTTACTGAGGGTAGGGGAAGTAATATAATGTGATATACTCCTAGCTTCATGCATGACATATACGGCGTGTGACTGTAGGGGGTCAGAGGGGCTCAGCACATAATACTAGTATACGATGTCAGCAGCACTGAGGAGGAGGATACGGACACTACAGGGAGGAGGATAGACGGCGTCAGGTGTTACTGAGGGTAGGGGAAGTAATATAAAGTGATATACTCCTAGCTTCATACATGGCATATACGGCATGTGACTGTAGGGGGTCAGAGGGACTCAGCACATAATACTAGTATACTATGTCAGCAGCACTGAGGAGGAGGATACAGGACAGGACACTACAGGGAGGAGGATAGACGGCGTCAGGTGTTACTGAGGGTAGGGGAAGTAATATAAAGTGATATACTCCTAGCTTCATACATGGCATATACGGCGTGTGACTGTAGAGGGTCAGAGGGACTCAGCACATAATACTAGTATACTATGTCAGCAGCACTGAGGAGGAGGATACAGGACACTACAGGGAGCAGGATAGACGGCGTCAGTTGTTGCTGAGGGTAGGGGAAGTAATATAAAGTGATATACTCCTAGCTTCATACATGGCATATACAGCGTGTGACTGTAGGGGTCAGAGGGATTCAGCACATAATACTAGTATACTATGTCAGCAGCACTGAGGAGGAGGATACAGGACACTACAGGGAGGAGGATAGACGGCGTCAGTTGTTACTGAGGGTAGGGTAATATAAAGTGATATACTCCTAGCTTCATACATGGCATATACGGCGTGTGACTGTAGAGGGTGAGAGGGACTCAGCACATAATACTAGTATACTATGTCAGCAGCACTGAGGAGGAGGATACAGGACACTACAGGGAGGAGGATAGACGGCGTCAGGTGTTACTGAGGGTAATATAAAGTGATATACTCCTAGCTTCATACATGGCATATACGGCGTGTGACTGTAGGGGGTCAGAGGGACTCAGCACATAATACTAGTATACTATGTCAGCAGCACTGAGGAGGAGGATACAGGACACTACAGGGAGGAGGATAGACGGCGTCGGTTGTTACTGAGGGTAGGGTAATATAAAGTGATATACTCCTAGCTTCATACATGGCATATACGGCGTGTGACTGTAGGGGGTCAGAGGGACTCAGCACATAATACTAGTATACTATGTCAGCAGCACTGAGGAGGAGGATACAGGACACTACAGGGAGGAGGATAGATGGCGTCAGGTGTTAGTGCTGAGGGTAGAGGAAGTAATATAAAGTGATATACTCCTAGCTTCATACATGGCATATACGGTGTGTGACTGTAGGGGGTCAGAGGGACTCAGCACATAATACTAGTATACTATGTCAGCAGCACTGAGGAGGAGGATACAGGACACTACAGGGAGCAGGATAGACGGCGTCAGTTGTTGCTGAGGGTAGGGGAAGTAATATAAAGTGATATACTCCTAGCTTCATACTGTCACGCTGTCTCTGCATACAGGAGGACCGGGGTCTATGCTGACCCTAAGCTGGGGTCCTGACTAATCCCTCTACCTGGAGGTACTGTTGATGGTACAGAGGTCCAGGCCGCCAGCGTAACCCTATCTCCTGTGAATTCCTGACCACTGTAATCTAGTCCTGAGAAGGACCCTGATTACCACCACAGGGAATGGGAAGGTAACTGCCTACACACAGTATAAGACGAACGAGACAGTACAAGGGGTAAAATAAAAGACACCTTGCATACAAAACTACCACTACAGAGGGAACACCAACGGGTAAGGAGATAAATAATAAAGCGAGGAGAGGAGAAAACCACAACAGGTACTCTTAGTTTTAGACTTCTCAATATGATCCGCTCTGCTGGTCTGCAAGAATGCTTTCACCGACACTTCCCTAGCAGATAGGCAGGTATTTGAAGGAATCCAATTATCGCAACATTAATTGCAGCTGAGCGAGGCTGGTCTTGTCCAGCACAGAGAGAGGGAGAATTAACTCTCTCACTGCCGAAAAACACCCAGCAGCAGAAACTCAGCTGTGAGAAGTCAGGGTGTGCAATCGCGACGAACTTCGCAGCGACACACCCGTGACAGTACCCCCCTTCTACGAGGGGCCTCCGGACCCTCAGGGCCGGGTTTATCTGGGTGCGTAGTGTGGAAGGCCCGAACCAATCGGTATGCGTTAATATCCGACGCAGGAACCCACATCCTCTCCTCAGGACCATACCCCCTCCAATGAACAAGGTACTGAAGGGACCGGCGATTCAGACGTGAATCGATGACTCTCGACACCTGGAACTCCAAGTTACCATTGACCACCACAGGAGGAGGAGGTAAAGGTGAAGGTATCACCGGCGCCACATACCTCTTAAGCAACGATCTGTGGAACACATTATGAATTTTAAATGTGGGAGGGAGGTCAAGTCGGAATGCAACCGGATTAATTATAGAACTGATCTTGTATGGCCCGATGAACCTGGGACCCAGTTTCCAGGAGGGAACCTTAAGTTATATATTCTTGGTAGACAACCATACCAGATCGTTCACACTTAGGTCCGGACCAGACACTCTCCTCCTATCAGCCATACGTTTGTATCGGTTCCCCATAGTACACAGATTATTCAGCACTCCTCTCCACACTGAAGCAAGTGACGACGAAAATCGTTCCTCCTCGGGAACCCCAGAAGAGCCCCCCCTATTGAAGGTACAAAACTGGGGGTGAAAACCATATGCCCCAAAAAACAGGGACTTACCAGTGGACTCGCTCCGCCTATTATTTAGAGCAAACTCCGCCAGAGGCAAGAAAGAAGCCCAGTCCTCCTGGTTCTCTGACACAAAACACCGGAGATATGTCTCCAAGCTCTGATTCAGACGCTCTGTCTGACCATTGGTCTGCGGGTGAAAAGCCGATGAAAATGACAACTGCATCCCCCGCCGTGTACAAAATGCTTTCCAGAACTTGGACACGAACTGAGACCCCCGATCCGACACCACATCGGAGGGTACCCCGTGAAGTCTTACAATCTCCCCAATAAACACCTGCGCAAGAGTTTTAGCATTAGGAAGAGCAGGAAGAGCGATAAAATGTGTCATCTTGCTGAACCTGTCCACCACAACGAGTATGACTGTTTTACCCGAAGATGGCGGGAGGTCCGTAATGAAGTCCATAGACAGATGAGTCCACGGACGCTCCGGGATCTTCAAAGGTAAGAGGGTCCCAGACGGACGGGTATGTGGGGTCTTAGAGCGCGCACAAACCTCGCAGGACGCGACAAAAGTTACCACCTCCCTATGTAAGTTAGGCCACCAAAACCGGCGCAAGAGAAGATCCTCAGTTGCTTTACTCCCTGGGTGTCCTGCCAAAGCTGAATTATGGTGTGCCTCGATCACCTTTTGTCGCAACTGATTTGGAACAAACAGTCTCCCTGGAGGTCCTACAGGGGCGTCCCTTTGAGCCTCCAATACCTCCTCCTCAAGCTCAGAGCATACTGCCGACACCACCACACCCTCCTGAAGGACCGGAACCGGGTCCTCCGTATTCCCAGCCCCTGGGAAACAGCGAGATAAGGCATCCGCCTTAACATTTTTTGACCCAGGACGATATGTGACGACAAAATTAAACCTGGTAAAAAACAACGACCACCTAGCTTGTCTGGGATTCAGACGTTTAGCGGACTCTAAATATAGCAAGTTTTTGTGACCGGTAATGGTGACCGGGTGGACTGCCCCCTCCAAAAAATGACGCCACTCCTCAAAAGCTAACTTAATGGCCAAGAGTTCCCTATTGCCGACATCATAATTCCTCTCAGCGGACGACAATTTTTTAGAGAAGAAGGCGCACGGATGCCATTTACCAGGGGACGAACCTTGTGACAATACTGCTCCCACCCCTACCTCGGAAGCGTCCACCCCAACAATGAACGGCTGTGACGCATCAGGCTGAATAAGTATGGGTGCTGAAGCAAAACATTTTTTCAAGGAAGAAAACGCTTGACAAGCCTTGTCAGACCACTTTGAAAAATCCGTCCCTTTTTTAGTCATGTCTGTGAGAGGTTTAACTATGGACGAAAAATTACGAATGAATTTCCGGTAGTAGTTAGCAAACCCCAAGAAACGTTGTAATGCCTTAAGATCCTCTGGCAGATCCCACTCAAGAACTGCCCGCACTTTCCCAGGGTCCATACGAAAACCGGATGCTGACACCAGGAATCCTAAAAACTGAAGTTCCTGTACGGCGAACACACACTTCTCCCATTTGGCGTACAGTTTATTATCCCGCAAAATCTGTAACACCTGCCTAACATGCTCCTGATGAGACACAAGATCCGGCGAGTAAATTAAAATATCATCCAGATATATGACCACAAACTGTCCCATTAGGTGGCGAAAGATGTCATTTACAAAGTGTTGAAACACCGCCGGGGCAATACTCAGACCAAATGGCATGACAAGGTTCTCATAATGCCCTTCCGGAGTGTTAAACGCCGTCTTCCACTCATCCCCCTCCTTCATCCTAATCAGATTGTACGCCCCCCTGAGATCCAACTTAGAGAACCATTTGGCACCCACGATCTGATTGAAGAGATCGGGAATAAGTGGGAGCGGATACGGATCTCGGACCGTAATCCGATTAATCTCACGGAAATCCAGGCAAGGGCGTAGGCCTCCATCTTTTTTCTTCACAAAGAAGAACCCCGCGGCCACCGGGGAAGATGAAGGTCTAATATGCCCCTTAGCCAGACTCTCTGAAATATAATCCTTCATGGCCTGTCTCTCAGGACCAGAAAGGTTATACAACCTAGATTTCGGTAATTTGGCCCCAGGGAGCAAGTTAACAGCACAGTCATATTCGCGATGAGGAGGTAGTTCTTGACACCCTTTCTCTGAGAATACATCCTCAAAGTCCACCAGAAATGGAGGTAAGGCCCTAGGAGCGACCGCACCAATGACCGTTTTCATGCAGTTTTTATTACAGAATTCACTCCATTGGCTTATCTCTCTGGATTGCCAATTAATAACCGGGTTATGCTTAGTTAACCAAGGAAGGCCCAGCACTATAGGAGTGGGAAGACCCTCCAACACGTAACAAGACAACAGTTCTTTATGTAACGCCCCCACTTGAAGATCTATGTTATGCACTGCTTGCAAAAAACTTCCCTGACCGAGAGGTCTGGCGTCGATCGAGAATATGGGGACGGGTTTAGCCAACACACTCAATCGCATACCTTGAACCCGGGCAAAGCGAGCATCCACCAGATTAGCCCCGGCCCCACTATCCAGAAGAACAGATATCCTCTCAGTTCTCGCACCCACCACCACCTCCGCCGGTACGAGAAACTGAGACGAATTTAGGGACGAAATACTTACTCCCAGATTGCCGTCCACCACACAATCTGGGATCAATAGTTTTCCGGCGACTTCTCACTCTGCAAAGGACGGGATGGACACCCCCCAATAAAATGTCCCTTTTTCCCACAGAAGAAACAACTTCTCGTTTTGTGGCGCCCCACCGATCCCCTCCCCCGGAATGATGTCCCTCCAAATTGCATAGGCTCCTCTGGACTGACCAGGGGAACCTCCGTATAAGGGACCCTTGAGGAAGGTGGAGTCATCACAGGGGGCGAAGTTACCACGCACCTCTCCCGAAGACGTCTGTCAATACGAATAGCAAGGGCCATAGCGGCTTCCAGTGACGTGGGAGGGTCATACTGTGCCAGCACATCCTTTAATTTGTCAGATAACCCTTGACAAAACTGGCTCCTAAGAGCCGGGTCATTCCACTGGGTGTCCGTGGCCCACCTACGGAACTCCGAACAGAATTCCTCCGCCGGACGATCCCCCTGCTGTATCCTACGTAACTTAGATTCAGCAAGGGAGACCCGATCCGGGTCATCATATACAAGACCCAGAGCTGCAAAAAACCTATCCACTGACTGGAGAGCTGGGGCGCCCGGGGGGAGAGCGAACGCCCAGGATTGGGGGTCTCCTTGTAGGAGCGAGATGACAATTCCCACCCTTTGTTCTTCACTCCCAGATGACCGAGGTCGCAGCCGAAAGTACAATTTACATGCCTCCCGGAAAGCAAAAAACTTGTCCCGGCCCCCGGTGAATCTGTCAGGGAGAGCTACTTTAGGTTCAGGTCCGGCCTGCTCCGGGGGGTACAAAACCTTGGACTTAACGTCCGCCAGTTCCATGGACAAACTCTGCAACTGCCGAGCTAGACTGACTACTGGATCCATGGTGACTGGAGAAAATCTTTATGGGTCGGTGAAAATGTCACGCTGTCTCTGCATACAGGAGGACCGGGGTCTATGCTGACCCTAAGCTGGGGTCCTGACTAATCCCTCTACCTGGAGGTACTGTTGATGGTACAGAGGTCCAGGCCGCCAGCGTAACCCTATCTCCTGTGAATCCCTGACCACTGTAATCTAGTCCTGAGAAGGACCCTGATTACCACCACAGGGAATGGGAAGGTAACTGCCTACACACAGTATAAGACGAACGAGACAGTACAAGGGGTAAAATAAAAGACCACCTTGCATACAAAACTACCACTACAGAGGGAACACCAACGGGTAAGGAGATAAATAATAAAGCGAGGAGAGGAGAAAACCACAACAGGTACTCTTAGCTTTAGACTTCTCAATATGATCCGCTCTGCTGGTCTGCATGAATGCTTTCACCGACACTTCCCTAGCAGATAGGCAGGTATTTGAAGGAATCCAATTATCGCAACATTAATTGCAGCTGAGCGAGGCTGGTCTTGTCCAGCACAGAGAGAGGGAGAATTAACTCTCTCACTGCCGAAAAACACCCAGCAGCAGAAACTCAGCTGTGAGAAGTCAGGGTGTGCAATCGCGACGAACTTCGCAGCGACACACCCGTGACACATACATGGCATATACGGCGTGTGACTGTAGGGGGTCAGAGGGACTCAGCACATAATACTAGTATACTATGTCAGCAGCACTGAGGAGGAGGATACAGGACACTACAGGGAGGAGGATAGACGGAGTCAGTTACTGCTGAGGGTAGGGGAAGTAATATAAAGTGATATACTCCTAGCTTCATACATGGCAAATACAGCGTGTGACTGTAGGGGGTCAGAGGGACTCAGCATATAACACTAGTATACTATGTCAGCAGCACTGAGGAGGAGGATACAGGACACTACAGGGAGGAGGATAAACGGCGTCAGGTGTTGCTGAGGGTAGGGTAATATAAAGTGATATACTCCTAGCTTCATACATGGCATATACGGCGTGTGACTGTAGGGGGTCAGAGGGACTCAGCACATAATACTAGTATACTATGTCAGCAGCACTGAGGAGGATACAGGACACTACAGGAGGAGGATAGACGGCGTCAGGTATTACTGAGGGTAGGGTAGGGTAATATATAGTGATATACTCCTAGCTTCATACATGGCATATACGGCGTGTGACTGTAGGGGGTCAGAGGGATTCAGCATATAATACTAGTATACTATGTCAGCAGCACTGAGGAGGAGGATACAGGACACTACAGGGAGGAGGATAGACGGCGTCAGTTGTTACTGAGGGTAAGGGAAGTAATATAAAGTGATATACTCCTAGCTTCATACATGGTATATACAGCGTGTGATTGTAGGGGGTCAGAGGGACTCAGCACATAATACTAGTATACTATGTCAGCAGCACTGAGGAGGAGGATACAGGACACTACAGGGAGGAGGATAGACGGCGTCAGGTGTTACTGAGGGTAGGGGAAGTAATATAAAGTGATATACTCCTAGCTTCATACATGGCATATACGGCGTGTGACTGTAGGGGGTCAGAGGCACTCAGCACATAATACTAGTATACTATGTCAGCAGCACTGAGGAGGAGGATACAGGACACTACAGGGAGGAGGATAGACGGCGTTGGTTGTTGCTGAGGGTAGGGGAAGTAATATAAAGTGATATACTCCTAGCTTCATACATGGCATATACGGCGTGTGACTGTAGGGGGTCAGAGGGACTCAGCACATAATACTAGTATACTATGTCAGCAGCACTGAGGAGGAGGATACAGGAAACTACAGGGAGGAGGATAGACGGCGTCAGTTGTTGCTGAGGGTAGGGGAAGTAATATAAAGTGATATACTCCTAGCTTCATACATGGCATACACGGCGTGTGACTGTAGGGGGTCAGAGGGACTCAGCACATAATACTAGTATACTATGTCAGCAGCACTGAGGAGGAGGATACAGGACACTACAGGGAGGAGGATAGATGGTGTCAGGTGTTAGTGCTGAGGGTAGAGGAAGTAATATAAAGTGATATACTCCTAGCTTCATACATGGCATATACAGCGTGTGACTGTAGAGGGTCAGAGGGACTCAGCACATAATACTAGTATACTATGTCAGCAGCACTGAGGAGGAGGATACAGGAAACTACAGGGAGGAGGATAGACGGCGTCAGTTGTTGCTGAGGGTAGGGGAAGTAATATAAAGTGATATACTCCTAGCTTCATACATGGCATATACGGCGTGTGACTGTAGGGGGTCAGAGGGACTCAGCACATAATACTAGTATACTATGTCAGCAGCACTGAGGAGGGAGGATACAGGACACTACAGGGAGGAGGATAGACGGCGTCAGGTGTTACTGAGGGTAGGGGAAGTAATATAAAGTGATATACTCCTAGCTTCATACATGGCATATACGGCGTGTGACTGTAGGGGGTCAGAGGGACTCAGCACATAATACTAGTATACTATGTCAGCAGGACTGAGGAGGAGGATACAGGACACTACAGGGAGGAGGATAGACGGCGTCAGTTACTGCTGAGGGTAGGGGAAGTAATATAAAGTGATATACTCCTAGCTTCATACATGGCAAATACAGCGTGTGACTGTAGGGGGTCAGAGGGACTCTTCATACATGGAAGTCTGTCCACATTGGCAGACTCCCACAACACTCTCCTCACAGGTGCCAAGCACACTTCTTACATAGGTGTAACCCTGCCCACATGTGAGGTCAGGATCACATGGTTAGGTCACCTGACCATGACCTCATCACAGGTCCTTCAGATACACACTATTACATACAGGTTTCATCCCGAGTATTTAGACACAAGCCCTTTGGGTGGGTTTGTAGGTGACTGGACCCACCCAGCTCTCCTAGTCACCTGGAAGCCTCCCAATATATAGCAAAACTCTCAGCAGTATATCTGCTGAACAAAACATGCTCAGGCTTCCATCACAGGGCCACCCCACCTCTGTGATACATAACGTCCATCCATCACATGCCTCCATGCATATCCCAAGGGCCATACACAGTGCCCCCTAGCTGCATCAGGGTCATTACACCACATACCTCCCCCCTCTGTTCAAACTTGTGGGGTTGAACACTTTTTCCCCGACCAGAGATCCTTCTCGGTCATCTCTGCCAGTCAAACCGTCTCTCTAAGTCGGACCCTGCTATTAATCTCTTTGGTAAGCGTCTGTCCTCCGACTGTCACATCTGTTGCTGACGAGGCCCCCCTGTCAGACCACCCGCATCCCCAGCGGTCAGTACGGCGTCGCAATTCACTTGCACCCATACGTCCTGTCTGGTCTGAGTCCTTTCCATTTCGTCCACTACAGGTTCTCCTGCTTAGGTCACTCATCACTGAGCTAACTGAGGCATCACTATTTCCTGTATTATCTCCAGCTTGAGGACTTCTCGTCTTCAGCGACCTCTTCGCCTCTCAATACCACGGGTTGAAGGTGGCGACCATCTTCTTTCCATTTCCTACAGCTCTCTGTTAACCTGCTCCCTCTCAAGTCGTAGCTGCTCTACTTATCTCAGGTACGACACACGATACTCCAGGAGCATCCGGATATTCCCAAGGCTCTCCCTGGATCCGACAACGAGGAACGGAACCATCCCGTCTTCACCCCTGACCTGGACTTCGTCATCAGCCGGAATCCTGACTCTCGTCACACCGGACTTATTTACCATCTCCCGCATCACTTTCCCGAGTCTTCCGATGACCTTCTTCACCAGACCTCTGGGCACTTGAACGATGTCTTCCATCAAGCCAAGCTGATTTTGAGTCTTCCTGGCTTGCTCCAAACGTCGAGTGGCTTCGTGATTTCTCAACAGGATCAGTTGCTTTGTGCGGAGACAATGTAGGTGCATGTCCCTCAAGATAGCCACTCGCTTCATTGTGACTTCCCTAGTCGACAGTATGACTAACTGTTTCATCTCTGGCACCCAGTTCACACTGCATGCTTCTACTGCTTTTCTAAAGGCCTCATGCACCTCCTCACTGGCACATACTTCTCGCAGGTCTTCGGGTATCTCTATTATACATTTGAAACGCGATGTCTCCTTTTCCTGAACATTAGTACAGTTCTCCAAGACCTCAGCATTCCTTATGTGGCCATCTGCGTGGCACTTCGCTTGCTGTACTTCGTCTCCTGTGGATTTCTGGAGCTGGGCACCAGTCTCCTCCTCCATCTTGAGCTCTCGGAGAACTTCATCTCGTTCTTCTGCCAAGCAGCGACACTCCTGCTGATGTTTCTCTTGGGCCTCTCTGAGCACCTCCGTCTCTTTCCATAGAGCCTTGTTCATACTCTTACACGCTGACAGATTATCTCTGAGCTTAGAGACTTCCTTCTCCAGCTCCTCCACTTTGTGCTCAATCATTCGTCTCAGGACCCTTTCCTGCTCGACTGCCTCTTTCACTGTTTCTTTACACAGCTCTATCTCCCGGTCCTGCTCTCTTTTAGCCAGCACATGTCGCACCATCACTTCTTTAATCACAATTTCAGATGGGCACTCTTGTCCACTCACACTCTGCTTCTTCAGAGTTTCGCCTGTTCCGGCATCCGCAGCTTCAACTGTCTCACGACTCTTAGTAACTTCAGAGAGCTCCAGCTCTGCCTCCGGTACCCTGGAGCCTTCATCATACTGAGCCATTTCACCCTTTCCGGGCATTGCAGATGTGGATCTACTACAGGTCTGTTCTACCTCCAGCCCTACCTCTGTGCTGGGATTTGTCAGAGATAACATGGCCTCTTTATCAAGGACAGTAACCTGACCAGTACCTGACCCTGACTCTTCCTCATCATTTCTCTTCTTAGAGGATGTAGCCTGTCCCGCCTTTCCACGGCCCCTGTGGCAAGAGGAAGATCGGACATTTTTACTCAGCTCCACCTTACTGCATTCGCTTTCCCTTGTAGTCGAGTCACAGTCTGCACAGGAGTCACTCTCGGGGCCCCTCCCGTTACCCTCTAACCGGGTGTCTGTTCTAGAGGTCTTATCTACCAGATCGTCATTGGTTCTACTGTCATACATTTCAGATGACATCATGTCAGTTTTGGGAGGTGTCACTGTCCCAATGTCTGCCACCCCAACAGTAGAGAGGCCTCCCTCCTGCTGTAGAGGAACTCCCCTGTCCCACAAGCCTGAGTACAGTTTAGAGTCTCGCCCTATGACCACTGGACACGACAAATTAGGTACTATAGCGACATCCTGTCCTGCAATGTCCCAGCCTGTCTCAAAGACCACCCTGGCCACTGGATAATCCCTAGTATCCCCATGGATACAGGTGACGCCGACCTTTCTTCCAGGTATTTGAAACCCGTCAGGTGCAACCCTCACTAGAGTCACCAGACTCCCCGAGTCGACCAGACCCACCACATCTTCATGGTTTATCTGCAGGGCACACCCCCGTAGTAGTGTGCCGGGTGGATAGTTCCTAAGGCAGACTGGACACATATAACATATTTGCCCTGGGCAACAGTTTGTCTGGACCTCCCCTTTAACGTTGGTATCCTCCACCCCCTTTTTGCCAACCGCCCCCTTTTGGGACTCCGCCCCCTTTTGGGCCATCATCCCCTTTTGGGTTGCCACCCCCTTTTGGGACTCCGCCCCCTTTTGAGCCATCACCCCTCCTTGGGTTATACACCGTGGACTCCCCCCACGGCTCTACCAGACCCCAGTTCGTACAGACCCTTATGTCTCTCGGGGCTGGTACCGTCACTTTAAGAGGTCACCCACTCTGGACCTGAAGTCCTTATGGTACCTCCCCAGCTCCTGCTGGTACTGTCACCTTCCGCCAGCACCTCCGGCTACCGCGCACAAGCCGCTGCTGCCACTGCAGCTCTTTCTGCTGCAGAACCTCTTGCTGCAAGTCACTGTAGCTCCTGCTACCATAAGTCTCTGCACGCTGCGCTGTCTTGCCGCTTGTCACCTTCGTGACCCCACGAGTCACAGCCAGCCGCTTGTCACCTTCATGACTCCATGAGCCACAGCACACACCTCACACGTGTTCCAGAAGGAAAAAAAAAAAACACCAAAAAGAAAAAAAAAAATCGTTTCTCACCAACTCTTCTCACTGATCCCGATCAGCCCAACACGGTTGTCAAAACCGTCCCCTGTTGGCTCCAGCCACACAGGTTCCTGGAGACCTCAGCCTCAGAGGTACCTAGCAAACACAAAAAAATACAGTCTTTCTCACTGACCCGTCAGCACAACACAGACCCTTGTCTGTTACTCTTGGCCACAGAGATTTTCCGGACACCTCCTTTCTCATAGAGGCATCCCACAAAAGAAAAAACAGTCTCACTGACCCGTCAGTACAACACAGACTCCTGTCTGTTACCTGCTGGCCACGCAGGCTTCCGGACACCTCCTCTGAGGTATCTTCTCAGCATGCTTTTTTTTTCTTACTTCACTTTTCAATGACCCCGGTCAACATAACACAGACTCCTATCTGTCACCACTGCTTAACAGCGTCTTCAGATACCTCATATCTTCAGAGGCACCACATAAACATAAATGCATAGTTTATTCGTGACCACTGGTCACACTCACGGTTTTCACAGACCGTCCGTTCCTGCATCCGATTCCTCATTCCCAGTCCTGGAACATGTGCTCCTTGGGTCGCTGCCAGCATTCCATCCACCAATTGTAAGGTTTCCAACTCACTCAGCTGCGACAGAGGTAATCAGGACGCACTTTTATATCAAAAGTTCATGGTTTATTGCTTCATAAACCTCAAAGCACATATAGTACAAGTCTTCAGTACTTCAGCTCCCGTCTGGAGCCTCACTCCTCATAGACACAGAGTCCTCTCTGTAATGTCCCGCCAGGACACATACATGGAAGTCTGTCCACATTGGCAGACTCCCACAACACTCCCCTCACAGGTGCCAAGCACACTTCTTACATAGGTGTAACCCTGCCCACATGTGAGGTCAGGATCACATGGTTAGGTCACCTGACCATGACCTCATCACAGGTCCTTCAGATACACATATTACCTACAGGTTTCATCCCGAGTATTTAGACACAAGCCCTTTGGGTGGGTTTGTAGGTGACTGGACCCACCTAGCTCTCCTAGTCACCTGGAAGCCTCCCAATATATAGCAAAACTCTCAGCAGTATATCTGCTGAACAAAACATGCTCGGGCTTCCATCACAGGGCCACCCCACCTCTGTGATACATAACGTCCATCCATCACATGCCTCCATGCATATCCCGAGGGCCATACACAGTGCCCCCTAGCTGCATCAGGGGTCATTACACCACAGGGTCAGAGGGACTCAGCACATAATACTAGTATACTATATCAGCACTGAGGAGGAGGATACAGGACACTACAGGGAGGAGGATAGACGGCGTCAGGTGTTACTGAGGGTAGGGGAAGTAATATAAAGTGATATACTCCTAGCTTCATACATGACATATACGGCGTGTGACTGTAGGGGGTCAGAGGGACTCAGCACATAATACTAGTATACTATGTCAGCAGCACTGAGGAGGAGGATACAGGACACTACAGGGAGGAGGATAGACGGCGTCAGGTGTTACCGAGTGTAGGAGAAGTAATATAAAGTGATATACTCCTAGCTTCATACATGGCATATACGGTGTGTGACTGTAGGGGGGGATCATAAGGGTACTCAGCACATAAACTAGTATACGTATGTCAGCAGCACTGAGGAGGAGGATACAGGACACTAGGGAGGAGGATAACGGGTAAAGTGTTCCTGAGGGTAGGGTATATATAGAGTGATTAGGCTCAGCTTATAATAAGTAATAGCGTGTGACTGTAGGGGGTCAGAGGGACTCAGCACATATACTAGTATACTATGTCAGCAGCACTGAGGGAGGATACAGGACATACGGAGGAGGATAGACGGCGTCAGGTGTTACTGGGGTAAGGGGAAGTAATATAAAGTGATATACTCCTAGCTTCATACATGGCATATACGGCGGATGACTGAGGGGGTCAGGACAGTCAGCACATAATACTAGTAACTATGTCAGCAGCATAGGGGAAGGAATAACAGGATACTACATGGAGGAGGTAGACGGCGTCAGGTGCTGTAGGGTCAGGGATAGGGAAGTATATATAAATATGATAACTCTAGCTTCATACATGGATATCAGGGGATGTAGGGGTCAGGTGACTAGCATAATACAATAACTATATCTAGTTCATCAGCAGACTGG
Source organism: Oophaga sylvatica (assembly GCA_033576555.1). Taxonomy (NCBI): domain Eukaryota; kingdom Metazoa; phylum Chordata; class Amphibia; order Anura; family Dendrobatidae; genus Oophaga; species Oophaga sylvatica. The sequence goes on along the minus strand of JARQOD010000199.1, from coordinate 35,090 downwards.
GAGGAGGTACGGACACTACAAGGTAGAGTGTATAGTAGCAGCTGAAGGGTGTTACGAGGTAGGGAAGTAACATAAATGATATATCTAGCTATAAATGGCAATTTCGGTTGTGACTGTTAGGTGTCAGAGGACTCAGAATTAAGTAGTATATGTCAGCACACTAGGAGAGGCATAAGGAGGTACACTACAGGAGGGGATAGACGGGTCAGTGTTCTGAGGGTAGGGAATATATAATGATAACTCCTAGTTCATACATGCATATACGGTGTGACTGTAGGGGGTCAGAGGTCAGCATAATACTAGTATATTATCAGCAGCATGAGGAGGAGATACAGGACATACAGGGAGGAGATACCGTCAGTGTTCGAGGTAGGGAAATAAAGTGATATACCCTGTCATACATGATATACGGGTGTACTGTAGGGTCAGGGACCAATATATAGTATCTTTCAGCAGCAGGGATACAGACAACGGGGTAACGGCGCGGTGTTGGGGTAGGAGAAAAAGTGATATACTCCGCTCATACATGGATACGGTGACTGTAGGTCAGAGGACTACTTCTAGTATATATGAGCACAGAGGAGGAAGGACACAGGAGGAGAGACGGCGTGTTGTGAGGGTAGGGAAGTATATAAGTGATTACTCCTGTTCATACATGATATACGGCTGTGATGTAGGGGGTCAGAGGACTCAGCACATAATAAGTAACTATGTCGCACATGAGGAGGAGGTACGGACACTACAGGAGGAGATAGACGGCGTCAGTGTTACTGAGGGTAGGAAGTAATAATGATATTCTAGCTTCATACATGGATATAGGGTGTGACTGTAGGGTCGAGGATCAGACATAATACTAGTAATATGTCGCAGCACTGAGGGAGGATACAGGACACTACAGGGAGGATAGACGGTAGTGTTGAGGTGGGGAAGTAATATAAAGTGATTACTCTAGCTTCATCATGGATATCGCGGTGACTGTAGGGTCAGGGTCAGCAATAATATAGTATATAGTCAGCGCACTGAGGAGGAGGTACAGGACATACAGGGAGGGATAGACGGCGTCAGTGTTCGAGGTAGGGGAAGTAAATAAGTGTATACTCCTGCTTATACATGTATCGGGTGTGACTGTAGGGGGTCAGAGGGACTCAGCAATAATAAGTAACTATGCAGCGCACTGAGGAGGATACAGGACACACAGGAGAGGATAGCGGCGTCAGTGTTACTGAGGGTAGGAGGTAATTAAAGTGATATACTCCAGCTTATACATGGATAACGGGTGTGACTGTAGGGGTCAGGGCCAGCACTAATATAGTATATATGTCAGCAGCACTGAGGAGAGGATACAGGAAAACAGGGAGGAGGATAGCGGCGTCAGTGTTGCTGAGGGTAGGGTATATAAGTGATTACTCCTAGCTTCATACATGCATACGGGTGTGACTTAGGGTCGAGGGACTCAGCACATAATACAGTAATATGTCAGCAGCCGAGGAGGGATAAGGACAACGGAGGAGATAGACGCGTAGTGTTACTGAGGTGGAGTAATATAATGATATCTCTAGCTCATACATGGCATATAGGGTGTGACTGTAGGGGTCAGAGGACTCAGCACATAATACTAGTATATATGTCAGCAGCACTGAGGAGGAGGATACAGGACACACAGGGAGGAGGTAGACGGCGTCGGTGTCTGAGGGTAGGGGAGTAATATAAAGTGATATACTCTATTCATACATGCATATACGCGTGTGATGTAGGGGGTCAGAGGGGCTCAGCACATAATACTAGTATATATGTCAGCAGCACTGAGAGGAGGATACAGACACACAGGAGGAGGATAGACGCTCAGGTGTACTGAGGGTAGGGAATAATAAAGTGTATACTCCTAGCTTCATACATGGCATATACGGCGTGTGACTGTAGGGGTCAGAGGATCACAATATACTAGTTACTATGTCAGCACACTGAGGAGGAGGATAAGGACACTACAGGGAGGAGGATAGACGGCTAGGTGTTACTGAGGTAGGGAGTAATATAAAGTGATATACTCCTAGCTTCATCATGGATATACGCGTGTGACTGTAGGGTCAGAGGTCACCATATACTATATATAGTCAGCAAGGGATAAGGACACGGAGAGATAACGCGTCAGTTTGAGGTAGGAATAAGTGATACTCTACTCTAATGACTAGGTTGACTGTAGGCAGAGGCAGCACAATATATAACATTCAGCAGCATGGGAGGAGGATACAGAATACAGGGAGGAAACGGGTCATTTACTGATAGGTAATAATTATTCCGCTTAACAGCTAAGCGTGGACGTAGGTAGAGGACTCAGCAAATGTATATGTCAGAGGGATAGGACATCAGGAGGTAGACGGTCGTGTTGGGGTAGGATAAAAAGATATATATATACTGATACGGTGTGGTAGGGGTCAGGCTCACAATATAGTATATATGTCAGCAGCATGAGGGGATACGATACAGGAGGAGGATAGAGCGGTTCAGTGGAGTAATATAAATGATACTAGCTTAAAGTTACGGTGTGATGAGGTAGGATCAGATATATTACTAGTCGAGCATGAGAGGAGATAGACACTACAGGAGGAGGACGCGTCAGTGTATGAGGGTAGGATAATATAAGTAATATTCTTACATGGTACGTGATGTAGGTCAGTACTGAGGGTAGGGGAAGTAATATAAAGTGATATACTCCTAGCTTCATACATGGCATATACGGCGTGTGACTGTAGGGGGTCAGAGGGACTCAGCACATAATACTAGTATACTATGTCAGCAGCACTGAGGAGGAGGATACAGGACACTACAGGGAGGAGGATAGACGGCGTCAGGTGTTACTGAGGGTAGGGGAAGTAATATAAAGTGATATACTCCTAGCTTCATACATGCATATACGCGTGTGACTGTAGGGGTCAGAGGGACTCAGCACATAATACTAGTATATATGTCAGCAGCACTGAGGAGGAGGATACAGGACACTACAGGGAGGAGGATAGACGGCGTCAGTGTTCTGAGGGTAGGGGAAGTAATATAAAGTGATATACTCCTAGCTTCATACATGACATATACGGCGTGTGACTGTAGGGGGTCAGAGGGACTCAGCACATAATACTAGTATACTATGTCAGCAGCACTGAGGAGGAGGATACAGGACACTACAGGAGGAGGGTAGACGGCGTCAGGGTTGTTACTGAGGGTAGGGAAGTAATATAAAGTGATATACTCCTAGCTTCATACATGGATATACGGCGTGTGACTGTAGGGGGTCAGAGGGACTCAGCACATAATACTAGTATATATGTCAGCAGCACTGAGGAGGAGGATACAGGACACTACAGGGAGGAGGATAGACGGCGTCAGGTGTTACTGAGGGTAGGGAAGTAATATAAAGTGATATACTCCTAGCTTCATACATGGCATATACGGCGTGTGACTGTAGGGGTCAGAGGGCTCAGCACATAATACTAGTATATATGTCAGCAGCACTGAGGAGGAGGATACAGGACACTACAGGGAGGAGGATAGACGGCGTCAGGTGTTACTGAGGGTAGGGAAGTAATATAAAGTGATATACTCCTAGCTTCATACATGAATATACGGCGTGTGACTGTAGGGGGTCAGAGGGCTCAGCACATAATACTAGTATATATGTCAGCAGCACTGAGGAGGAGGATACAGGACACTACAGGGAGGAGGATAGACGGCGTCAGGTGTTACTGAGGGTAGGGAGTAATATAAAGTGATATACTCCTAGCTTCATACATGGCATATACGGCGTGTGACTGTAGGGGTCAGAGGGACTCAGCACATAATACTAGTATACTATGTCAGCAGCACTGAGGAGGAGGATACAGGACACTACAGGGAGGAGGATAGACGGCGTCAGTGTTACTGAGGGTAGGGGAAGTAATATAAAGTGATATACTCCTAGCTTCATACATGACATATACGGCGTGTGACTGTAGGGGGTCAGAGGGACTCAGCACATAATACTAGTATACTATGTCAGCAGCACTGAGGAGGAGGATACAGGACACTACAGGGAGGAGGATAGACGGCGTCAGGTGTTACTGAGGGTAGCGGAGGTAATATAAAGTGATATACTCCTAGCTTCATACATGGCATATACAGCGTGTGACTGTAGGGGGTCAGAGGGGCTCAGCACATAATACTAGTATATTATGTCAGCAGCACTGAGGAGGAGGATACAGGACACTACAGGGAGGAGGATAGACGGCGTCAGGTGTTACTGAGGGTAGGGGAAGTAATATAAAGTGATATACTCCTAGCTTCATACATGACATATACGGCGTGTGACTGTAGGGGGTCAGAGGGACTCAGCATATAATACTAGTATACTATGTCAGTGTAACGGGTCTGGTGGGTGGAACTACTGACGAGACAGGTCAGGTGGGTGGAACCACAAAGCTTTTTTATACAAGAGAGTTTACTTGTAAGCGAGCGGGTGGCACCCGGGAAAAGGGCAGGGAATCACGGCAGGGGATATAGGTAGTTTCTGGACAGGCAGGTTTGTCACAGCGAGTGACCAAGGAAGTCTCTGGGCAGGCAGGTTGTAATGGTAAGTGACCGAGGCAGTCTCTGGGACAGGCAGGTTGTCACGGCAAGTGACCAGGCAGTATCTGGACAGGCAGGTTGTCACAGCAAGTGACCAAGGCAGTCTCTGGGACAGGCAGGTTGTCACGGCAAGTGACCAGGCAGTCTCTGGACAGGCAGGTTGTCACGGTAAGTGACCAGGCAGTCTCTGGGACAGGCAGGTTGTCACGGCAAGTGACCAGGCAGTATCTGGACAGGCAGGTTGTCACGGCAAGTGACCAGGCAGTATCTGGACAGGCAGGTTGTCACAGCAAGTGACCAAGGCAGTCTCTGGGACAGGCAGGTTGTCACGGCAAGTGACCAGGCAGTCTCTGGAACAGGGCAGGCATATACGACCTGATATGGTGGAGCCTCCAGGTAGGCTGCAGTCGGGTAGCAGATGATCGCTCCCAGGTGAGCAGGCAAGAGCCGTGGATCTCTGCAGATGATGTCCGAACCTCCGGATGGAGCTGCAGTCGGATGGCAGATGATCGCTCCCAGGTGAGCAGGCAAGAGCCGGGGATCTCCGCAGATGATGTCCGAACTTCCGGATGGAGCTGCAGTCGGATGGCAGATGATCGCTCCCAGGTGAGCAGGCAAGAGCCGGGGATCTCTGCAGATGACGTCCGAACCTCTGGATGGAACCACAGACGGATGGCAGACAGGCAAGCCGACAGGTAACAGGCAGGTAACAGGAATCAGGAGCTGATGGCTGAAACAGAGTTAGACTGCACAGGAACAACATTGCTCGGGCACCTACATTAAGGAGGAAGCCCTTAATATAGGGTGGAGTCCTCCAGCATTGGCTGGAGACTGATTTGGAAAATGCGCGCGGCTCCTTTAAGAGCGGGGGAGGGTGCGGGCGCGCGCCCTAAGGCCAGTAGCAGGGAAGGAGCGCGCGGGACCAGCAGGGCGGAAGGGGGACGCCGAGGATGGCAGAGGCGCAGAGGAGGCTGGGCGCACTGAGGACGCTGAGCGCAGGTGAGGAGAGCAACGTCCCTGTCTGGCAGCAGGCAGGGACGCGGGCGCTACAGTACCCCCCCCTCTAGGCCCCCCCTTCTTTAGGCCAGAAAGAAATTTAGCTAGGATAAGAGGGGCATGGATGTTCTCCCGAGGCTCCCAGGTTCTCTCCTCAGGACCAAACCCCTTCCAATCCACCAAAAAATAAGTCTTTCTTCCTACCCTTTTTGTGGCCAGAATGTTCTCTACCTCAAATTCATCAGCAGCAGACACTGGAGCAGGAGGTGTACCTGTAGACTTAAAAAAAGAGTTAAGAACCACAGGTTTGAGGAGAGATACATGAAAAGAATTAGGAATTCTCAAATTGGCCGGGAGTTTCAATTTATAGGACACCGGATTGATCTGACTGATGATCTCAAAAGGACCGATGAACCGAGGACCTAACTTGTAGGACGGAATTTTGAGTCGAACATATTTGGACGAAAGCCAGACTTTGTCCCCAGGACGGAATTGAGGAGGATCCAGACGTTTTTTGTCAGCATGTCTTTTCATGCGCTCGGATGACTGAATGAGTGCGGACCGGGTACTCTCCCAGATGGAGGAGAATTCTCTAACCAGAGATTCCGCAGCTGGATTGTCCACAGAGATGGAAACAGGGACAGGGATCCGAGGGTGCTGACCGAAGACTACAAAAAACGGAGACTTGGTGGAAGATTCGCTCTCATGATTATTGTAGGAGAATTCGGCCCAAGGCAGGAGCTCCACCCAGTCAGAATGGTGGGCATTAACGAAGTGTCGAAGATAACTGGTCAAATTCTGATTTATTCGTTCAACTTGTCCATTGGACTGTGGGTGGTAAGCGGAGGAAAAATCCAGGGTGACGTCTAGCAACTTACAAGTGGCTCTCCAGAAACGTGAGGTGAACTGAACCCCACGATCCGACACAATGTGACGAGGCAGACCATGAAGACGGAAGATGTGGCGGATAAAGTCTTTAGCCAACTCGGGTGCAGACGGAAGACCTGGCAGAGGAATGAAGTGAGCCATCTTGGAAAAGCGGTCAGCGACCACCCAAATGACTGTACAACCAGCAGAGACGGGAAGATCAGTAATGAAGTCCATGGCTATATGCTGCCAGGGGGCAGCGGGTATAGGAAGCGGAAGAAGACGGCCGGTAGGCAGGTGTCTCGGAACTTTGTTGCGGGCACAGGTAACACAGGCAGAAACAAAGTCTATTACGTCTTTGTGCAGGGTAGGCCACCAATAATGTCGGGTAATGAGTTGGAGGGTCTTTTTTTGACCAGCGTGGCCAGCGAGTTTAGAGGAGTGACCCCAATGTAGGATTCTCTTCCGATCGGTTTCTGATACGAACGTCTTACCAGGAGGGAGACGATTTAGACTCACGGGAGCCACCTGCATTACTCTGGCGGGATCGATGATATGTTTAGGCTCATCTTCGAGATCCGACACCAGGAAAGACCGAGACAAGGCATCCGCCTTGACGTTTTTGTCAGCTGGGCGAAAATGCAAAAGAAAATCGAAGCGGGCAAAAAACAAGGACCACCGGGCTTGGCGAGGATTAAGTCTCTGTGCCTGCTGGAGGTATGCCAGATTTTTGTGGTCCGTGTAGATGATTACCGGATGAAGAGCCCCTTCGAGTAGGTAACGCCACTCCTCCAATGCCAACTTAATGGCCAATAACTCTCGATCTCCTATGGAGTAGTTGCGCTCGGAGGAGGAGAAGAGTTTGGAGAAGAAACCGCAGGATACCATCCTCCCGGATGGCGATTTTTGGGTAAGAACCGCTCCGGCTCCAGCAGAGGAAGCGTCCACCTCCAGGAAGAACTGCTTGTTGCCATCCGGGCGATGCAGTACTGGAGCGGAAGAGAAAGCATGTTTCAGAGAAAGGAAGGCCTCCTCTGCTTCGGTCGTCCACTGTTTGGGGTTAGCATCCTTGCGAGTGAGCGCTGAGATTGGAGCAGTCCTGGAAGAGAAGTGCGGTATGAAGAGACGGTAATAGTTGGCAAATCCCAGGAACCGCTGAATGTCCTTCAACCCTTCCGGTCGGGGCCACTTCTCGATGGCAGACAATTTCTCCGGATCCATTCGTAGGCCTGTCTGAGAAATGATGTAGCCCAGAAACGGAAGCGATGTCTGCTCAAAGAGGCACTTCTCATATTTGGCGAAGAGGTGATTCTGCCTGAGCCTGAGCAGAACCTGACGAACATCCCTCCGGTGAGACTGAAGATCCGGAGAGAAGACCAAGATGTCGTCAAGGTACACCACAACGCAGGAGTAGAGGAGGTCCCGGAAGATGTCATTGACCAACTCCTGAAAGACTGCTGGAGCATTACAGAGACCAAAGGGCATCACCAAGTACTCGTAGTGGCCGTCCCGGGTGTTGAATGCCGTCTTCCATTCATCTCCTCGACGGATACGAACCAGGTTGTATGCTCCACGAAGATCTAGTTTGGTGAAGACTCTAGCCCCTCTAAGACGATCAAACAGTTCTGGAATGAGCGGAAGAGGGTACTTATTCTTCACCGTGATCGAATTTAGGCCTCTGTAGTCAATACAGGGACGGAGAGATCCGTCTTTCTTTTTAACGAAGAAGAAACCTGCTCCCGCTGGGGAGGTAGATTTCCGGATGAATCCTTTTGCTAAGTTCTCCTCGATATATTCGGACATCGACCTGGTCTCAGCAGCAGACAACGGGTAAATACGCCCACGGGGAGGCGTAGTACCGGGCAACAGGTCAATCGGGCAATCATATGGTCTATGCGGGGGTAATGTCTCTGCTTCCTTTTTATTGAAGACATCGGCAAAAGACCAATATGGAATCGGGAGTCCAGGTAGATTAGCAGGTGTAGGAGAAGAACAGACAGGATGAACAGGCACCAGACATGTTTTATGACAGTCCTGTCCCCAGCGAAGAACCTCTCCATTCTGCCAGTCGAGCACAGGTGCATGTTTTTGGAGCCAAGGCAGACCTAGTAAGAAAGCATGAGAGAGTCCGGGTAAAACATGAAACGAGATGCTCTCAGAATGCAACATTCCCACCTGCAGGGTTATGACTTCGGTGACAAGTCGGATGGGACGAGGTAGGAGGCCCCCATCCACAGCAGCAACAGATACAGGTTCAACAAGAGGTTTGGTGGGAATGTGATACTTCTCTACCAGAGCCTGTGACACGAGATTCCCAGCTGCTCCAGAATCAAGTTGGGCCATTTCGAAGTGGCGGTTCTTACCGATCAGAATTGAAACCGACAGCAGCAGGGATGAAGAGGATTTATTTTTGTCTAGGTTGACCTCTCCGAGCGAACCTAGACACAGGCGTTTCCCGACTTCTCCGGACAGGTTTGGATCCAGTGCTCCTTACTACCGCAGTAGAAGCAACTTTTCTCGGCACGGCGTGAGTCCTGACGGGCTTTGACCATCTTGGTCTGGTCGACCTGCATAGGCTCGGCAGTGTGCACCTGAGGAGAAACGGAAGAGGTTATAGATCTCTGACACGAGGGTGCAAGACGGGAAAATTCTTTTTTACGGGTGATCTCCTTGGCTCGTTCCTGGAACCGTAGATCAATTCGATTGGCAAGATTTATTAAATCATCTAGAGAGGTTGGAACGTCCCGACCGGCAAGTTCGTCTTTAATACGGCCGGACAGACCCTCCCAGAAGACCGAAATTAGAGCTTCATTGTCCCAAGCTAGTTCTGAGGCTAAAGTCCGGAACCGTATGGCATATTGACCAACGGTGAGACTCTCCTGACGGAGACGCAGCAGAGATGATGCAGAGGAAGTCTTCCGTCCAGGTTCGTCGAATACCTTCCGGAAGGCCGAGAGAAAAGCAGGCAGGTCAGACACCAGAGGATCCTCTCTCTCCCAGAGAGGATTAAGCCAGGCCAGGGCCTCTCCGGTGAGATGGGACATGATGAAGGCAACTTTGGCCCGGTCAGAGTTAAACTGGTGTGCCAGGAGTTCAAAATGCAGGGTGCACAGATTAATGAAACCCCGAGCTAGAGCAGGATCGCCTCCAAACCTAGGAGGAGCTGACAGTCGGGGTCCGGGAATGGAAACCACGGAACTGGGAATCAACGGGACTGACGGATTATGAGTCATGGCTCCAGCGATGGTTGCTGATGATGAATTCAGAGTGTCCAGACGGGAATTGACGTTCCGCAGGTGACCCAGGATGGCCTCCTGTTGAGACCTCTGACGAGACAGCTCATGACACAGTTCCGGGAGTGAAGGGGTTTGGGTGCCACCGGGTTCCATGGCCCGAGCAAACTGTAACGGGTCTGGTGGGTGGAACTACTGACGAGACAGGTCAGGTGGGTGGAACCACAAAGCTTTATTTATACAAGAGAGTTTACTTGTAAGCGAGCGGGTGGCACCCGGGAAAAGGGCAGGGAATCACGGCAGGGGATATAGGTAGTTTCTGGACAGGCAGGTTTGTCACAGCGAGTGACCAAGGAAGTCTCTGGGCAGGCAGGTTGTAATGGTAAGTGACCGAGGCAGTCTCTGGGACAGGCAGGTTGTCACGGCAAGTGACCAGGCAGTATCTGGACAGGCAGGTTGTCACAGCAAGTGACCAAGGCAGTCTCTGGGACAGGCAGGTTGTCACGGCAAGTGACCAGGCAGTCTCTGGACAGGCAGGTTGTCACGGTAAGTGACCAGGCAGTCTCTGGGACAGGCAGGTTGTCACGGCAAGTGACCAGGCAGTATCTGGACAGGCAGGTTGTCACGGCAAGTGACCAGGCAGTATCTGGACAGGCAGGTTGTCACAGCAAGTGACCAAGGCAGTCTCTGGGACAGGCAGGTTGTCACGGCAAGTGACCAGGCAGTCTCTGGAACAGGGCAGGCATATACGACCTGATATGGTGGAGCCTCCAGGTAGGCTGCAGTCGGGTAGCAGATGATCGCTCCCAGGTGAGCAGGTGTGTCGACCCGCCACCACAATTGTGGGTTACCAGGGCAATGGGGTACTCAGAGCCGAGCCCATGGGAGTCTATGGGGTTTGTGTCACAGGTAGCTGTGGCTCGGTCTGTGGCCCGGGCGGTCTGGCGTATGTTGGGGATATATTTACAGGGGATTGATTTATGTTCAGTTCGTGACGCCACCTGTAGTATTCTGGTAATTAGTACCAGCGCTGCTGTAGATCTCTGAGGGGATGGTGATGCAGCTAGATGTCGGGTCCCCTACAGGTGGGACTGGTCCCTCAAAGTCTATGTGAGTAGTGAAGTCGAGTGCAGATAAAGAACACAGTCTCACACGGTCAGCGTCTTTCCATACCTTTACTTGCAAGATGATAAGGCAGGTCCCAGGGAGGCTGATCCAAGGAGAGTGTATCTTGAGACGGCAGCTGGACAAGTTAGGGGCCTCCTTTAACTCCAATAAACGAGTACAACTAGCCTGAAGCGTAGTTCCCTCAAATCTCCAGCTAATCTTTAGCTGTTCCTGCCCAGTCAGCTTAGTGTTAGGGGCCTTCCTGTGAAGGAGCTGAATTCTTACGTGGTCCTGCAGAACTCCAAAGTCTTCACTCCCCCTGACCCCAGTTACGTACTGACTATAAGGGGCTTGTCTGCCGCGACCTAGGGTCCGGTAGATTCCTGGTTTTCCTATCACCGTGCCTGAAACAACAGTGACCCTTCGGTCCCCAGTGACCGGTATCAATGTGCTGGACTTCTGCAATCCTGAAGCACTAATTCTTTAATCCACTTGCCTTTCGCCTTGTCCACGCTGGTAACATAAGCACTCTTACTAGCCAAGGGTCGAGCAGTCACTTCTTTCCTTTTCCTTCCAATGAAGTTAGCCACAGATGCTCAGTTATCACAGGCAGGAGCACGTCTCTGAACCTGACACCGTCCTCTAGACAGGGATGCTGAAGACTTTCCGTGCTATTACTTCTCCTTTCTTCAGTGGGTGCTGAGAGGGTGATCCAGCTCTGACTAGACTAAGGTGTATTCCAAACACCTATACCAGACTCCACTAAATGAACTGGTGATGAAGCAGGCTAGACTCTTTCCTCCCTCCAAACGTCTTCTCACAGATGTCTAAGCTCTACTCCACACGTCCTCACTGTCCAAAGGCAGGAACTAGACTGACTAAAATCACTCCAACACCTACTACCTTGACCACTCCCTAGAGTATACTCCACTACCCTAGGGGTGTGTCTAGTGTGTGTAGAGTGAATGAATATTGAGCATTAAGCTGCCGTCTCGCCATACACTCTCCAGGGTACTGCGTGTGCCTACCACCAGGGCTACACATTCCCCCATGGTAAACGACAGCACTCCCGGGCTGTAAAATACAAAAGACATTTTGTTTATGCAATAACATTTAACAATAACATCTTCCCATCCGGGAGGTAAGAAAATCTTGAACGTTGCAAAACTTTATAGAAAAATACAAATAGTATCAAATAGCATTCAATAAATAAATATACAATATACTTGTGAAGGACCCGCACCAAACCTTCAACGTGGGTCCTGGGTGGGCTGCAGGACGTCCGGTTGCAGACCTCACTCAGTGCCACACCACACGGGTTTTGTTTTTCAGAGGTAGTTATGGATGGTTTTTGTAAAACCAAGATAGGGCACCGAAGCGCAACTATTTACAATTAAGTTCTGGGTTAGCATAGTCCTTAACCTCAAAGTCCATTTGTAAGAGAAGACATATTATATTAAACCACATTATCAAAGTGCAACTGTTTATCGTTTATCATCTATCATTTAACAATTACCCAGCCGGGCATTCTATAATTAGAATATATATTCACTATATATATAATCTGTGCAAAACTTTTTCAAAAACATTTTAAACTTTTTGCTATAGTACTGATGGTAGACCCGATATGGATCTCACCAACTCTTTACTTATTTATTCATTTTCTGCAAATACATTTTCCACTACATTTTCCACCCCGGGGGCTGGAACAACGCAATGGGCCCTTGATCCCAGGACCAGCAAATCATGTGCTGCGATCAGGGTCTGGGTTGTGACAGTTCTGGTGCGAACCTCCAGGGGCGCAACTGGTACAGTCTCTCCACATGACATCGATTGCGTCTCAATTACTGTTAGCGATATGGACCGCGTTAGGGATTGCGATCGAGACTGTGTCGCACGTTGCGATGAAGAGGTGACTTTAATTCGTGATGCACTCTGGGTCGCTAGTTGCGATGACTTTGAAGGGGGCGATGCTGGGGCACGGCCGGATGCTGCTGGAGCTGGAAACGGGGACGCTTCGGTAATGGTGACGATACCTGCGTCTGGGACGGGGTCGCGGACGATGGCGACGTTCAGGGCATACCACCCCTTCATTCCCCAATGCCGCGTATAGGTGACTATATCTCCGTTCACTAAGTCCCTCCCGGGATGACCTTGCGGCAGGTGAGATTCCACGTCACGCCTGCTGACGAAGACCGCTGGGTAGAGGCCCGGTTCGCGGATAAAGCCCCAGCCCTTCCGGAGCTGGAACTCAGTCACACACCCCCGCCGCCGCGGTTCCCGTAAGGTACCTTTGTCGCGACGGACAGTCTCCTTGTCGGCAATCAGCTCGGCATATTGTCGCTGGCGGTTCCTCTGAGCCTCCCGCTCTTCCTCCTGCTGGCGCCTCCTTGTCTCCTCACGACTCTGCCATTCTTGTTCCCACTGGCGGTGTAGGCGACGTCATCCAGGCGCGCCATTTCGTCCCAGTCCACATCTGGTAGTGACGGACAGGACCCCTCCGGTGTCCCTGCCGGGGACCGATAATCTGCTGCGGCCTCCTGGCCGGGCGGGCGTTCCGGGATTGGCTGTACCTCCTCAACCTCCTCCGCTTCCACCGCTTCACCGGTGGGGTCAGGAACGGTACTTTCGGGGCAGCCTCCGGTTGCTCCTTCGCCTTGGGCAGCAGACTCTTCGGTACTTTGAATCGTGGGGGTTCGTTGAGGGGAGAGGACGCCGTGTTCGTCATTTGCCACTTCAGCAGGTTACATCGGCGTCTCTCTATCTCCTCCAGTCCAGGTTGGAACATCTTCTTTAGGCGTGAGTTCTCCTCCCGAACCTCTAACAACGCCTGTTGCAGGTGCAGGATCGCATAAGTCTCCGATGCCGATGGCAGCTTGGCGGGGGCACGGGGCCTGCCTTCCTCCGTTGCTCCGCTCGGCTGCACACGTCCTGCCTCCATCTTGTTCCAGAAGATTTTCTTTTCTGCGGAGACATCCGGTCTCTTCCGTGGAGGTGGGGTTTGCGTCTTCTCCTCCTCGCAGGGAAGGTGAAGAGGAGGCGGACCTCCTTTGCTGTGGGCAGGACCGCATGTTGTAGTAGCACTTTGAGAGGGCAGGCATTTTCTTCGCGCCACAGGGGGGTAGACGCCCACGAAGGTACGCCCACCTTCTTCTCCAGCGCCTGAGGGCGCGAATATGGCGACAAAAATGGCGATTTTGGCGCCAAAAGTGCAAACAGTCCTTTTCACAAAAACAAGTCCTTAGGCACACAGGGCTCGCAATTTCGCGAGTTTCGTATCCTGTTCGTGACGCCAAGTTGTGTCGACCCGCCACCACAATTGTGGGTTACCAGGGCAATGGGGTACTCAGAGCCGAGCCCATGGGAGTCTATGGGGTTTGTGTCACAGGTAGCTGTGGCTCGGTCTGTGGCCCGGGCGGTCTGGCGTATGTTGGGGATATATTTACAGGGGATTGATTTATGTTCAGTTCGTGACGCCACCTGTAGTATTCTGGTAATTAGTACCAGCGCTGCTGTAGATCTCTGAGGGATGGTGATGCAGCTAGATGTCGGGTCCCCTACAGGTGGGACTGGTCCCTCAAAGTCTATGTGAGTAGTGAAGTCGAGTGCAGATAAAGAACACAGTCTCACACGGTCAGCGTCTTTCCATACCTTTACTTGCAAGATGATAAGGCAGGTCCCAGGGAGGCTGATCCAAGGAGAGTGTATCTTGAGACGGCAGCTGGACAAGTTAGGGGCCTCCTTTAACTCCAATAAACGAGTACAACTAGCCTGAAGCGTAGTTCCCTCAAATCTCCAGCTAATCTTTAGCTGTTCCTGCCCAGTCAGCTTAGTGTTAGGGGCCTTCCTGTGAAGGAGCTGAATTCTTACGTGGTCCTGCAGAACTCCAAAGTCTTCACTCCCCCTGACCCCAGTTACGTACTGACTATAAGGGGCTTGTCTGCCGCGACCTAGGGTCCGGTAGATTCCTGGTTTTCCTATCACCGTGCCTGAAACAACAGTGACCCTTCGGTCCCCAGTGACCGGTATCAATGTGCTGGACTTCTGCAATCCTGAAGCACTAATTCTTTAATCCACTTGCCTTTCGCCTTGTCCACGCTGGTAACATAAGCACTCTTACTAGCCAAGGGTCGAGCAGTCACTTCTTTCCTTTTCCTTCCAATGAAGTTAGCCACAGATGCTCAGTTATCACAGGCAGGAGCACGTCTCTGAACCTGATACCGTCCTCTAGACAGGGATGCTGAAGACTTTCCGTGCTATTACTTCTCCTTTCTTCAGTGGGTGCTGAGAGGGTGATCCAGCTCTGACTAGACTAAGGTGTATTCCAAACACCTATACCAGACTCCACTAAATGAACTGGTGATGAAGCAGGCTAGACTCTTTCCTCCCTCCAAACGTCTTCTCACAGATGTCTAAGCTCTACTCCACACGTCCTCACTGTCCAAAGGCAGGAACTAGACTGACTAAAATCACTCCAACACCTACTACCTTGACCACTCCCTAGAGTATACTCCACTACCCTAGGGGTGTGTCTAGTGTGTGTAGAGTGAATGAATATTGAGCATTAAGCTGCCGTCTCGCCATACACTCTCCAGGGTACTGCGTGTGCCTACCACCAGGGCTACACACAGGCAAGAGCCGTGGATCTCTGCAGATGATGTCCGAACCTCCGGATGGAGCTGCAGTCGGATGGCAGATGATCGCTCCCAGGTGAGCAGGCAAGAGCCGGGGATCTCCGCAGATGATGTCCGAACTTCCGGATGGAGCTGCAGTCGGATGGCAGATGATCGCTCCCAGGTGAGCAGGCAAGAGCCGGGGATCTCTGCAGATGACGTCCGAACCTCTGGATGGAACCACAGACGGATGGCAGACAGGCAAGCCGACAGGTAACAGGCAGGTAACAGGAATCAGGAGCTGATGGCTGAAACAGAGTTAGACTGCACAGGAACAACATTGCTCGGGCACCTACATTAAGGAGGAAGCCCTTAATATAGGGTGGAGTCCTCCAGCATTGGCTGGAGACTGATTTGGAAAATGCGCGCGGCTCCTTTAAGAGCGGGGGAGGGTGCGGGCGCGCGCCCTAAGGCCAGTAGCAGGGAAGGAGCGCGCGGGACCAGCAGGGCGGAAGGGGGACGCCGAGGATGGCAGAGGCGCAGAGGAGGCTGGGCGCACTGAGGACGCTGAGCGCAGGTGAGGAGAGCAACGTCCCTGTCTGGCAGCAGGCAGGGACGCGGGCGCTACAGTCAGCAGCACTGAGGAGGAGGATACAGGACACTACAGGGAGGAGGATAGACGGCGTCAGGTGTTACTGAGGGTAGGGGAGGTAATATAAAGTGATATACTCCTAGCTTCATACATGGTATATACGGCGTGTGACTGTAGGAGGTCAGAGGGACTCAGCACATAATACTAGTATAGTATGTCAGCAGCACTGAGGAGGAGGATACAGGACACAACAGGGAGGAGGATAGACGGCGTCAGTTGTTGCTGAGGGTAGGGGAAGTAATATAAAGTGATATACTCCTAGCTTCATACATGACATATACGGCGTGTGACTGTAGGGGGTCAGAGGGACTCAGCACATAATACTAGTATACTATGTCAGCAGCACTGAGGAGGAGGATACAGGACACTACAGGGAGGAAGATAGACGGCGTCAGGTGTTACTGAGGGTAGGGAAGTAATATATAGTGATATACTCCTAGCTTCATACATGGCATATATGGCGTGTGACTGTAGGGGGTCAGAGGCACTCAGCACATAATACTAGTATAGTATGTCAGCAGCACTGAGGAGGAGGATACAGGACACTACAGGGAGGAGGATAGGACGGCGTCAGGTGTTACTGAGGGTAGGGGAAGTAATATAAAGTGATATACTCCTAGCTTCATACATGACATATACGGCGTGTGACTGTAGGGGGTCAGAGGGACTCAGCATATAATACTAGTATACTATGTCAGCAGCACTGAGGAGGAGGATACAGGACACTACAGGGAGGAGGATAGACGGCGTCAGGGTGTTACTGAGGGTAGGGGAGGTAATATAAAGTGTATACTCCTAGCTTCATACATGGCTATATACGGCGTGTGACTGTAGGAGGTCAGAGGGGATCAGCACATAATACTAGTATAGTATGTCGCAGCACTGAGGAGGAGAGATACAGGAACAACAGGGATGGAGGATAGACGGCGTCAGTTGTTGCTGAGGGTAGGGAAGTAATATAAGTGATATACTCCTAGCTTCATACATGACATATACGGCGGTTGTACTGTAGGGGGTCAGAGGGACTCAGCACATAATACTAGTATACTATGTCAGCAGCACTGAGGAGGAGGATACAGGACACTACAGGGAGGAAGATAGACGGCCTCAGGTGTTACTGAGGGTAGGGAAGTAATATATAGTGATATACTCTAGCTTCATACATGGCATATATGGCGTGTGACTGTAGGGGTCAGAGGCACTCAGCACATAATACTAGTATAGTATGTCAGCAGCACTGAGGAGGAGGATACAGGACACTACAGGGAGGAGGTTAGACGGCGTCGGTTGTTGCTGAGGGTAGGGGAAGTAATATAAAGTGATATACTTCTAGATTCATACATGACATATACGGCGTGTGGACTGTAGGGGGTCAGAGGGGCTCAGCACATAATACTAGTATACTATGTCAGCAGCACTGAGGAGGAGGATACAGAACACTACAGGGAGGAGGATAGACGGCGTCAGGTGTTACTGAGGGTAGGGAGGTAAATAAAGTGATATACTCCTAGCTTCATACATGGCATATACGGCGTGTGACTGTAGGGGGTCAGAGGGACTCAGCACATATACTAGTTATACTATGTCAGCAGCACTGAGGAGGAGGATAAAGGACACTACAGGGAGGAGGATAGACGGCGTCAGGTGTTACTGAGGGTAGCGGAGGTAATATAAAGTGATGATACTCCTAGCTTCATACATGGCATATACAGCGTGTGACTGTAGGGGGTCGAGGGGCTCAGCACATAATACTAGTATATTATGTCAGCAGCACTGAGGAGGAGGATACAGGACACTACAGGGAGGAGGATAGACGGCGTCAGGTGTTACTGAGGGTAGGGGAAGTAATATAAAGTGATATACTCCTAGCTTCATACATGACATATACGGCGTGTGACTGTAGGGGTCAGAGGGACTCAGCATATAATACTAGTATACTATGTCAGCAGCACTGAGGAGGAGGATACAGGACACTACAGGAGGAGGATGACGGCGTCAGGTGTTACTGAGGGTAGGGAGGTAATATAAAGTGATATACTCTAGCTTCATACATGGTATATACGGCGTGTGACTGTAGGAGGTCAGGGATCAGCACATAATACTAGTATAGTATGTCAGCAGCACTGAGGAGGAGGATACAGGACAACAGGGAGGAGGATAGACGGCGTCAGTTGTGCTGAGGGTAGGGGAAGTAATATAAAGTGATATACTCCTAGCTTCATACATGACATATACGGCGTGTGACTGTAGGGGGTCAGAGGGACTCAGCACATAATACTAGTATCTAGTCAGCAGCATGAGGAGGAGATACAGGACATACAGGGAGGAAGATAGACGGCGTCAGGTGTTACTGAGGGTAGGGAAGTAATTATAGTGATATACTTCTAGTTCATACATGGCATATATGGCGTGGATGAGGGGTCAGAGGCACTCAGCACATAATACTAGTATGTATGTCAGCAGCACTGAGGAGGAGGATCAGGAATACAGGAGGAGGATGACGGCGTCGTTGTTGCTGAGGGTAGGGGAAGTAATATAAAGTGATATACTCCTAGATTCATACATGACATATACGGCGTGTGACTGTAGGGGGTCAGAGGGGCTCAGCACATAATACTAGTATACTATGTCAGCAGCACTGAGGAGGAGGATACAGGACACTACAGGGAGGAGGATAGACGGCGTCAGGTGTTACTGAGGGTAGGGGAGGTAATATAAAGTGATATACTCCTAGCTTCATACATGGCATATACGGCGTGTGACTGTAGGGGGTCAGAGGGAATCAGCACATAATACTAGTCTACTATGTCAGCAGCACTGAGGAGGAGGATACAGGACACTACAGGGAGGAGGATAGACGGCGTCAGGTGTTACTGAGGGTAGGGGAAGTAATATAAAGTGATATACTCCTAGCTTCATGCATGGCATATACGGCGTGTGACTGTAGGGGGTCAGAGGCACTCAGCACATAATACTAGTATACTATATCAGCAGCACTGAGGAGGAGGATACAGGACACTACAGGGAGGAGGACAGACGGCGTCAGGTGTTACTGAGGGTAGGGGAAGTAATATAAAGTGATATACTCCTAGCTTCATACATGGCATATACGGCGTGTGACTGTAGGGGGTCAGAGGGACTCAGCACATAATACTAGTATACTATGTCAGCAGCACTGAGGAGGAGGATAAGGACACTACAGGGAGGAGGATAGACGGCGTCAGTGTTCTGAGGTAGGGGAGTAATATAAAGTGATATACTCCTAGCTTCATACATGGTATATACGGCGTGTGACTGTAGGGGGTCAGAGGGCTCAGCACATAATACTAGTATACTATGTCAGCAGCATGAGGAGGATAAGGACACTACAGGGAGGAGGATAGACGGCGTCGGTGTTACTGAGGGTAGGGAAGTAATATAAAGTGATATACTCTAGCTTCATACATGGCATATACGGCGTGTGACTGTAGGGGTCAGAGGGACTCAGCACATAATACTAGTATACTATGTCAGCAGCACTGAGGAGGAGGATAGCAGGACACTACAGGGAGGAGGATAGAGGCGTCAGTGTTCTGAGGGTAGGGGAAGTAATATATAGTGATATACTCCTAGCTTCATACATGGCATATACGGCGTGTGACTGTAGGGGGTCAGAGGACTCAGCACATAATACTAGTATACTATGTCAGCAGCACTGAGGAGGAGGATACAGGACACTACAGGGAGGAGGATAGACGGCGTCAGGTGTTACTGAGGGTAGGGGAAGTAATAAAATGATATACTCCTAGCTTCATACATGGATATACGGGTGTGACTGTAGGGGGTCAGAGGACTCAGCACATAATACTAGTATACTATGTCAGCAGCACTGAGGAGGAGGATACAGGACACTGCAGGGAGGAGGATAAACGGCGTCAGTGTTACTGAGGTAGGGTAATATAAAGTGATATATCCTAGCTTCATACATGCATATACGCGTGTGACTGTAGGGGGTCAGAGGGCTCAGCACATAATACTAGTATATATTCAGCAGCACTGAGGAGGAGGATACAGGACACTACAGGGAGGAGGATAGACGGCGTCAGGTGTTACTGAGGTAGGGGAAGTAATATAAAGTGATATACCTAGCTTCATACATGCATATACGGCGTGTGACTGTAGGGGGTCAGAGGGACTCAGCAATAATACTAGTATACTATGTCAGCAGCACTGAGGAGGAGGATACAGGACACTACAGGGAGGAGGATAGACGGCGTCAGGTGTTACTGAGGGTAGGGAATAATATAAAGTGATATACTCCTAGCTTCATACATGCATATACGGCGTGTGACTGTAGGGGGTCAGAGGGACTCAGCACATAATACTAGTATACTATGTCAGCAGCACTGAGGAGGAGGATACAGGACACTACAGGGAGGAGGATAGACGGCGTCAGGTGTTACTGAGGGTAGGGGAGTAATATAAAGTGATATACTCCTAGCTTCATACATGGCATATACGGCGTGTGACTGTAGGGGGTCAGAGGGACTCAGCACATAATACTAGTATACTATGTCAGCAGCACTGAGGAGGAGGATACAGGACACACAGGGAGGAGGATAGACGGCGTCAGTTGTTGCTGAGGGTAGGGGAAGTAATATAAGTGATATACTCCTAGCTTCATACATGATATACGGCGTGTGACTGTAGGGGGTCAGAGGGACTCAGCACATAATACTAGTTACTATGTCAGCAGCACTGAGGAGGAGATACAGGACACTACAGGGAGGAGGATAGACGGCGTCAGGTGTTACTGAGGGTAGGGGAAGTAATATAAAGTGATATACTCCTAGCTTCATACATGGCATATACGGCGTGTGACTGTAGGGGGTCAGAGGACTCAGCACATAATACTAGTATACTATTCAGCAGCACTGAGGAGGAGGATACAGGACACTACAGGGAGGAGGACAGACGGCGTCAGGTGTTACTGAGGGTAGGGGAAGTAATATAAAGTGATATACTCCTAGCTTCATACATGCATATACGGCGTGTGACTGTAGGGGGTCAGAGGGACTCAGCACATAATACTAGTATACTATGTCAGCAGCACTGAGGAGGAGGATACAGGACACTACAGGGAGGAGGATAGACGGCGTCAGGTGTTACTGAGGGTAGGGGAAGTAATAAAAATGATATACTCCTAGCTTCATACATGCATATACGGTGTGTGACTGTAGGGGGTCAGAGGGACTCAGCACATAATACTAGTATACTATGTCAGCAGCACTGAGGAGGAGGATACAGGACACTCAGGGAGGAGGATAACGGCGTCAGGTGTTACTGAGGGTAGGGAAGTAATATAAAGTGATATACTCCTAGCTTCATACATGGCATATACGCGTGTGACTGTAGGGGTCAGAGGGGCTCAGCACCCCCCCCCCCCCCCCTATACGGCGTGTGACTGTAGGGGGTCAGAGGGACTCAGCACATAATACTAGTATACTATGTCAGCAGCACTGAGGAGGAGGCGATACAGGAATAGGGAGGAGGATGAACGCGTAAGTGTTACTGAGGTAGGGAATAATATACAGTGATAACTCGGCTTCACAGGCATATACGGTGTACTGTAGGGGGTCAGAGGGACTCAGCACATATACTAGTATATAGTACAGCAGATGAGGAGGAGGATACTGGGAGAAGGGAGGGTAGAGTACTAAGGTGTTACTGAGGTAGGGGAAGTATAAAAGTATACTCCTAGTTCATAGCATGCATATAGGCGTGTGACTGTAAGGGGTCAGAGGCTCAGCAATAGATATAGAAACAGTCAGCAGCACTGAGGAGGGATACAGGACACTACAGGGAGGAGGATAGACGGCGTCAGGTATTATAAGTGTAGGTAAGATATAAATGCTATAAATCTAGTCTATGGGGTAGAGGGTCAGTGATATACAGAGTACTCAGCACAGACTAGGGATATATGACACTACATGGAGGAGGAGGACAGGGATGACTGAGGGTAGGGGAAGTAATAAGTGTTACTCAGCTTCATAATATAAGGGTTGACGTAGGGGGTCAAGCAGGCATAACGGCGTTACTGTAGTGGTCCAGCAGGGCAGAGGATAAGGACACTACAGGGAGGAGCATAGACGGGTCAGGTTTATACGGGTAGGAGGAATATAAGTAGATTTACTCTAGGTAACAGGAATATAAGGGTACTCTAGGTTCATAGGATCAGCACATAATACAGTGTGGACTGTAGGGGCAAGGCACGAGGAGGATAATACAGATACTATGCAGAGGATGAGGAGGAGGATAATGGAACTCAGGGTGGGAAGAATATACGGGTAAGTTAGTTCAGGGAGGGAAGAATATATGTGAATACTCTAGGCTCAACATGCATATAGGGGATAGACTGTAGCAGGGAGGGATCAGGCACAATACTAGGTAGGAAGACTGTAGGATGGAGGTACAGGAAACTAAGGAGATGATAGACGCGTCAGTGTTATAGGGAGTAAGTAAATAAGGATAATCGCTAGCTTCATAGATGGTAATACAGGTGACGAGGAGGAGGACAGCATATACAGGTCAGGGAGAGAAAAGGAGAATACTGTACATGCAGGAGGGAGATAAGGGTCAGTGTATAGGAGAAGTAACTATAGTGTAGCTCAGCTATACAGATATGGACTGGAGAGATGAGGGTCAGGGTACTAGGGATAGGAAGTATAGTATGGATCAGGCTTAGAGGATAAGGCGAATACAGGAGGTGATAGAGGCTCAGTTATATGCTATAGGGTGTCACTATAAGGGGATAAGGGACTACAAGATGATAGGGTGACTGATGGGTGAGGGGGAGTAATATAGTTACTATACAGGATAGGAGAGGATAGGGACTGTGAGGAGGGGATAAGGCTCAGTTATCTAGTTACGATGGATATAAGTGATAGTCAGTCAACAGGGCATAAGGAGTAGCGTCAATGGTAAGGGTCAGCAATAATAGTATACATGCACGCATAGGAGGGGTGAACGTCAGGGTGAGGAGTAGGGCGTCAGATATATTAATAGTAAGCATAAGGATAACAGGCTACTCGTAGGGGATATGACGGCGTGGACTGAAGGGTAAGGATCAGCAAATAATACTATGACATGACAACACGGGGAGGATAAGGCGTCAGGGGGGAAGCGGATAAGTGTTACTTGAGCGTAATATAAGTGAATACTGGACTACAGGGGGTAAGGGATGAATATAGGGGTATGAGATATCATTAATCCTAGTAGAGGATATCAGGCGCATGTAAGGGAGGAGATGACAGGCACATTTACTAGGGAGGGAAGAAGGAAGTGATACTGACGTATGGGAGATGGATAACGGTGTTACTTGGTTCATAGGGAGAATAATACAGTGTAATGTCAGGTCGATGACATAGGTAATACAGTGACTAAGGGGTCAGAGCACGAGAGTTATAGGACAGCACAGGAAGAAAGATACTGTGTTCTGAGTAGGGATTATAAGTGTTACTGGGCATCAGAATATAATATAATTAGCCACATGGCATATACGGCGTGTGACTGTAGGGGTCAGAGGGACTCAGCACATAATACTAGTATACTATGTCAGCAGCACTGAGGAGGAGGATACAGGACAGGACACTACAGGGAGGAGGATAGAGGCGTCAGGTGTTGCTGAGGGTAGGGAAGTAATATAATAGTGATATACTCCTAGCTTCATACATGGCATATACGGCGTGTGACTGTAGGGGGTCAGAGGCACTCAGCACATAATACTAGTATACTATGTCAGCAGCACTGAGGAGGAGGATACAGGACACTACAGGGAGGAGGATAGACGGCGTCAGGTGTTACTGAGGGTAGGGGAAGTAATAAAAAGTGATATACTCCTAGCTTCATACATGGCATATACGGCGTGTGACTGTAGGGGGTCAGAGGGACTCAGCACATAATACTAGTATACTATGTCAGCAGCACTGAGGAGGAGGATACAGGACACTACAGGGAGGAGGATAGACGGCGTCAGTGTTACTGAGGGTAGGGGAAGTAATATAAAGTGATATACTCCTAGCTTCATACATGCATATACGCGTGTGACTGTAGGGGGTCAGAGGGGACTCAGCACATAATACTAGTAATACTATGTCAGCAGCACTGAGGAGGAGATACAGGACACTACAGGGAGGAGGATAGACGGCGTCGGTGTTGCTGAGGGTAGGGAAGTAATATAAAGTGATATACTTCCTAGCTTCATACATGCATATACGGCGTGTGACTGTAGGGGGTCAGAGGACTCAGCACATAATACTAGTAACTATGTCAGCAGCACTGAGGAGGAGGATACAGGACACTACAGGGAGGAGGATAGACGGCGTCAGGTTGTTGCTGAGGGTAGGGGAAGTAATATAAAGTGATATACTCCTAGCTTCATACATGGCATATACGGCGTGTGACTGTAGGGGGTCAGAGGACTCAGCACATAATACTAGTATACTATGTCAGCAGCACTGAGAGGAGGATACAGGACACTACAGGAGGAGGATAGACGGCGTCAGTGTTACTGAGTAGGGGAAGTAATATAAAGTGATATACTCCTAGCTTCATACATGGCATATACGGCGTGTGACGTAGGGGGTCAGAGGGACTCAGCACATAAAACTAGTAAACTATGTCAGCAGCACTGAGGGGGAGGATAAAAAGGACACTACAGGGAGGAGGATAGACGGCGTCAGGTGTTACTGAGGGTAGGGGAAGTAATATAAAGTGATATACTCCTAGCTTCATACATGCATATACGGCGTGTGACTGTAGGGGGTCAGAGGGACTCAGCACATAATACTAGTATACTATGTCAGCAGCACTGAGGAGGAGGATACAGGACAGGACACACAGGGAGGAGGAAAGACGGCGTCAGGTTTTTGCTGAGGGTAGGGGAAGTAATACAAGTGATATACTCCTAGCTTCATACATGGCATATACGGGGTGTGACTGTAGGGGTCAGAGGGACTCAGCACATAATACTAGTATACTATGTCAGCAGCACTGAGGAGGAGGATACAGGACACTACAGGGAGGAGGATAGACGGCGTCAAGTGTTACTGAGGGTAGGGAAGTATATAAAGTGATATACTCCTAGCTTCATACATTTGGCATATACGGCGTTGACTGTAGGGGTCAGAGGGCTACAGCACATAATACTAGTATATAAAGTCAGCAGCACGAGGAGGAGGAAAACAGGGCACTACAGGGAGGAGGATAGACGGCGTCAAAGGGGTTTTCTGAGGGGAGGGGAAGTAATATAAAGTGATATACTCCTAGCTTCATACATGACATATACGGCGTGTACTGTAGGGGGTCAGAGGGACTCAGCACATAATACTAGTATACTATGTCAGCAGCACTGAGGGGGAGGATACAGTGACACTACAGGAGGAGGATAGACGGGGTCAGGTGTTACTGAGAGGTAGGAAGTAATATAAAGTGATATACCCCTAGCATTTACACATGGCATATACGGCGTGTGACTGTAGGGGTCAGAGGGACTCAGCACATAAACTAATATACATGTCAGCAGCACTGAGGAGGAGGATACAGGACACTACAGGGAGGAGGCTAGAAGGCGTCAGGTGTTACTGAGGGTAGGGAGGTAAAATAAAGTGATATACTCCTAGCTTCAACATGGCATATACGGCGTGTGACTGTAGGGGGCAGAGGACTCAGCACAAAAATACTAGTATACATGTCAGCAGCACTGAGGAGGAGGATACAGGCACAACAGGGAGGAGGATAGACGGCGTCAGTTGTTGCTGAGGGTAGGGAGGTATAAAAAAGATATACTCCTACTTCATACAGGGGAAAAATATACGGCGTGTAAACTCTAGGAGGCAGAGGGACCAGCACAAAATCCTAGTATACTAGTCGGGCGCACGAGGAGGGGGATACAGGACACACGGGGAGGAAGGATAGACGCGTCAGGGGTTCGGAGGTAGGGAAGAAAATATAAAGTGATATACCCTACTTCTAATGGCAATACGGCTTGTGCGTAGGGGTCAAAGGGACTCACCCACATATTACTAGTAAACAAGTCAGCAGCACTGAGGAGGGGGAAATAAAAGGACCTACAGGGAGGAAGATTAAGGGCGTCAGGTGTACTGGGGGTGGGAAGTAAAAAAAAGTGATATACTCTATTTTAAAGTTTCGGTACTGGGGAGTGCAGGAAAAAAAGGAAATACACCAAGAAGTTGAATCTTGGATTGCAGTACCCTGACTAACCACCACAACTAAGGCAGCCGTGGACGTTCCTACGTTTTGTCCTAGACGCCTCGTCACAGCCTGAGAAACAAACCACTAAAGATAGAAATAGAAAGCAACGCCCCGACAGAACCCCAAAATAATAAAAGCCCCAAACATGTAATGGCGGTTAACAAGAGGAAAACAAAACCCCGAAGAAAATAGTATGGCAAACGCTGGGCCCAAACATCAAAAAAGAAAAGGACAGAAGGGTACTTACTGCAATCCCAAACCCTGAAAAACCCCAAACACTAAAAATTCAAAATCACCTGAGATCACACCGACCTCTACACCTAAATAATCTGGTGTAACAAACACAGCACTGAAAAAACTGGAAAAAGCAAAGAAACAAAACACAGTGCTGGACAAACTAAAGGGCAGAACCCCCCCGAGGGACCCAGAAGGCCCCCAGAATAGCAGGACCAAATAAAAAATTTAGCAAAAACACAAAAAAAGAATTTCTTTTTCTGATAGCAGGAGAAAACAGACAAGCAGGCTAAAAGGGGAAAAACTGGAAAAAAGGGATTCAGACCAAACAATTGATCCCCGCAACCCTAGGGAAAATTTTCCCCTTTAAAATAAGACCAATCATAACCCTGTTCCAACCCCACAGTCCCCCCTTTAACCACCCAAAGGGGCCTCTGCTCAAAAATCATCTAAACCCATTCACAACATACCCCCCCCTTGGAGGGGTCCCGAACCCCATTTGCAACCAGGTCGGTCAGGGATTCTAGAACGCACGGGGAAGTCTCCTGCATGGGGGTCCAAGCAACACCCGAATTTTTCCTGACCATAACCTCCCATTTAACCAAAAACTGGGGGCTTCGTTAGAAAAACCCAGAATCCAATATTTCTCAACCAAAAACTCCCCAAATTGCCCCCAACCAAAACAGGGTAGGGCACAGCAGCGGAACCCTGGCCAAAAAACCCCCCTTTAACAAGGATTGTGGAAAACTTATGGATCTTAAAATGTCCCGGAAGAAGCAAACAAAAGAAACAGGTAAAAAACTCCATGACTTATAAGGCCAATGAAACCAGTTTTAAATTTGGGGTGCTATTATTGGGGAAATTCTTTGGACAACCAACCAGCCCCCCCTTTTTAAACCGGGGCCACCTCCCTTTCCGGGGGCAAAAAACCCCCTGGGCCCCCCGAAAGGGGGCAACCCTCCCACCTGCCCAAATTCTGCATCGCCAACAACAAGTCAACACCTGGACAACAGAAGCCCCCGTCCGAAGAAAATCGGGGGTGAAACCCAGAATTACAGAAAAACGAGACATAAAAAGGGGAGGCTAGCCCATTATTAAGAGCAAACTCCCAAAGGAAAAAAAAAACCCCCCTATCCTGATCGCAACACAAAAACTTAAAAGTCTCCAATGCTGGTTTGTTCTCTCATTTTACCATTTGGGCTGGGGAGAAAGCGAGAAAGACAAATTTAACACCCATTTAAACAAAAGTCCTCCAAAATCGAAACAAATGGACTCCTCTGTCAGACACAAGTTTTCGGGGAAAGCCTGTAAACGAACACGTGCGAAGGAAAACGGCACCAATTCAAGGGGGAAGGAACTTAGGAATGGCAAAAGATGTACCCCAATTTTGGGAAAAACCTATCACAAATTACCCAGAGGGGGGTCATTCTTGAGAAACGGGGGAAAAAGGGAAAAAGAAATCCATAGAGGGGGGGCCAGGGGCTTTTGGGGGCCCACGGGAAAGGCATCAACAAACCACTAGGGGGAGAAAGGCTTGGGGCGAAGCAAGTCCCCAGGATGCAAAAAATTTCCCCCGACATCGCGAGACAAGGAGGCCCCCAAAAAGGGCCCACAAACCCCAAACCCCGGGGCCAAAAAATTTCCCGGGGGTCCCCCCGCCAAGGGGGAAAATGAATCCAGACACACACTCTTTTTCCTTTGGGGTCCGGGACAAAAAATTTTTCCCCCCAAAAGGGGCAGCCCCGGGGGGCCTATCCCCCGACACCCCTCCAGACAAGCCCCAAATGGGCGAGATGGGGGAAAAAACAAACCCCCCCCTTTTCAAAATAACAGAGGGATCAATAGTTTCAGGAGAGCCCAAAAAGGGGAAACCCCTCGAGAGGGCTCCCCTTAACTTCTTAGTCCCGGGAAAAAGGGAAAACCCAAAAAATTTTAAAAAGGTGAAAAAAAAAGGGCCCCCCCTGGCCGGGCGGATTGAGCCTTTGGGGCAGATTCCGAAGACCAGTTTCCCTTAAAGGTCCTAAGGACCCCCACCTGTTTTTTTGGTCCCCCCCCCCCAAATGCCCTCCACCTTAAAAAAGCCCACTTGGGGGCCAATAACCCCTTTTTAAACCCAGGGAAAAATTTACGTACGTGGGGAAAAATTTTCGAGAGAAAAAGGAAAAAGGGGGTTTCTTTTAGAGGTTCTGGTTTTTTTTGGGGCAAAACGGCACCTCCCCAATTTCAGGGGCCACAACCCCATGAAAGGCAAAAAAACCATCGGGCTCCCCGTAAACAGGACAAAAAAAAACCTCTTAAGTTCCTGAAACGCAGAACTGCCCAGGAGGCCAATTAAACCATCAGAACCCTTTCTGGTCAAATCAGAAATGGTTTAAAACCTAACAGAGAAATTACCAAAAAATTACGAAAAAATTAAAAAAACCCCAAAAAATTTTTAAAAAGGGGAGCCTTTTTTGAAGGGGGTTTGGGGCCCCAAATCACGGGGGGGGCCTGAACCCCCCGGGGGGTCCTTTCAATAACAGAGGGGGGCAAAATGAACCCCCCAAAAATTGAGATCTTTTGTACGCCAAAAAGCACTTTGATCCCTTCACATACAAGCATTCTCCCCAAAAAAACCGGGGAAAACAGTTCGAACATGTTTCACATGAGAGCCCAGCCATTAGAAAAAATCAAAAAAACTCCAAATAAACAAAAAAAAACTTGTCCACAAAATCCCTGAAAAGCCCATTCATGAAGGACTGGAAGAGGGAAAGGGGCTTTAGTGACCCCCAAAAAGGGGATCAAAAGGTACTAAAAAAGCCCTTGGGGGTGTTTAAATCCCCCTTTTCCATTCATCCCCGTGCTTATCGAAAAAGGGGTTTTACCCCCCCCCGGGGGCAAGCTTGGTAAACCAAGTGCGTTTTCACCCGGAAAAAAAGGTCAGAAACCCAAGGGTAAGGGGGATTATATTTCACAGTAATATTTTTAAAAGACAAAATCAATACAGGGGCCCTTTAAAGAACCATTTTTTTGGGCCCCACAAAAAAAAAACCCGGGGCCCCCAAAGGGGGAAGAGGATGGTTAAATTTTACCCTTCTCCAATGTTTCCCCCTTTTATAAACCCCATAGCGTCATGTTCAGGTACAGACAAGTTAAAAAGGCGACCTTAGGGGAAATTTTCTCCCGGGGCCAATTAAAAAGCGCCCTCATAGCCCCTTTGGGGGGGTTTTAAAGGGTCAGATTTTTTCTTTCGCTAAACACATCAAAAAATAAAAAAAAAAGTCGGGGGAAAAACCTCAGCCGGGGGGGAGGCAGAAAAAACAGGAGTTTTGGTATTAACACATTGGGAGCCCCCAAAAAGGGGGGAGACCAAAATTTTCCCAAACCAAAACGGATTATGAGTGTAACCAAGGGGAAAACCCCCA
Source organism: Oophaga sylvatica (assembly GCA_033576555.1). Classification (NCBI taxonomy): domain Eukaryota; kingdom Metazoa; phylum Chordata; class Amphibia; order Anura; family Dendrobatidae; genus Oophaga; species Oophaga sylvatica. Next base: position 5,140 of record JARQOD010000199.1, on the reverse strand, counting down.
CGATAATTCATGCAGATTATATGAACCAAAAAAATTTTTTGCACTCCTGGGGATCAGTTCAACCCCCAAATTTTCACCTGAGTAAAAAGGGGTTTTTTTTTCACCCCAAAGGGGTAAATCGATCCCCAGTAGGGGGAAAAGACTTCTGTAGGGGTATAAGGGGAAAACCACAACCCTTTTGCAAAATCAAATCCCCAGGTTAATACGCTCCAGAATCAACGAAAACCTGACAGAAAAAAAAAAGGGCAGAAGGGGAAAAAGTGACCCTTAATAAAAACTTTTTGAAACATACCCAAGACAACTGAGCGTGCAAAACGTTTCCCCGCTTAGGGCAGACGAAATAGCATGGGGGAGGCATCACCACGTAAAACATAACCCAATTTTTCTTTCGAAACTTTATGGGCGCCGTGCCCCAGACCCCCCTCCATAAACAGATGGGCCCCCAACCCCCGGTTTTCCCCAAAGGGAACACCACCCCCGCATACTTCCCCTCACGGGAAACGCGGGCAATTTGAATCCTAATAAAATAAATCATTGGACCAGGGGGGGCAGGAATCCCACCAAACATCCTTTCCCTTACCCGACAGACCCCCCGGGGAAAAAGGGGCCCCCCAAAACGCGTCTTTTCCTTTTGGGCAGGACTGCCCACCTAGGGGGAAAATCTGACTATAACCACGTATAAACCCCCCCCGTTTTTAAAGCCAAAAAGGGTTTTTTGCTTGATCCCGGGAAATTGGGGCATCGAAAAATAACCCCAAAGCCTAAAAAAAAGCATCAACATCACTAAAAAAAGGACCCCCCGGTTCGGGGGAAAAAAACCCCAACCCGGGATCGCCGCGCGGGGGAAGTGAAAATTTTAACCTCGCGCTGCGTTTCCTGGGATTTTTTTTTTAAAAGGAAAAAAAATTTTTCAGTTATTTTTAAAATTTTTGAAACTTGGGTCGATCCCCAAAAAAAAAATTTTGGCATGGGATCCTGGGGTTTCCCCAACAGGCCCCCCCACAAGATAGCAGCAAACCTAAAACCCCGTGGAAAGGGTATCCACACGGCCAAAAACGTGCAAACCCCCCTTGGAAAAAGATCCTCCCCAGCCCCCAGAGATACAGGGGAAAAAAAAAAAAAAGAAACCCAAAAAAGAAAAAATCTTGACAACTTTTCTCCCTTAAAAATTTTTTTTTTCCCCTTTTGTGAGTTTCCAACTTTTTTAAAGGGCCCGGGGGGGAAATGGGTTTTTTGGGTAGCTGAGGAGTGCGGGAAAAAAAAGGAAAAAACCCCAAGAAAATTTTGGGAAACTAGGGTTTTCATACCCGACTAACCACCACAATAGAGGCAGCCGTGGAGCGTTCCTCAGGCCCCGACGCCTCGCCCAAAACCCTGAGAAATTTAAAAAAAATTTAAAACCTAAAAAATAGAAATGGGAAAAAATTTTCCCCGGAGAAAAACCCCAAAAAGATAATAGAAAGCCCCCAAACTTTAAATTTTGGCGGAAAAGAGGAAAACTGAACAGAAAGAAAATAGTAAAGCAAAGGGGGGGGGCCCAAACTATCTAAATAGAAAAGGACAGGAAGGGTACTACGCCCCCCCAAAAAAAACCCTAAAAAACCCCCAAAACCTCCCAAATTTAAAAAAAATACCTAGATCACACGACCTCTACCACCTAAATTATTTTCTCGGTGTAACAAAAACAGCACCCACTGAAAAAACTGGAAAAAGAAAAGTACAAAACACAGTGGCTGGACAAAAACGAGAGGGCAAAACCCCCCGGGGAGGGCCCCAAAAAGGGGCCCCCACAAAGTCAGGCCCCAAAAGCAAAATATAAAAAAAACAAAAAAAAAAGAAATTTTTTTATTTTAAAACAGGAGATGAAGACCCCACACAGGGAGGCAAAAAGGGGAAAGGGGAAAAGGATTCCCGCCCCAAAAAATTGATCACCCCGGGGGCCCTGTGGGAAAATGAAACCCTTAAATAAGACCCAAAAAACACCTATTCCCAAACCTCCCCAGACCGGTTGTAACCACCAGAGGGGGGCCCCTGCTCAAACTCATCCAAACCCATTTTTAACACCCCCCCTTTTATACAGGCAATACGGCGTGGACTGAAAGGGGGGAAAAGGGGGGCGCACAAAAATCAAATATACATGCAGCAGCACTTTAGGAGGAGGATACAGGACACTACAGGGGGGAGGGTAGACGGCGTCAGGTGGGTTTTTTTTGGGGTAGAGGAAGAAAAAAAAAGGGTATAATCCTGCTTTTAAAAAAAGGGATATACGGCGTGTGACTGTAGGGGGTCAGAGGTTTTTAAAAACCCTAAAAACAGGGATACTAGTCCCGCAGCACTGAGGGGGGGGATACGGACACTACGGGGGGAGGGTAAAAACGCAGGTGTTATGAGGGTGGGGGGAAATAATATAAAGGAAAACTCCTAGCTTTTGCTGGCATATACGTCTGTGACGTAGGGGGTCAAGGGGGTCACAAAAATACTTTTAAAAAAAGTCAGCAGCACTGGGAGGGGATACAAACTACAGGGAGGAGGGCAGACGGGGGTCAGGTTTTTACTTTAGGAAAGGGGGAAATAAAAAAGTGATAACTCCTATTCATACATGGCAAAAATTTCGGGGGTGTGAGTAGGGGGGCAGAGGGCCCCAACACAAAAATACTAATACTATTCAGCAGCAGTGAGGGGAGGGTACAGGACACTACAGGGAGGGGATAGCGGGGGGGGTTAAAGAGGGGACGGAGTAAAAAAGTATAAACTCCTACTTTTACAATATATACGGGGGGTGACTGTAGGGGGGGGGGAAAGGGGCAGCACATAATACTAGTATACTAGTCAGCAGCACTAGGGGGAGGATTTCAGGAAATACGGGGGGGGGATAGACGGGGGCGGTTGTTTTTTAAAGGGGAGGGAATAAAAAAAAGTGGAAAAATCCCCCCTTCATACATGGGATATACGGCGTGTGACTGTAGGGGGTCAGAGGGGTCGCACATAAAACCAATTTCTATGGCCGCAGCACTGGGGGGAGGAATACAGGACACACAGGGAGGAGGATAGACCGTCGGTTTTGCTGAGGGAGGGAAAAAAAAAATAAAGTGATATACCCTAGCTCATACTGGCAAAAACGGCGTGTGACTGTAGGTGGTCAGAGGGACCCGCACCAAAATTTTAGTATATATGTCAGCACCTGAGGGGGGATACAGGACACACGGGGGAGATAGATGGCTCATTTTTTATGAGGGTAGGGGGAAATAAAATAAAATGATAAAAATCCTAGCTTTAACATGGCATATACGGCTGTGACTGTAGGGGTCAGAGGGGCTCAGCACATAATAAATAGTATACTATGTCACACACGAGGAGGGGATCAGGGGCACTAAGGGGGAGGATAGACGGCGTCAGGTGTTAAGAGGGGACGGGGTAAAAAATTTTAAAAAAAAATATCCCAGATCATAATATAAAATACGGGGGTGATTTTGGGGGGAAAAGGGGGTCGCACATAAACTAGTAACTATGTCAGCAGCACTAGGAGAGGAACAGGACACTACAGGGAGGGGATAGACACTAGGTTTTTGAGGTAAAGGGAAGTAATTAAAGTGTATACCCCTAGCTTCAAATGGAAAATACGGGGGGGACGGGGGTCAGAGGGGCTCAGCACAAATACTAGTAAACTATATCAGCGCACTGAGGAGGGGGGCCCGGACACCAGGGAGGAGGAAAACGGCGTCGTTTTTGCTGAGGGTAGGGGGAAAAAAAATTTTTAAAATGATATACTCCAGCTTTATACATGGCAAAAAAGGGGGGTGACTGTAGGTGGTCAAGGGACCAGCACATAAAACTAGTAACTATGTCCAGCACAGAGGGGGAGGATACAGGCCTACAGGGGAGGGGTAGAGGCGTCGTTGTTCTGAGGGTAGGGGGAATATAAAGTGTATACCCCGCTTATCATGGCATAACGGGGTGTGACCCGTAGGGGGCAAGGGACTAGCAAAATAATACATATACTATGCAGCGCACTGAGGAGGAGGAACAGGACACTACAGGGGGGGGATAGAGGCGTCAGTTTCTGAGGGTAGGGTAAATAAAGTGATATCTCCTAGCTTCATACAGGCTAACGGCGGGGGTGTGGGGGTCAGAGGGCTCAGCACTAATAAAGTATACATGTCACAGCACGGGAGGAGGATACAGGACCTACAGGGGGGAGGATAGAGGCGCAGTTATGAGGTAGGGGAATATAAAGGATATATCCCCCCTTCAACAGCATATACGGGTGTGACTGTAGGGGTCAGAGGGCTCGCACATAAAACTATAAAAAATTTTTCGCACACTGGGGGGGAGGATACAGGGCACAAAAAGGGGGGGGAAAGGAAAAGGGCGTCGGTGTTCTGAGGGGAGGGAAGTAATATAAATATATACCCTAGCTTCAAATGGAATACGCGTGGACTGTAGGGGGCAAGGGGGGCAGACAAAATCTAGTAACTATGGCAGCAGCACTGAGAGGAGGATCAGGACACACAGGGGGGGGTAGAGGGTCAGTTTTTCTGAGGTAGGGGAAGAATATAAAATGATATACCCTCCATCATGGTAAACCCGGGTGGATGTAGGGGGGCAGGGGACCAGCACAAAATATAATATACTATGTCAGCACACTGGGGGAGGATACAGGACACTACGGGAGGAGGATAGACGGGGTCATGGGTTTTGAGGGGGGGTATATAAAGGATATCCCTAGCTTTAACATGCATATACGGGGGTGATGTAGGGGGTCAAAGGGTTTAGCACATAATCATATACTATGCCCCCGCACACTGAGGGGGAGGAACAGGGGAAAAACCCGGGGGGGAGGATAGACCGTCAGGTGTTCTGAGGTAGGGTAATATAAATGATATCTCCTAGCTTCATACATGACATTACGGCGTGGACGTAGGGGGGCAGAGGGCTCCCTTATACTATAACAAAAGTCCACATGAGGGGAGATACAGGACACTACAGGAGGGGGATAGACGGCGCAGTGTTACTGAGGTAGGGGTAATATAAAGGATTACTCCTGCTTCAAACATGCATAAACGGGTGTATTTGGGGGGGCAGAGGGTAAACAAAATACTAGTATATATGTCACAAAACGGGGGGAGGCGGAAAAACAAAA